>CM062576.1:17965354-18406442 GCA_031468815.1 Morus bassanus | reverse complement strand
GCCGCCATCCTCCCTCCTCCTTCGCCGCCTCAGCGCCCGCCCGCCGCCATCTTAGCGCGCGCAGCACCGCGGGAGCGCGGCGGGCGGGCTTACACCCCCCTCTTCCCCTCCCCGACCATCCCCCAGGTGACTGACGGCGCCGGCGGCCAATGGCGAGCAGGCATCCGGCCGTGAGGGAGGGTCGGCAGATTGCCTGGCGGCGGGGCGGGGCGGCGGGTGCCATGTTGGTGAGTCCGGGGGCGGGCGGGGGGAGGTGCCGCCCCTCTCCTGTCGGAGGGAGGCGGGAGAGCGGCCCGCGGCGGGCGGGGAGCGCCGGGGCCTGCGGGCCCGCTCAGTAAGTGCTCGGAGTGCTCGGCACCCCACCAACGGCCCCGCTAGGAGGGTGCCGAGCGCGACACAGTAGCGCTGCGATAGTACGTAGCGGCGATAATGGCCTGGCGGTCATGGCGCGTCATCTGTCCTGCCAAAAGGCGTTACTTACCGGCCCTTACCCGGGCGGACGGGCCGCCTCCGCTTAACCCAGAGAAGGAACACGTAGAGTGTCGTGCGCGTTCGATAGCCGGGCGGCTCCGAGCCTGGGGGCTCCCGGCTGCACCCGCGGCCTGCTCGGGGCCGCCCTCCCCACAGCCCTCGGGGGCGCGGGAGCGCGGCCGCTGTGGAGAGCAGGCCCTTTGGTTCCCTCTTCTACCCCCGTAACGTTAGAATAAGCGTATTTGTGTTGCAGGGGTGAAGGTGAGTTAATTAATTCACCTTGAAAGTGAAGCTGCTCCAAGTGCTAAGTGTTTTCTTACTCAGCCTCATCACCTGTGGCTTTATAATTTCCTCTGGTCCTCCCTTTGTTTAAATGATATAGATACAAATGCATCGGGAACCGTATTAAGCCGACCGTTGTGTAAAAATAGCAGAGTCCTTGAGAGGTCTGCATCATTATTTCGGTTTGAGGAGCATTTGGTTTGAGTACAGCTCTGAAGCTAAGGAATAAAAATCATGCTGCCAGTGCTTCTTGCCCTTTCCTACACGTCTGTATTTAAAGCCAGACTCGAATCTGCTCGTATCCAGTGTTCATTTGTCTGCCTGTGACTTTACCACATTTGCCTCTAGTCTCTTGGCTCTAAACCCCACTTTCAGCTCACTGCCCTCCCCCTGTTTTAAAGCAGTGCTCTGGCAGGCTGTGTCTTGGCGGTTGGAGTTCGTTATCTGTTCTCATGGACTGAGCTGCAGATTTTTTGGATGTTTCTGCTCCAGGTGACCAGGCTGCTCTTTTGTTGGAAATGGCCACATCAGAACAAGCAGAAATAAGTGTGTGCCTGCTGCTGCTGGAGGTAGCTTTGGCTGGGCAGCCAGGCTGGGAAGTGCAGCCTGAGACTGGCCTGGGGTCTGCTGTGCAGCTCTGGGCCAGTGGTTGCGATGTCTGGAATTCCTGCACCGGACAAGGCAGAGGCAGCAAGCACTTGAACGAAAATGGATTGTTACAGGTGCCAGATCGGCTCACAGGTTTTCAGTTTTCTGAGCCCCCTGAGATACACGTGCAAGATGCTCAAGAGAGATTTCTCAGTCCTTCTCCAAATAATGATAAGCACGTGCTGCTCTTCATCATGCTGTTTTTGATGCAGGGCTTGTGTTTTGCAGACAATGAGTGGAAATGAGGACGACTGGCTGGCTCTCAAACCCCAGGCACCTTCTCCATCCCAGTGCTGCGGCAGCGGCTGCAAACCCTGCATCTATGATGTGTATGAGAAGGAGCTTGCACAATGGGAGAGGGCCAAAGCAAAGCAAGACAAAAGCCTCCTCATGGAAAAGAAGGAGCAGGTCAATTTATCTTCATCACATCCTAGAACCAGTGCTTTGATCATACTTGTTAGCGTGTGGGCTTGTGGTGATGGGCGAGGGATGCAGCAATAGATTAAAGCGATGTCTTAAGAAAAGGCTGTAAACACAATTCCCCAAACTCTGCCTGCACAGCCACCCTCCCCCTTGCCCGCTCTCTCCCGGCTGTAATGTGATTTTCCAAGTGTGGAGTTCACCCTGGTGTCACATTACAGCCCTGGGTCTGCAGCTTCTCCTTGCTGGGGTACCCCAGCTAGCCAGAGCCAGCCTGTCTGGAAAGTGGGAGTGGGTAAAAGGTACAAAGATTCACAATTTTCTTTGACAGTTTTTCTGGCCTTTTTCACCTTTTCCTGATTTTTTAGACTCATAGTTTGAGGATGAAAAAAGCTGCATTCTGTGTGGTGGAGTAGTTGTCTTCAGAGCATAATTTTAAGCTCGTCAGTGCCCTTTTACATAAGATTAACTATGCTGGGTCAAGCAAAAACAATCAGCGCTGAAACAGCTAACAGTATTTCTTATTTGCAGTGGTCATCAGTAGGTTTCAAAGTTGCCCCCAAAGCAGCGCTTAGCTCTTTTAGCAGTATTATTTCTGTTTGTTTTCAGACATGAGAAAATGATTGCAGTGAGTCATAATAGGATGACCTTGCTGTAAAGTGTAAAAATGTAATTTAAAAAGGGGGGAGGGAAATGCGAGATCCCAAAGTGTATGCCGCAGAATATGATAATGAATCAGCAGAGTGCTGAAATTTGCACTGGGCCCCAGCATTTAATACGTGTTCTTCTGGAGACCTGAGTATCTCAGGCACTAAATTAGCACACACGTTTGCTTCCAAAGGAAAATAAAATAATAAAAGACACCATCTACCCAAGTAATTACTTATTTTTGTTCTTGCAGAGCAATAATTCAGAACTGAATCCAGATACATTTACTGCATTCAACATAAGCTCAGTGGAGCAGCTAACAGAGGACACCTACCAGTACAAATTTGAATTACCAGGAAATAGCAGTCTGCGATTGAGTTTAGGACAACATATCGTGTTAAGGTATTGTTCTCTGTGCCAGTTAAACAGTCTGCATTATGTAACCTAATACGTAGGTTTTTGTCAATAGACAAAGGCTTCATACCAGGCAAGTCATAATTTCTGTACCTCCACAATGATACAGATGAAAGAACTTGTGCGCTCATTAGCTGTACTAATTTTATGGTAAAAACCATTCCAAAGCTGTAGTTTTCTTCAGCATTATCCTTGCGTCAGTGGGTCAGAAAGAACTAGGTGTGATTAAGAAAATCCATTTGCAGAAAGAAAGAGTCAAAGAATAGATGTTACAACAGATGATTTACTCCAGCATGTCGGGATGAAGACAATGAGCTGCGCTTACCCCAGAGCTTGGTATTTTGGGCCATGTATCTTGAGGTAACTCAGCACCTGGGGTGTTACCCCCAGTGTCCAGGCATTTCCTGACTGATTTCTAACAAAACAACCCTCTTGCGTAGTTTATTGCTTGCCAGAAAGGAGCCACTTGGGAAAAGCTCATGGCTCTCTCAGCCATCTGTGGTGATCATTGCCAGATAGAAGAAGTCAGGTTATGATGCCATTGATCTGTATCTGTTGACGTTGTTTGTATGTTAACAGCGGATGCATGCAGCTGGCTGGCTGCTGAAAGTACATGCTTCTGCCTTCAGCCATCTCTTGTAACGCAGCAGAGAAAAAGGTTCGGTCACTTCAATCAATTACCGTAGTCACTAGTAAACTGTAGGGTGGATATATTCTATGGAAAGAGAAGACTTACAGGAAAATACAGTGTATATTGACAAGACCTCAGGTCAAGGCTGTGCCCTGGCTTTCATTGTATAATTACTGGTTGCTGTCCGGACACAGAAAGGAGAGTAGGCCCTAGCCCAAAAGGGGTAGCAAACTTGCCATGAAAGCATTTTTCTCTCCCCTTTGCCAGTTTTGCATGTTCAACTGTTTCTCACAAAATAGCTCAAACGTCCTTCCGGGGATGTGTCCAAGAGCTGAATGTGTGGTACCGCTGGGGCCACCACCAGGAAAACAAAAGGTGCATCTAGCCATTATATTCCCCCTGGATTTTACCTCTGGAAGGGAAATGTTTTGCATCTGTGCACAGGCTGGCTGGGCCATTGGGAAGAGGACCTGCTGCCTCTCTTGTCTCCCCAGAGAACTGCAGAAGTTCGGTAGTACCAGTCAATGACCCAAGTCACAATGGGTTCCTATATTTCTCTTCTCAGAGGAATGGTGAATGGCTTGGAAGTCCAGCGAGCCTATACTCCGATTAGCCCAGGGAATGCAGAAGGCTACTTTGAAGTTTTAATGAAGGTAAGTAAGCCTGTACAATATTGATTGGAGTCTAACGTACTGGGGACTATGTTTTCTTCAGGAACCAAGCGTGCTGTCAGCACTTCAAGTGAGACTCTCTCAAATCCCTCATGGACTGTTTCTGTGTTGTTTTGAAGCGGTTGTGCTTTGCTGATAAAAATTGCAGTTTTTCCCACAAAACTGAAAGCAGAGGAAGGTGACACACAAACAAGTACTTTTGCGGCATAAGCCCTATTAAGCACTTGGGAGAGCCTCTTGGGAGCCCTGCAGCCACCAGCATGGAAAGAGGTGCCCATTCCACTTCCCTGATTTCAATTTGCCTTTTCAATCTGTCTTTGAAATTGCACCCAGTTGTCAGCCCAGCTGAACCACTGACTTTGGGAAGTCTTTGCCCAGCCCTTATCCTCTCCCCTGTATTTTACTTTAAGAATACTCCTCAGAAAAATTTTTCAGTTTGGTTAAAAATGTAGGTAGAGAGTAGGCAGCTGTTTCTGGTTTGTGGGCAGGGCTCTGGAGCTGCCTGCAGTCTGAAAGGGTCCCCATGGCCCACAGGGCAGAGAGGTGGCCCACAGGCACAGGCTGCATCTATTGGGGTGGATGGGGCAGCAGAGCCCCATTTTGGATGAGTGTCCTGGCCCTTCTGGAGGCCACCACAAAATGCTGGTTGTGTTCAAAAGGATTTTATAGGAGAACTTGGCTGGAAATTTGTCTGAATAAAGTCTGCAGGGCCCTCATAAATGATTACTTTGTGTGGAGAATATTGAATTGAAGAAAATTTTTCCGATACTGCATTTGTATGTTACTAGTGATTCCTCAGGACAGACACAGACTTCAGTATAGGTGTGAAATTCAGAGTGCTGGGTATCCCAGGTGGCTTGCAGAGAATGACCACTTGTCCTCTGCCTTTCTTCCAGGATTTCACATTTTTGGGGTTTATTACACATTATACATTTGAACACAAACCCTGTTCTTTAGAAAAGTGTACAGCTTCTATAGGACACCTGTGGGAGGGTCATTTCACCATTCTTGTGGCAATTGGTGTGTGGTAGGGGAGAGAAATGTTGCATTTGAGTTGCATTAATAGGATACGTTCACAGGATGACTGTGAAATTTCATGTATACTTGCTTATTACTCACAGGTTTTGCATTTCAATAATAATAGTAATGATTGTAATGATACCTTGCCTTTATATAGAACCTTTCATCCCAAAGGGAGCTATAGTTATTCTCTGGCAGTGACAAAAGAGGTTGGTAACGCCCAGTGTAAAGCAGCCATTTTTATAACTCACTCTGTAGATTGTGGTATATTTCACACTATTCAGGCAATTTTGGAAAGTACTATATTATTATTATTACTATGCAATCCAAGCACTGTTCAAACCATTCTGTCTCCTGTTATTATAGCATTGCATTTGTGATACTACAGTTAAGAGTGAGGGAGTTGCCATTTACAGAGTATAACCCTCTTTTTGAGTGATTTTATAATGTTAGGGTTTCTCTCCATGTAAAACTGGGTGTAGAAGTTTTCCCCCAGGAGATAATTATTTTTTTCTTTTTATTTAGAAAAATTCATTTTAAACCCACTCAATCACTTCTCACTTCGTTTTTTGGAAATAATTTTGGTGAAAGAAGGATTGTTTTAGTTCCCATTACCCTGGTCCATTGGGAATAGGCAGTAAGTGGGGCTGGCTTTTCTGCTTTTGCCTTGGGTTTCCATATATATTTGAAGAAGGTAGGTATAAAATACTGCTCCTTTGATGCAGCTGCACACTCATTGCATGAGACTTAGTGCCTGCCTTGAGCTCTCTGAACGTAAAATGTTTCTGACAGTAACTCAGGGCCTGGATGTGTGTATGTTATGCATTTACCTTTTGAATGTAACAACTGGTGCTAATAGTTCTTAATACTTCTGGTACCCTGTTTAAGTGAGGTTGTTAGGAGAGGAGGAGCATCTATGTTCTTTATTAGCTAACACTGCAAGCGCAGGCACACACTCACTCACTCACTTTTTCTTAGCTTCTTTGTGGTTCACCAATTTCGTTTGCCTGCAGTGCAGCTTGGTGGCCAGCCAAGGCACTGGGGTGTGGAGCTGGGCTTCTGTCCAATGTGCGTGCAGAAAATACCCCAAAATATGCTTCTTTCGTATGGGCTGGAGCCTTCAAAGGCTTATGTCACATCTCATCTCTTGACCTCTGGTTGTGTTGCTCTTCCTCAGGCTTGTCAGTGGCATCACCTCTGTGCGAGACCAGTTGTCTGCTGCAGCTGTTGAGTTTATCTGCTCTTGCTGTTTGGACCAGCCCTTGTTCTCTGGCCAGATCCCACAGACTGTGGCTCTTCTTCTGTGTGCATTTGTTCTCATAAAGTGGTCATACGTATAGGACATACATATACATATAGCACGTAGCAACAAGACTGCTTGGATGAGCCATCCATTTTCCAGCCTCTCCTTGCTTCTCTGTTTCTGGCAAGCCCTGACCCTTCCTCATCAGTCATGAGTGAGGTTAGCATTCCTGCGGGCAAAAACCTAGATAATACTGTTTGTGCCTGGTAGAGAGTTAGGCAGATTTCGCTAATGTTTTTCTTCTGTGAGGCCCAAATTAACATATTTTTTTGAAAATGTGAAGGCATCCCTTAGCATCCAGATGATCTGTTCTGAAGAGTTTTATAAATGGGAAACCGGACTTTGGGTCACTAATTGTATCAACACGGCATCTGAGAGACTGAAATAGAGCAAGAGCTATGCAGTGTTTATATAACTGTCAGTGTCCAGAGGGTATTTCCAGACCCCATACCCTGAGATTTGGAGAACACTTGAAGGTTTGGACTGTGCTTTGCATTCAAGACACTCTTCTCTGTGTGCTTTGTAAGCAAGAACTCTGATAAGCTTTTTCCAGTTTTGGAAATTCAGACTGCATGAGAGTGGATTGTGTTTACATTATAGTCAAGCTGGAATGGATCCAATATGATTTCATTTAAATGTCTTTGTTTTGGGTATAACTTTTGAGTTATTTTTCAAACAGAATGATCTTTCTTTCTTTTTAAACGCATGAAATGTTTTTTTTTTCCCCATTCTTGTTTAAATGTAGATAACTTTATAATTGACTTTAAGCTGGGAAACTTTCCAACAGAGTATAATTATTCTTTTCTTTTGTGCAATGTTTTTTATTAGTGCTATGAAGCTGGACTAATGTCACAATACATAAAAACGTGGAAAAAAGGAGACACGGTCTTTTGGCGTGGGCCGTTTGGAGGGTTCCCATATCGACCTAATAAGGTTAGTTCCCAAAGAGACACAGGATATTTCAGCTTGTGGCAGCTAGCTTTGTTTAATACTCTAAAGGGAAGACATCAATTTGATTACTGTTTTCATTATTATTTTAGGGACTTCCTGGGTTACTGTACAGTGCTACAGCATTAGTAGTCAATTAGAGAAGGTACACCTTATTGAACTGTAGAATATTTAAGAAGGAATAGGAGAGGGAGGTGGACAGGAGACTGGAAAATATTAGTAAGGCTCACTGTTCATCACTTGCACTATAAGTTCCTGATGTGTTTAACAAAGGGAACTTTGCACCAGCAATGAGCGTGGATTGGTTTTTGCCTTGTCTGAACCACATTGCTGTTTTGTGACTGAGCACGAGTGAAGGGGAGGTGTTGATCTTTTTCTCTCTTGGGTATTCCCTGAACTGTAGCAGCTCCAGTGAGGTGTCACATCACTCAGCCACTCTGCAAATGTTGATTCCCACCTGCTGATACCAGGCTCCCTGCAAAGAAAGGCAGATCCAGTTTCAGGGGAAGGCTTCTCACACATACTAATTTGGTTACTTAATTCTGACCTTTCAAATGAGGAGCAAAATTGAAACGCTGGTCATTAAGATCCCAAATCCTTGTTTTTCTTCTTCTTCCCCACCCACCACCAGCCCCCCGCCCCAACAAAAATAAGGCTGTAAAATCCCAGTGGCCGAGCTCCATGCAGAGCAATTGTGTTCTGCTTCCTGAAGTACTCTCCCTGCTGTTTTAGGCTACTGTTTCCTTCTCTTCTTAAAAGCTTCCAGATAATCATTTGGGACAGGACATGGCAGTCATGCCTAGAAGTGGCTGTGTTCAGGGGCTGTCTGGGTGATCTGTGTATGTGCAGTTTGTGAAGCACCTGAGCAATCTTTAAAACAACTCGCTGTAGAAGAGCTGTTCATTATTTAGGAATTATAATATAGGTCCCGAATACTAGTTTCATAGCAAAATTTTCTATTATCTCTATTTGCTGCCAGTAGAATAGGACTCAGATTCAGATCAGATCCATTCACAGTAAAGTGCCCAGTCAAAACAGAGCATAAGTGGCCTCTGAGGGCTTAATAGGGGCTTAAGTCCCAGTTCTGGCATTGGTGCACTGGCTGGCAGCTGGGGAGAGTGCTGGGAACCTTCTGTCCTCCAACACACAGCACCTTACTGCCTGAACATCCCTATCGTGAGTAGAGTGACCATCCCACCTTGCAGGTGGGAAGCACTATGTGCTGCTGGTAGCTCTTTGAGAAAAGTGAAACAATGCATCAGGAAGATACGTGGATCAGGATGAAGAAGAACCATTTCCTCCAGAGAACATTCAGGATTGTGCTTTGCAGCATCCGAGATAAAAACAGGGATGATTTCCAGTGGGAAAACAGCACACAGTGGGTCAGCAATGTATACTTCAGAATTGAAACTGAAATATAAATTAACTGAAATCAAGGTTAAAGTTAGGATAAATGTTTATATTTGGGTAAAATACAGTTTTGTTAGATTTGATATATAAACCCTGAAAGTGCTCTCTGTAATCCTTTGCAGAAAAATACATTCTGAGATTTTAATTTACCAGTTCATGACCTTCTGATGTGTTTTCTCTCAAGGGGCCCTTTACCATTGTGGCATCAAGGAGGAACTGACAATGAGTACATCCATTTCCAGTCACCACAGCTCATTCAAAATTCTCTGTTTTGTTGTTAGCATGGAGAACTCCTCATGCTGGCATCTGGTACCGGCCTCACACCAATGCTTCCCATCCTCCGCTCCATAACAGATGATGAAGAGGATGAAACCTTTGTAACTCTTGTTGGTTGCTTTCGTACATTTGACAAAATTTATTTGAAACCTCTTCTCCAGGATCTGGCTCGATACTGGAACATCAGAATATTTTACGTCCTAAGCCAGGTAAATAAATGGATATGAAATGTGTTTGTGTGAGGGTTCTGGGCGCCAGATGAGCCTCTGCCGCCTCTGTTTTTCCGTCAGCACAATCTTAATTCTTTCCCAGTCGTCGAGGGTATTTTGTGATCCAGTAGCTGCTGTTCTTAAATCTGCTATGTATTCTCACACTGCTGCCAGCCTAGAGAATTTCAGGGAAGCGACTTTCGCTGCTTGTTCCTCTTTACCTCCTTGGGGGCTGTTCTGTTGGTTTGGACCCACTGATTCATAGCCACTGTTGGTTATTCCCCCTGCTTTCAGACAGTTGTTGTTGCACCTAAACATTTGCGCAAAGAAAACTTGACTCTGGGAGACTCACAGCAAGTAAACTATTTCTTCTTTCCTAATACCAGTGCCTTAATCTGTCCTTATCTTCCATTCATTGCTCGTGGCTAGAGCTGTCTTCTTCTAGTACGTTAGCACCAACTTCCCAGCAATTATTTTTCCCAGCTGACCCATTTTTAAACTTCTTAAAGTTGTTTCACCCTCTGTAAAATTACTTTTTCTGCCAAATCCATGGGATGAGGGCATACCTCTCAGTGGTCTTACATTTTGAGCAGTCTTTTTCATTTCCATTTGGTCCCAAAGTTGTCTGTGTTCTGCACAGACTTGGTAGTTGAAAATTATTTCCCTCAGAAATGAGGATTCATTGCAGGGAGGATATAGAAAGAATTATTTATGCTAAGGGAATGACTCCCATTGCATTTTTAGTTTCTCAGATGAATCATTTTTTGTATCTCTCATGGTGGATCTGCCTCATACATTATGTTCCACATATGGCCTCAGCAAGTCGAGACTGGGTATAGAGAAAAGTACTTGTGATTTAGGCACCCCCTCAGCTACTTTATAGGAGCGTAACCGGTAATTGTCGCTGGTGACATAGCTTAAATACCCTTTTCAGGACAGTGCTGTCTCAAGAGCATGAGGAGGTCTTGAAATTCAGTCAGTGAAGGGCAAAAAACCCACCTGACCCCTGTCAACACTGTCTGCCCTGCATGTACATCTCTCCCTTCCTTGTCTTCTCTTAGCAGGTTTGTTGTAGTCCAGCACTGACTCGTGCATCCTCCCTTTTAGGATTATATATCTGTCTGACTCAGTATTTCACTCTGTTGCCTGTCACCACCACATCTGAGCACCTTCTGCTTCTGATTAATAGCAGTAGGGGAGGCCCTGCTGGATCTAACGCCATGGGATCTAACATTTCTCTTGGGATCAGAGCTGTGTTTGGAGCAGGGCTGGCTTCTTTCGGTTTTGGTTGAGGGAGATGGGACTGAAAGAGACTTGGGAATGGAGGAAGCAGTAGAGAGGAGAACAGACTTGGGATTTAGGATTTGGGAATAGAAAAGGCACGATGGGAAGTGGTTCCCAAAGCAGAAGGTTCTGCAGTGTTTCTTGGCAATAGTTACACTCTGGTTTTGTTCAGTTTGCTCTGAGTGAGTGGCTAGGTCTCGTGACAGGGAAAGATTTGATCCGGGCTTTGGAAGAGGAACATAGCTCTCGGGATGGGTCAGTTCTACCCAGATGAAGCCACAAGGGTGACAAGCATCCTGTGCAGTACTCTGAGGGAAAGAGGCAGATTGGCTGTAAGCAATCAATTGTCCTTTTTAACATTGCACACTGCAAACCTTTTGTCTTTTCAGGAAACATCACTGGAAAAACTTCCTTGGAGCTATCAGGAAAACACATACACTGGTCGTCTCAATGAAGACTTGATGAAGACAATAGTAAATTCCTGTCGAAGAAAGCCATTTGTACTAATCTGTGGCTCTTCTGCATTCAACGACGATATGAGTAGATATTTGAAAGCTGCAGGAATTGAAGAAAATTCCTGTTTTGTCTTTTAGCAGGATATTCCTGACCTAAGGAATCTTAGGCCGAGCCTTGGACGTCCCTGTTTCTCTGCAGACATTGCTCGAATTCAGTCATCTCCATAGACTGAGTCCCTTGTGCATATACTTTCATAGACCTTTGGACCAAATATTTGTCTCCAGTATGATTCTCACTCTTGAGAGTGTTTTAATGATCAGGTGCCACTCTGGAGTGGCTGCTACGGTCACCCACACCTCAGGGAACAGCATGGTAATGTTAATGGAAGTCTTCACAAGCAATTTTAGGAGAGATCTCCTAAGGGTACTAAAAAGCATCCAAGTATACAGCTCTGCTGTAATGTGAAGACCAGTGACTTGCTTTGCAATCCGTGTTAGTCTCCAATGGTATTGTGCCCTGTTAGATGTCTGGAGGAGAGATTTAATCCTCGAGGAGAAAACAGCGTGGTTAAGGGAAGAGCAGAGCACTGGCCCAGCACTCTGGAGTCCGTGGGGTTCATTTTGGTTGTGTCATTATCTTGGTAGGTGATGCCAGGCAAGTCACTTCAGCCTCTCTGTGCCTCAGTTGCCCCATTATACACTAATACAGAGAAGAAGGTACCGATCTCCTCTGAAAAGAGCCTTTCCACCCATGTACAGAAAAGGCTGTATGTGGGGATGGAATTACACATGATGCCCGCTGAGGACTTAGGCAGGCTGTCCTCCTGCCCTAGCACAGCCTGCATTGCCTACCCTGATCCTTAACCCTTGTAATGCTGCCTGGGGAGGGAAAGAGCATGTCCTAAAGATCTGTGTGAGCAAGTATCCAGGTTGTAGTTTCTTTCTGTCAGGGAGGATGG
Source organism: Morus bassanus (assembly GCA_031468815.1). Lineage (NCBI taxonomy): Eukaryota > Metazoa > Chordata > Aves > Suliformes > Sulidae > Morus > Morus bassanus. The sequence goes on along the minus strand of CM062576.1, from coordinate 18,394,393 downwards.
TTGTTTGCTTTCCATGTCCCCTAAGTGTTGTATAATAGCCCTGGTTCATTGAATTGAAACTCTTTTCAAATGAACAGCTGTTTCTCTTTGTTGCAGGACTCTCACAGGTGCCCAAGGGGGTGCCCTAAGCGTACAAGAACACCACTTGAGGAGTGAAAGCTTCATGGGGCTTTGCTGGGGTGCTCCCCCAGGGGGCAGAGCCAAGGGCCTGCCCCAGGGGATGGCAGCCCTGGGGCTGCCCTGACACAGCACCCAACCTGGGCGCCCTGGCCCCTTCCTCCTCTTTCAGTCCAAGATGCTGCTGCCTTTCCTCTGAGATATCTGCTGTCCACTCTTTTACCTTCTTGGACCACTGTGTTTACTAACTACACCTGGAAATACAGCCTTTCTGCGCACCTTTGTGTTTTTTCATTTGTTCCTAGTTTGTCCTGTGTTGGGGTTTCCCAGGGTTTCCCAGGCTGTGACAGATGATGTTGCATTATTATTCCTGTCTCATTTTTTACCTGTATCAAATAGTACACATTACACAAAGGAGATACAGTTTAAGAGTTACTCAAAATAAGCAGCGTGCACTGAAACGATGGCTCTGATTCACATGTTGGGAGGAAGTGTGGGTTCCCCTCTTATCAGTGAGATTTGTTGCCAGTTACCAAATGCCTGGAATTAATCCAGTGTAGCTGCAGCTTTTATGTTAACTTCATCGGAGCAAGGGCTGACAAGAAAGCGATCTTCGTAACCCAAAATAAGGTTCTGGCTTTTAACACAGAGAGATCCAGGGAAGTTGTCTGTGGTAGGTCCAAGGTAAGCTCTAGACTCCTGTCCAAACTGCTTCAGCTGCCATAAGCCACTGCTGTAGTGGAGGCGCTTCTGTACAGCGTGGGGCTGATAAAATAAGGAGTTGCTTTCTCCGGTCGCTCTCCCTGCTTTGGCCTTAGTTAGGAACGCGGAGAAAATATTTTTCTTGGATATGACACACTCTGAAAACCTTACTTATGTACCTCTTGCTTTAAATATTCTGCCTTTTTGAGATTTTGTTAAAAATCCACCCAGACTTTTTGCAAAGGCCTGAGGTAAAACTTCACGCTCGCTTTGGAAAAGCGACAACTTTCTGCATGAAAGCTGGGACTGTTCCTTTAAACGCAACCCCAATATGTCTGGGTATTTCAGCACATATGGGCCACGATGGTTAAACCTTACCCAGCTGTCCGGCCGTTCTGCTGTGAAGCCTCCCGTCTTTGTTCGTGGCTAAAAGGGAGGGTGGTGAGAGACGGAGCAAGCTGTGAATGCTGCGGGTTGCAATCCTGCAAAGGCGAGCTGCAGGCAGAGCGGGAGGAGGTGAGGCATGCGGAGCCGGCAGCCCGGCTTGCTGCGCCAGAGGGGATGGGGTCTTTGCGAGACATTCTCCGTGGGGGAGATGATGTCCTTGGAAGTATGAACTTGAAGGGGCCTTTAAACTGCCCATGGGCACTTTGTTCTCTCTTTTCTGCCCTTCTCCCTTCCCCCTCCCGCCTTTTGTCATTTCTCAGGCTGACTCTCACACCAGTCCCCGCTTCCCAACCTGTCCCCCGTGGGGACAGCCCCTTTCAGAGGCTTGTGTGGGGCTCCTGCAAAGGCAGGGACATGGGACAGACAGGCTCTCAGGCAGGATTTTTCCTACCAAGGGAAGATGAGAGGTTTCCTTCCCTTTGGAGGCCCAGGAACTACCCTGTGGTGGGAGTTTTATAGAGAAATGGTGGCAATGCTGTCGATTATTGGGGGATCTGTGGAGCTGGAGGTGCATGAGCTCCCTGCAGTGGTGGGTGGCCGCTGCCGGGCCTGGGCAGGGGCTCGCACCCTGCCTCTCCTGCCGGGGCAGGGGGATGCTGGCAGGATGCTCTGGTGCTTTGGCTGCCCCCCCGGGAAGCCCCCACCACCCGTGCAGCCCTGTGCCGGAGAGAGGGGCTTTGCTTCGCTTCCTTTCTTCCTCATGTGCAGCCTAAATACCTTCTTAATTTTATCTCATTATTTCCTGCCTAAATAACTCCTGTTTCTCCTGGGGACCATATTTAAACCTTTGATCTTCTCTGAAGTCTCACAGTCCTGATCACATCCTTTCTATTTAAATTAATCAAATGCCTTTTTGACTCATGATTTATAAATTTGCCCACAGAGGAATAGAGGCAGCCCCGATACAGCACACCTTGAAATCACCCACCGTGTCTCTGGATGGAGCCAGAGCACCCTGGGCTGATCCAGACCACCTCTGGCCAGACCTCTGTGTGGAAGGTCCTGCCTGGCTCCCTCCCACATCTCGTCCTCCCCCTGCCTCCCTCCGCCCTCCCACCCAGATAAGTGGCATGGCCCGGGCTCAGGCCCAGCCGGGGAATGGCCATCCCCAGGTCAGGAGAGGGTGAATGTGCCGGCGGTTGATGGATGCCGTCTCATGGGAGGGGGGCACAGCTGCTGTGCTGCACAGCCCCAGCCCCCCTCTCTCCTGGGGGTATCGCTGATGCACGGCATGGAGCAGGACTGCAGAGCGCAGCTGGAGGGATGGAGAGGGCGGCCGTGTAGGTACTGGTGTCCTGGACACTGGCTCTGTGCTGGGATGTGCCTCAGCGCTGAGGCCAGTGGTGGAAGGGCTGGAGGACAGCAGGTGTTGCTGGAGATGGATGCAGCAAGGATGAATGCGTTGCTCAGTCGTGCAGCGATGGAGAAGTTGGGGAGCACGTTGTCCCTGAGCCTGGGGGATCGTGGCAGGGAGGGCTGAGCACTCCTCCTGACTGAGACGGGGCTGTGGTGTGGAAATACCCAGGAGAGGCCCCTGCAACATGGGCTGTGGTACCAGACCTCTCCTGCCTCTTTGCTGTGGGTGCTGGCCCTGCATGTCTCGTACAAGGCACGGGCACGGACCTCTTCTCCAAGCTTATTAGGGAAGCAGCTAATTAAGCTTTGCAGTGTCCCTGAGAGGTCAGCAGGAGATATGCCAGCATCATAGCCATCTCCCACAGCCTGCACCAGAGCAGGAAATTTGTGCTGCACCCTGGCACAGGGAGGGCTGCCTCGCATCTCCTTGTTCAAATGTGCACTTACTCCTGGTGCTCATGGGGTGACACGGTGCCCAACGTCCCAGGACAGACACCCCAATGTCCCCTGCCTCAGCTGGGCTCAGGACGGAAGGCTCTCGGCTGGGATGTCCCAATGCTCCCACCAGCCCTCAGCATGGCTCCAGCGAGGCAGGGCAGTGGGGAGAGAGCCTGTACAAATATTATTGTTGTTATTATTACCCATAAATATATGCAGGCACTTAACGACCTTGGCATGGAGCATTTCCTGGGGATTAATGACCAGTTGGCGTTAATGGTCCTTAGCTGCACCTCGGGCCATCAGCTCCTCCCAGCCCATCATTAATCCACAGGAAATGTCTCAGGCATCGATCCTCATTGCTTAATTAATAAATGCAACTTGTCTCCCCGCCTGAGATTTACAGATATGCGCTGCTTCTTTCCCTGCTGCTTTGAAGGTGACTTTTTTAGCACAGGTCCCTCATGCCAGGAGGCCCTCGTGGGTTTTTGTTTCCTGGCATTCATCTGGGTGTGGGTCATGGCAGCAGGAAAGTCTTTTCTCTCCTGGGCGGGAGGGAAGGAACGGAAGCACTGCTGGGTTTGGGGTTTCTCCATCTAATGTGGCACAGCATGAGGAGCACATCTCCCACTGAATGCAAAGGCTTAGTTACCTTCAGCCGAGTGCATCCAAGAGCCCGGGCGAGGGGGAGTGTGAGCCGGCATGGAAGAACATGGTAATTCTCCAAGGCCTTAGCAGGTTCTATAATAATCGATGTTTTTTGCCCGTGAGTCACAATTCATCTCTAATCTTCCTCGGGGGAGGTGGGATTTGCTATCTTTAGTGCTCGTGACTGCCACTTTACTGGGCTGAGCATCCCGCTGAGCCTGGGCACTCGCTGCAGGGATGCTGACCTGGCAGCCGACGTGGAGACGCGGCTGCATTTAAATCCTGTTCCGTGTTTTTCTAGCCTTTACCACCGGTTGGCTTTGTGCAGTGGGTGCCGCAGTATAAATCACGTTAATTCCTGAGGTGCTTTTCCGCGGTAAGTCTGAAATTCCCATTTTGGTTCGCTGGCTTGCCTGGCAAACTAAATTATCTTCACAGCCCCTTAAGGGCATATTGTCAGCCCAGACTTACTGCCGTTATACACCATATCTGAAACATTAATATCTCTTCCAAATATAGTGTATTGACAAGGTATCTGGTATAGTGTAAATCCTTGGGACATTTGATCCAGATCATTAAAACTGAGTGAAGGAAGGGAGGAATAGATCAAGTTACCTTGCCACTCTTAATTCAAACAAGTGATGAATAATTCATTCTGCTATTAATTCTACAGTCATCCCGCTTTTTATTTATTTCTCTCTTTATTTATTTTTTTCCTCTCAGATAGACAACTCCAAAAAGATGCTCGGGCGCTGCTGAGGGAAGATTTGCCTGCCGGAGGATGGGGAGCGTGGGGGCAGGCTGCCTGGCAGCACTGGCTGTGCTGTGCGGGGCTCTCGGGGATGCTCCCAGCAGAGGTAAGAGCCTGGTCCCAGCTCTCAGTGGGGATCCCGGGGCCGATGGGCATCCGTGGTCCCCACGGAGGAGATGGCTGTTTGTGGTGCTGCAGCGGCTCTGGGGTGCGAGCAGATCCCAGCTCTGAGTCCATGCAAGGAGAGCGGCTCTCTCAGGCCAGGGCCCCCCCGGCTTGGCCTGGGGAAGGGAGCTGGGGTCTGCAGTTGCCGTGCGCGGCAGCAAATGCGGGACTCCACCGTGCACTTGAGTTTCTGCTTCATGCTTATTTTAGTGAAGACTGCAGGTCGGGGTTGTCCTGTTGTGGTGTCCAGGTGCTTTGCTGAAGCCTTTGTTAACTTCTGGAGTTGCACATGCCTATATAAATATATATATATATATACACACACATATATGTTTATATGTGAATGTATGTATGCATGTGTATGTTGCTGTGCATGTAATAAACCCCCCACCTTACCTGGATAAAACACCCCCTGGTATACAGGGCAGGGGTTAGCAGACAACACAGTAATTTGGGGCACACAGTGGGCCAGGTCAGCCCAGTAACTCGGCTAATGAGCAATGCCCCCTCCCTGAAAACAGGAGGGCCTTTCTCACAAAAGAGCTGCGTCAGAAATCAAAATCTCTTTCAATGACATTATTGCTTTAGTACCAGCCCCATATTACTTTATTGCCTATCCACAGTAATTAGCAACATGATTTTAGATCTGGCTGGCTTTGCTGCTTGTGCCAACACACACACATGTACACACACACACCCCCCTTACCCATTTGTTGTGGTGCAGCATCACACACATCTGCAGGACCCCCCCCCCCGCTGGGAGGTCACCACACCAGCGAGCATGATGAAAAGCCGTGCACGCTGGCTGACTATTGATTTGCAATATACTTGGCCCAGATTGATGGCAGTGAGCGCCCAGCCTTGCTTGGGAACCTGCACATGTCTCCCGGGGGCTACACAGGGTCTGCGTCCCTCCCAGACATGATGTATGTGCCCGCTATATCGGCCTCTTCAGCCCAACCCTAATCAGAGCCAGGGGCAGGTGGCAGCCACCCCGCCTCTCCGCCTTATTTTATAATAACCATGTCTCAGTATAAAGATTTCATTAGAAAATCAATCCCTACATGCATAACTCATTGTTAAGTGCATTGAGCCCTTCACCCCTATTTCTCCCAGCTTGAATTCACCAATACTACCATTATATGGAGGGAGCATCAGCAGCAGGAGGCACAAAGCTGAAGGGCTGGGCAGCCAGGGCACCGGTGAGGCTGGAACCACTGAACAATTAAACCCCACTCCCTACTTTCTTTTCCCAGCAAGAAATGGATGGGGACGCCATGCCATCCCTGGCAGGACAAGCTCATGGGCACGGCCAAGCCCTGCTGCAGCCATGTCACGGGGCAGCACAGGGACAGCATGGGGAGAAGGGGGTTACATGGAGGGATGAAAGGTGATGGGGGGCACACGAGTCCTCCAGGGAGAAGGGGTGGCTGAGCCCAATGGGGGTCTGCAAGGCTCTGGTGTTTCAGTAGTGCCAGTGGTGGAATGGAGCTGGTGCTGTGCACCCCATCTCCATCATTTTAGGCTTCCCCTGGAAAGGGGACATCACATCCACCTCTGTGTCCCCCAGGCATCAAATGCGGGGGGGTGCTTTCAGCACCCTCTGGCAATTTCTCCAGCCCCAACTTCCCAGGGCCGTACCCCTATGAAACGGAGTGCACGTGGCTGATCGTGGTGGCCGAGGGCTCCTCCGTCCTGCTCTCCTTCAGCCACTTTGAGCTGGAGTACCACGCCGCCTGCGCCTATGACTACCTCCAGGTCTACAACGGGGCTGCCCGGGACCAGGGCAACCTCCTAGGCACCTTCTGTGGCCGGAGCCCCCCACCACCCTTTGCCTCCGCCTGGCACGTCATGGCCGTCGTCTTCCGCTCCGACCGCCACGTGGCCAAGCATGGCTTCACTGCTGCCTACCAGAAAGGTAGTGGGGGGGGGTGGCAGTGGCAAAACATCCATCCATCTGTCCTCCCCCACCATTCTCATCATCTGTGCCTCCCCGCAGATGCTTGCGGTGGGCAGCTGACTGGGCTGTCTGGAGAGATCACCAGCCCCCGCTACCCTGAGAGCTACCCCAACGACGCCGAGTGCCGCTGGAGCATCGGGGGGGCCGGTGGCGGCGGTCCCCTCACCCTGGTGTTCGCTGACTTCCAGGTGGAGGGGGGCCAGGGCTGTGGCTTCGACTACTTGGCCGTTTTTGATGGCCCCACCACCGCCGCCCCGTGCCTGGGACGCTACTGTGGCAGCACCCACCCGCCCCGCACCATCTCCTCTGCCTCGCACCTCCTCATCCTTTTCAAGTCCGACTTCAACATCGGTGGCAGGGGCTTCAAGGCCCATTTCTACTCGGGTGCGGGGGTCTTGGGGTGGTGGGACAGTGGGAAGGACATGGGGACAGGTCCCTGGGGTGGTGCTGGTGATGCTCTCCCTCCTGCAGCAGCAAGAGGAGATGATAGTAGAGGGGAGCTCTTTGGGGAGAGCTCATGAAATGATGGTGTGAAGTGTAAACAACCACACAATGCAAATGGCATCGTTGTGGCTATCGCAGGCCCTGGGTTGTCTTTCTCTTGAGCAAGAATCACCCTTCTCCCTTGCTCATGTGATTCCCTGGGGATATGGGTTTTCCCTATCTGCTCTGGTAGGACTTGGCCACCTTGGGTGTTGCCATCCCCCAAAACTCAGGGGTGTCCATCAGCCAAACACAAGGCTGGGGAGCTGTGAGGTGGAGGGCAGAGCATCCTTTGGCAATAAAACAAGTGATCAGTCAGCAGCCAGCTTGTCCACACCCAGGAGGCCTCAGGTTTGCTTTCATTTTTCCTTTCTCCCTTTTCCCTGAGCAGGTGAGTGCCAGGAGGTGTTCACCACAATCAAAGGGAATTTCTCCAGCCCTCGGTACCCCAACTTCTACCCCAACAACCTCAAGTGCCAGTGGAGCATCCAGCTGCCCTCAGGCTACCGGGTCAAGGTCTTCTTCTTGGACATGGAGCTGGAGGGCCGGAGCAGCCTGACGGGTGGCTGTGACTATGACCACCTGGCCGCCTTCGATGGCGGCACTGAGAACGGGTCCCTGCTGGGGCAGTGGTGCGGGCGGGAGAGCCCGGCACCCGTCACCTCCCGCCACAATCAGCTGCTGCTGGTCCTCCACACCGACCGCAACATTGCCAAGAGGGGCTTCTCTGTTGGCTATGTGGGAGGTAAGGTCTCACTTGGGTGCTCCACAATGCTTTATTTCCATCAGGACATGCCCAAGACCATGTAATTTCCAGAAGGACCATGTGGTGAAGATACCCATCTGCAGGAGCAGACCACGTGGCTCTTTAGGGATGGGGTGGAGAAGAATTGGTGGGTGAGCTCCAGCTCTTTCAGAGTGTGAGACACACATGCTCCACATCGTGTTTAGTATTCAGGAGATGTTTTCCAGCTTCTCCTCCCCGTGTCTCTGCCGCTGCCATGCTCCTGCTCCTCTCTCAGGGCATGAAAACCCAGGGGGTTTTTAGGGGACCAAAGCCCCAGGGCGGGTGACCAGCTCAAGCATCACAACCCTGTTCTCTGCTCCCCAGGATGCTCCAGCCCCACTGGCACACAGCTGAGCAGGCAGACATAAACTGCATCCTCTCCTCCACTGGCAGCAGCACTGGAGGGGCAGGACCCCCATGGCACAGCACTCCCAAATCCACCCAGCCAGCCCTGCCCAGCACCTCCCTGCCGCCAGCATGCCCCATGTCCCAGATGGTGCATCCACAGCTGGTGGGAGGAGCGGTGGGTAACCTTCCTCATGTATTTGCCAACCTTTGCACCTCAAAAGCCAGCAAATTTATGGTCTCTGTTGTATTTCAAGATAATTACATCTGAGCTGGCCTGTGTGTCAGGGATGATTCAGACAGGGTCAGCCTCACCGGTGGGCTGGAGCCAGAGCAGGGCTTCTGGACCAGTGGCACAGGAGCCGGGGGTGGCTGGCCCCAGGTTTACGAGCTTTTATCCCTCAGCAGCAAAATCGTTCCTCATTTCCAGTGTAGCAGAAGGGATTTGGGTATATGTGGCTCTAGGAGTGAGAGATGGGATGGAGTTTTGTCCTGAGTCTCTGCAGCCTCTGGAGGGAGAGAGGTTGTACCGGACATATAGTAGGGCTTTAGTGTGCACAGCAGGTCTGTCCCTGTCCTTGTCCTGCTTATTTCTTACTGTTTTACAGCAGTGTGCAGGGAGAGGAACCTTGGCCTCACTGTGCCTGGTCAGGGAGAAACCCCATTCCTGACAGAGGAGCTTGCAGACAGATAGATGGGATGCTAACTGAAGAACAGGGGGAAGCCCCGTCATGGAGAGGGATGTGACTTCTTCCAGCTGCCCAGGACTCCTGCATCCCCTGGTACATGCTGCCAGATGCGTGTTGGGGAGGACAAAAACTTGGACATGAAATGAAGCCTCCCTCAATAAAGCTAAGGCTGCTTGCTATGTTTGCCTAGTGATTTGGGCATCTGCTTGCAATTAGCAGCCTGCATGGCACATCCAACTGCCAGCACTCTGCCAGGAGAGCGGCTGGCTGCTCTCACCAGGAGGCACCGGCCTCTCCCTCCCACTGGCTTCCCTGGGAGCCCTCGGTGGCAAAGGGGCACCTCAGCCTCCACAACCACATCCACAGCTCTTCAGCTGTGTGGATATATTCCTTTTGAGCCCACGAATGAGCATGACGAGCTGGGCGTGTATGATTTATGGCCATTTGAACAAAAGCCTTCACGCCAAGAGAGAGGATCCATTTTCTCCTCCTCCTCCTCTTGATCTAATGCACTTTAGTTATTTGGTAAATCTTCTAATGCTTTTATAATGCACTAAGTGAAGCAAAGTGACACTATTTTTTTCCTATTGATTTTATTGCATCTTACCAGTTTCATAAGGCCAAGATTCAGAGGGAGCTTCTCTGAATAATTCAGTAATTCATACTGCCCAAGTGGTTGGTGCAAGCTGAGTGAGGATTAACTTTAAAGAAGCAGGCATTTTTACTCCCTGCTTCTTTCCCTGTGTGGATGCTTTCTGCATCCACAGGGGCCAAACACGGTGCCAGAGGGAGAGTGATGGAGAGGGGCTGTGTTTGCCATTGCCTCAGTCCTCTTCTCGGCATCATGGGCAGCTCAACAGAAGCTCCCTCAGTGCACTGTTTGCCATGTCCCCATCAAAAATAACATTCTAGGGGAGGTGGAGGGCTGGTGGTGCTTGGGACAGGACCTGGGCTGGGCCATCCCCCAGGAGGATGCCCTGGGACCCAGAACCCGGCTCAACCTTCCCCGGGGACCACGTGGCAGCTGTGCAGCTGCATCACCCCACAGCAGGCCGATGTGGTGGTCCCCCTGAGTTGTGTCTTCTCCATTTCGTTGCTGTAAGAGTGTCTCTTGCAGGGGTGTTGTAGTATGCAAGGGAGCTCTATGCCCACAGCAAGCCATTAGCAAAGCTCTCATGGTCTAATCCTGGGCAGCAACTCAAATGTTCTGTTGGCTTTGCAATGATGGAGAGTGGCTGCTCTTACAGGATAAATCCTTCCTTGCTTATGGCAGTGATAGCATGATGATGTTGTCTGTAATGGCACTCGGGTGTCACACGGAGAGCTGGGAAAGAGGACAAGGCTTGAGGGGGTTGCTGGTGGTGTCTCTCCCCAGGGCAGAAAACAGGGCAGTGCCTAGGAGCCAACCATGTCTGACCTCAGCATAGGGCAGGGCTAAAATATTGATATATAAAATAATGCTTTCTGCATTTTGGGTGTTAGCTCCTTTTTCCCTGAAAACTCATCTCATCACGAGTCCTGTGGCAGCAAGGCCAGGTTCTGCAAGATGCATGGCAAAGGCATGAGGCTGATGTCCCCACTAGTTCTGATGCTGTCAGTCACCTGCTTCATGTGTGATGGGGACAGCAAGCTTTGAAAACAGCTGTGGCTCTGCATTGAGCTACTGCAGTCGCTGCACCTTGGGGAAATCCCCTCCCAACAGCACTTCACTTGTACCTTGTTTTCTATCCTGACAGTTGTGCCCATGAACGTCAGCTGCACCCGGACGGACTTCCACATCCAGATCCCTGTAGAGTCCCTGGCCCAGCTGGAGAGGAATAGGATTTATTTGGGGACCCCGTCCTGTGCAGCCCAGGCGGTTGGTGGGAACTTTAAAATACACACCAGGTTTGACACCTGCAGCACCGAATCCCAGGTAAGCAGTTGGCAAACCTGTGTTTAAAGCAAGCTGAGTAGATGGTTAGCCCCGTGCCAGTCATACCGCCTGCAGAGAGGAGTTCCCAGTCCCTCTCCCATCTTCTCAGTAGATGCTGGTTTGATTCATGCCAACTACCTCCAAACCCCTGTGAAAACGAGCTGCACAAAACCCTGACAACCCATGATCCTTGTCTTGCAGAAACGCAACAACACATCCGTCATCGTCAGCACCCTCTACATCGATTTTTCGGTTGGTGACCAGGAGGATGTCCACCAGTACGAGGTGCAGTGTGAGCCAAAGAGGAAGGAAGCCTCAGTGACTCTCATCGCCGGCCCTGACCCGTCCAGGCTCAGCCAGGCAGAAAACCTGGTAGATGCCCCACAGCAGGACGGGGGAGTGATGGACACCCGCGAAATCAAGAGCCAGGACACCAGCGACATCGTCTTCATCAGCATCTGCATCCTGGCCGGGCTCCTCATGGTCATCGCGGTGGTGGGGCTCGTGCTTCTGTAGGGTGCTGCTCCCCGAACCTGTGATGCCAGCCCTGCTCGGGGTGGAAACACGCCCCAAAAACCCACCCTCACCCCAGGCTGAGCACTAACACAGCTGCTCAAATGGAGACACAGCTCCCAGGCCCCAAAACAGAGCCTGAACCCAACCTCCACCTCCTCCCAGTGCCTGAAAAATCTGGGCAATAGGCAGCCATTTCCCTTCACAATTTGTTTTCCTCTGTCTCAATCTGTCCATTTGGCTCAGAAATGTAATTCTTGCGCTTCCTAACTCTTCCCGCACCTGCTTCAATTTGTTTTCCCTCTGGTGCTGCTGCTTTCGGGAAAGTAACATTGTTTGCCGATGGCTGCAAATCATCCTGTCAATTATTTCTAGCTGAATTCTTGAAGGTATAAACCATCCCCAAATACAGTGATATTCCCAACAAATATTTTCCACGCTCCTGCCCATGCTCAGGGGGGTACCGTTGAGCTGTGTTATAGGTATCTCCACTTGGCAGATATAGATGTAGCTCATGTAGATGCTTCCAGGCAGTGTTTCTGGATGTCCGCACGTGATGTGATGAGATGCATTCACCGGGTGTCCTGGAGCTCCTCGTTTGATGTTCGCCTGTTGTCTAATGCACGCATTGCTCGCAGGACTCACCTGAGGGCTTCAGCCACCAGCAGCTGGAGGGAAGGAGAACGATCTCCCTTCTCTGTGTTTTTCTCCTTTCCAGCATGGCCAGGTGTCCACTGCTGTGAGCTCCATACCGGCATCGCTCCCAGAGTCTGAAACCGTGGGCATGGTGGTTTCGGTAACCTTTTAAAGATGGCCTCAGCAGGAGGAGCTGGCTCCCCTGGGACTGACACATTTTTTGCTGCCAACCTCAGTGACACCAAACCTCCACCCTTGATCCTCGCAGGTGAGATCAGCAGCTGAGAGCACGAAAATAGGAGTCCTGTGGTCACCTGCACCTCCAGAAAGACAGGTTCCTCCCCAAGAGCCCTGATGCTAGTGACTGCTGGATGGCCAAATAACCCCCACCTGCCTCTTGTGCCATACCAGCGCAAAGAAAATTCCTTTTCAGCATCACACAGTGGGAGGCTATCACAGAGCAGCCTGTGTTTGTCCTGGCATGGGTCAGAGCCAACACATGGCAAAGCCAATGTGAAATATCGCTGCAGAAGCAGGGTGAATGCAGCCCTGGGAGCCTGGCGTAGGGGCCACCCAGCCCAGCCTATGTAAAACACACTGTGGTGCAGGGAGAGATCTTAAAATGTCCAAACATAGTCATTCAAGGGCAAAAATTTGAAGTAGAGGACAGCGGGTAACCCAGGAGCCCTTTTTTTGGTAGCGCTACCTCCCAAGGGGAATTCATCCTAAGGAGAGTACCAGCTATTCCTGTGAAGGCATCGCACTGCACAGCAAACCCCTCTTGCTGCTGAATCCACCTGAGGGACTTGTAGCAGGGGCCAACAGCACAGTCCCGTAGGTGAAAGGCTTTCCTGACCGATGCCCTGCTTCCCATGCCCACTGGGACAGGTCTGTACCTGCTGCTGAGCATCAGAGGAAGCAGCAGTAAAGGAAAAGGATGGTGATCAAGTAGCTTTTCCTCCTGGTTTGCACCAGCCCGTGGGTGCTTAGAGGGTGTCTGGGGAGGGAAGAAGGCAGAAATCTGCGCTTGCCTCCTAACAAGGAGCCTTTGTTATCAGAGCCCTGATTGATTCAGTGTTTGTTGGTGCAACACGTCGGCAAATGCGAGATTTCTGAGTGAAATATTTGCCAGCACCATTAAGCTCCATTAAGGCACCGTTTTGAGTGTGTGGTGTACATAGATGGGAAACAAGGCCAGATCTCCCTGCTGCCTGCAAAGCCTTGCTACCAGTTAATTGCTAGGAATATAACTGTCAGCTTGAGATGATAGTTACAAGATCTGACAACTGAAAAAACTTAAAGATATAATTAACCTCCCTGGCAACCCAGATTTTGCTGAAACCAGTGAACACTGCAGCCACTTGTGCCTGGCAGCACCCAGCAGCATCCAGTCCCTCGCCCGCAGGATGGACAATTCCTCACCCTGCCAGAGCCTCCAGTACCCTGCAATTTGCAGGGAAAAAGGCTTTTCTGGGTAGCTGTTGGTGGTGCACTCAAATAAGGAGTTGGACCTGGTTCCAGAGTCCAGCAGCAATATGGGCCGCTGCTGCACTCGCCCCAGGGAGGTTTTCCAGCTCCGGCTCTGGTCCAAAGCCGCCCAAGCATCCCCAGGTGCAGCACTCACCTGCACATATCCCTCAGGATGCAGGACTGGCGCTGCAGGAGCAGCTCTGCTCCCCCGAGCCAAGGGGCTCCCCAGCACTCCCAGCCCCACAGGGCATTATCCAGGGGCTCATGGCTGGGGTGATTAACAGGACCTGAAGATGCCATAAGAGTGCAGGGCAGAGTGAGGCCATGTAGCCACTTGAGCCAGTAATCCCCCTTGGAGCAAGGAAAACCTCCTGTGCTCACTGAGCACCAGTCCTCCTCGGCCTCCAGTCATGCTCCAGTGTGTCTCAGCCTCTCATTTTCTCCGTTAGGTTTTGCCATCCAGTCTCTCCCTGCCCTGCAGGATTTTGCTCACTGATGATCTCTGTTAAACTACCTTTTCCCTGATATACAGGGCCCTCCCTTTCTGTTCCAAATTTGACACCCTGGGAAGCTGCTTCTGCAAAAAACCTGGAGGTGTCACCAGGAGCACTAGCCAGGAGTCCTCCATGCTCTCAGATACCCAACATCACCGAGAGTGAGGGCCCCAATTAAAGCCATGCTGGCAGCGTGGGGCAAAGGGGACATCATGGGGACAGAAGTAATACCTGAGTTTGGGGCCCCAACCATCCTCCTGGTTTGCTGGTCAGGATGTGGGAGCACCACCTCTCCCCAGTTAATGCAGGATTGGTTTCCATCCAAAACCACAGCAGCCAAATGGCTCACGGTATGCCTACAGCTTTGCAAAGCTCCCTCAGCCACCTGTACTGCCCATGATAACCCCCTCCAGATTTCCAGCCTAAACCTGCTCCTGGCTGGTTTATCCTGCTTGCCTCCACACCCCCCACTCCCCAAATTGCTCAATATCTTCCCCAGCTCCTTCCCCCCACTGTGTCTGGGTGACTGCCTCCCCAGCACCCTTTTCCCAGGGGCTGGTGGCAGCCCAGGAGCATGATACTGCTGGCTGAGGCATGGTCCCAGAGCGGGACAGCTCCAGCATCCCACACTGGTGCACAGAAAGACCTGGCAGCACTGATGGCACATCCCAAGCCGTGTCCCTGTCACACTCAGTACAAAAGCCCCTTGTAGTTGTCGCCCTCCTGGCCTCAGACAACCTTTTCTCAATGGAGAAATGGAGCTCTGTATAGGGAGCTTCGTGCTCACCCAGCTCCCAAGTGTGATGGGGAGTGGCTGTGCTCTCCCCTCCAGGGCTGGGGCTCACCGAGCTCTCCCAGAGTCGTCCCTTGCCTTTCCCATGGCTCAGCCAGCCCCTGCTCGCAGCCAGCTGTGACAGGGACACCCTGCATGAAAGAGGCTTGGGGAGACTCCGGCTCATTTCTCACCACAATAAGTGATGTGATGCAAAATGAGTGGGAGCTGTAGAAAGAGCTAACAGAAAGGGGTCAGGAGGAGAAAGGAGAGGTGTAACCAGGGGGTGGAACTATTCTGGCCTTGCAAATTAATTTTAAAAAGAAATCTGCGTTCATCTGATATCCTCCATGCAACCAAAGCTCCCCAGAAGTGGACTGAATGACACCTCTGTGGCCCAGAGTATTATTCTGCCACCACCCGCACTGCTACTGAGTGTGGCCATGCCATGGACCGGAGCAGGTCCAGGACGTGGCATCCACAGCAGTTCTCCTTCAGCAAGCACATCTGTCTTCGTCCCTGTGAGTGAAGACCCCAGCAGCACAGGAGGTCA
Source organism: Morus bassanus (assembly GCA_031468815.1). Taxonomy (NCBI): domain Eukaryota; kingdom Metazoa; phylum Chordata; class Aves; order Suliformes; family Sulidae; genus Morus; species Morus bassanus. The sequence continues at coordinate 18,379,152 of CM062576.1, read as the reverse complement.
CATTGGGACAGCCAGGAGAGGAGAAGATCCCCAGTGAACAGGTACAAAGTCCCCTGGCTGGGCACTGTCCCAGCTGGGGAGGGAGCCCAGCCAGGGAGGGGGACGGTGCAAGCCCACAGCCTGGAGAGAGGGACTGCCCAGGTCATTTTGTGAAACAAACCCTTTTTCTCATGTAAAAGCCACTCAGATGAGTTGCAAACAGATATCAGGAATCTATCACCAGGGCTCCTTCCCCTCCACCATGCCCACAGTCTTCACACATCAGGCCTCAGTTTCCCTCGTTGGTGTTTGCCCAGCACATCCCAAGCAGGCGGGGAGAGCAGTGAGCATAGGCAGCGCTCCCCTTACTCATCTGATTATTTATTTAGAGCTTGATGATTTGATTGCACTGGTCTGAATGCAGCCACTCCATCTCCTGGCTATGCTTATGGACATGGAGTCGCATTCCTCCGGAGCAGACAAAGGCTTTGCTGTTCTGTGTCAGGGAGAGCCTCCGCTATCTCTCTGCAAGTGCCTGCATGCAAATCTGTTGAAGAACGATCGTTGAAAATCATAGATCATAGAAAACAGGACTGGAAGAGCCCCCAGGAGATTGGTTGGTTTATTCTTCTCCTGCCCTGGGGGAATCGCTTCTGCTGGAGAGAAGCTGGGCTAAAATATCCTAAAAATCCCAGCCATGTTCTCCATGTTTTCTCTATTTACCAGGAAGGTTTTCCTAATGTGTCACACTGGTGGGATGTGCTGATGGGACATGTGCTGATGGGCACTGTGCTTTTGTGCTGCTGTGTTGGGCAAGTGCAACAGCAGTGGAAGTGCCCCGGAACAGGCACCACTTGCCTATGCAAGACCCTACTCCCCCTGCCCAGAGGCACAGGGCCAGCTCTGGAACACTGGGCAGGATGGGGCATCCCACTAGGGCTCCCAGCAAGCATGTGGTGTCACAATCATAGAATCATAGAATGATTTGGGTTGGAAGGGACCTTGAAGACCACCCTAGGGATTCCCTACCTTAATGATCCACAACATGAAGGTTTGGCAACCTTGGAAAATCCCACCCGCACCTGGAGCAAGCCTATTCAGGTGCAGGCAGTCATGCCCTGATGGCCACGAGCAGCCTGGAGGAGACCCAGGGTGGGAGCACTCTGCTGAGGATGCAAACTGGACACAGCTGTGTCCAGGCTTCCACAGAGTTTTTTCTGATGCCCCTAAAGCTATAGGCAGGCAGGGTATTGTGGGGATGGGAAGGATTGTGGTGGAGGCAGAGTGTTAGCTTGCCTGTACTAATTTCACTGCTCTCCAGTCCCCTGGAGCCACCTGCCATGAGGGAGTATACAGGCCAAGCAGCACTGCAGCTGGGTGAGCTCTGGGGATTGCTTGGGGCTGGGTGACCCCTTGGTGGCCATGCTGGAGCCCTTCAGGGATACTGGGTCTGTCTCTGCAGTGCGGGGTAGAGCTTGGGGCTCTCCAGTTGCTTGTGCACAGCTGCCTAGCTGCACACACCATTGGGCTGCTGGTGTGGGGAGAGGGGTGATGCCCCTCTGGCTGCACTGCTGTAATTAAGGAGTGGGTGCTTGACTTTTCACATGAGCTCAGCATGCCAGGTCTGGCCCTGCTCCCTTAGGCAGTTGGATGCTGCAGGTCAGGGGCTGCAAACCCAGCCCTGGGGGTCACCATGCAGGAGCTGGCTGTTTGAGGGGCTTCTCCTTTCCAAAGCAATGCTTCAGCTGTGACAGGTAGCTTGGGTCCCTCTCCTTCCAAGAATGCTTTATAGACCCCAGGTTTCCACGCTTGGAAAAAACACCTGCTTGCTTGGGTGGGCAATGCCAGCCTGCTGCAGGGGCATCTCTACCTTGAGGATCCAGGTACTCACTGGAGACCCGAGCTGTGGCAGCACAGATAAGGAGGCAGTAGTCAAGCAGCCCTCCCATCTGAGTAAACATAATGGATCAAGCATACAGACAATTAAAAGTGCAATGATGGTGTTTACTGGGAGTTGTTTTCCCAGCTTATTTTAAACCCCATTTCCTGGCCATCATGGCCCCAGGGACAGTGAGGTCTTCCTCCCCTGCTGCCAGGGTTTGGGCTGAACGGGGTATTTGCTCTGTGATATATGGGAGAGTTTACAGATGGATTTTGAGCTTACGGCTATGTCCCTGCAGTGGATTCAGGGGGTGCAGATTTGACCCTGTCTCCCCTCTCTAGCTGGCTCTGCCTGTTGCAGCCCTCCTCCTCCATCCATCCATCCAGGACAGGAGTGCAGTGTTTGCAATGTGAAAACTTCAGCTTAGGCAAAATATTGGCCACAGCAGAAATGGTTTTGGCTTTTTTATTTTTGCCATTGGGGCTGGCTTGCTAGAGGTACAGCGTTTGTCCATTATAGGAGCACCCTTTATAAGGAGATAACTGATTGCTATATAATAATATATAATTAGCAAGGATTATCCCATAATCTAGTCTAATTGACAGAGACCGTGGATGTTGTTCAGTGGACTGCCAACAGAAGAATTAGAGCATCATTAGTTCCAGTGTAACCCTGGCACAGGCTTCCCTTTCTGCATCCTGTGGCATGTTAGAGTCCCTTCGTGCCTCAGTTTCTCCTCCTGTGAAATGCCAGTATATCCACCTGAACCAGGCGGAGGGGATTTATCCTGCAATATCAGCACCTGTGCAGATGGGTGTTTAAACAAATGCAGGAGGGCTCTCCAGCCCTTGTGATATCCTCCACAACATGATCTCTGCTATGGGAGGCCTCACTCATTAGCATTAAAAACACTTTAAAAGTGCTGCAGCCATTTAAAGCAGCAAGGGAGATTCAGTGCTTCTGGTGCTGTGTACTGCACAGAGGAGCAAAGGTTTGCTGGCTATGGCCAGCCACACTGGGCAACTCCCCAATGTATTTCTCGCTCTCTCCCTCTTCTTTTCTGTTTTCCTCCATCCCTCCTCTGCTCCAGCCCCCAATCTGTGCTCCATCTTATGTTCCTGCCCCATGGTGTGCCAACACACCCTGGGAGGAAAGTTTCTGGAGCTTACTTCAAATGATCAGGGCTCCAAAAGACATCTGTGGCTGCTCCTTGCCTTAACATCTCTTAATCTGGGGCCAGCCTAGCAAACCCTTCATATTACAGGTCTGCCGGGGAAGCAAATGAGATCTAAAAGTTTGGGTTCTTTGTGAAGAAACCTTTGAAGAGCCTCTTAAAAGATGAAAAATGGTGAGCCGCTGTGCACTCCCTTTTCTGAAGGACAGGGAGGGTCTTGTCTAGTCCTGTCTTCTTTCGCCCAAGTAATTTGCAGCAGGACAAAGCTCTCCTTAGCCATGCCTGCTGATGGGGAACGGAGCAAGCTGTCACTTGGTGCCTTCCCAAAATTGCCCTTCAGAAGCCAGGGTCAGAAGTCAGCTCTGGCAGGGGTGAATTCCCCCTCCATCGCTCTTGGTGCTGCCCTGAGCCCACCCTGTATTCCCCAACCACCAGCAGTACAGGCAGGGGAGAGCAGATGTCACTCACCTCCAGAAGGTGCTTCCCTCCTCTCTTTGCTGGGTGCAGCAGGTCTCTAAAGGTCCGTTGGCTTTATGTACTCTTTCACTGAAAGAAATCTGTGGGCTGGGCTTAATCTGGTAAGAAAAGGGGGGGAGAAAAAAAAGAACCTTTTCTCCAGGTTGGGTGGCTTCTTGATTTAATGTTTCCCCTGTAAAAATGAAACCAGCTATTTCAAAGGCACCATGCCAGAGAAACCTAGCACAAGGGAGCCACCGCTCAGACCTTTCATCTTCCCTTTTAATCTAAAAGGGTTTCCCCATTGTGAAGACAGGAGCTTGTGGAGAGTCCCTGCCTTTGTAATGTGTCTTACTGGTACCCTGTGGCTGGTCTGCACTGCACAGTGGCTGCCAAGTAAAACCGGACAAGAAAGCAGAATTTAGGAGAAACGCATGCCTTGACCTGTGAGGCCAAACTTCAGGACGCGCGAGGGGCCCCTTCTTCTCCCAGCCGGATATGTAACCCATGCGCTGAGGAACCCAAGCTGGTAAGGGTCCTGCAGGACCCCCTGTGAGTGGGTTTGCCGCAGGCAAACAATTTTCAGAGCCAGGCCAGCCTTAGGAGTGATGCACTCCATAGGGTTCAAGTGCCAGTGCCCTTCCAGACCCTCTATTCCAAGGGATTTCCAGAGTCACATGGAGCCAGCCATCCCTGGCCTCCTGCTCTATCCACAAGCTGCACTGCTCCGGTCACCACACTGGCCGCACTGGCCTGGGGAGGGAAGGAAGAATGGGCTGTGCTCGGCTTTAGCTGGAGGAGTAGCAAACTGCTTCCTAGGCATATGCATAGGCATAAATAAATGCAGTTGTGTAGGTGAGATTGCTGCAAGGGGGGTGGGGTCTGGGGGGGCAGATCTGGGCTTTATAGCATAATTAAAGACTTGATTACTGTCAGGTATTGGGTATTCCATTGTCACGTTCAGCATCGCTCTTTGGGAAAATGAAGCCCTATGTTGGCCTATTGCTTTTTTGTCTATTTTGGGCTTCCTTCCCTCCCTTCCTTTCTGTTTTTGTCCTTAAACCATTCCCTTGTTCTCTGTATTTCATCCTGTGCTGCAGGTCTCAAGTCCAGCCCTCAGGGATCTTTTCCAGTTCTCCCAGACAGTCAGTTTTATGCAAAGCTGAGTCTGTGAATCTTCAGCCCAAATGATACTGCCAGCTTTAACATCAAGTTGCAAGAGCTGGACCCAGAGTTATATGCTTAAGTCCCTTCGAAAACAAGTTGGGCAAAAATATTAGCCATAAAACAGAGGAAATTCACAGGAGAGTTTTCTCCTGGTGTGCAGTAACTCTGCATCCCTGAAATTAATTCCCAAAAGAAAAATATTTGACACATTGAGAATGACGTTAAAAAAAAAAATCATCTCTGCAATATGTACCTTAAAGAGCTGAAAGTATTCAAAGTAGATCAAACAAATGAAAAAAAAAATTCTCTCCCCTGAAGGCTGCTCTGAAAAGGGAGGTGTCAGGGACCAGGAGAGGGCATGGAAAAAGTTACCTGGAAGAGATGGGCCTGGCAGAGCTTTGCTTATATCCCAAAACAGAGTCTGATGGCATAGGACAGACTGAGCTTGCAGTTTGTGTGGAGCAGAAGAGCTCACATGCACCTCTAAGTTGTTCCGTGCTGTCTGCAGACTTGGGGAGGCACTGGCTGTCCCACGGTAACCCCAGCTGACGTTTGGACAGCCTGTATGATTACGGCAAACGGATCTCAGGCAGGCCTGCTGACAGCAGCTGGTATCTCTTTTGGCTTGCACCACTTCAAAAGAGATGCACAAAGGATGAGGTGCAGTCAGGTTTTAGGTTTGCTTTTTTTCTAGATACACCTTGAGGACAAGGCAGGCATTCCCCACCATCTTCCTGTTCCTCCACACACTGCAAACACCACAGCGGTGCTCTGGGCCTGCTAGGTCCTTCTTTACTTCTATGTTGCTCTTTTTTAAATTTTACAGTGCTGTGTCATGAATGGCATCCCTTCTACGGGACTGTTTACTAATAAGAGGGGAAAGAATCATCTACATCACTTTCCCCTCTCTCAGTTGCTTCCCAGGGGTAAACTGTAAAAACAAAAGTGGATCTCACTGAGTTGCTGTTTTCAGAGCAGAACTGCCATCACTACAGAGCAGTTCACTTTCAGACAGCAACTGTCCGCAGTCATTACCCGTACTGTGCATCACAAATTGGGTCATTCCTAGACCTGTCTTGCAAACAAACGCACAGCACAACTGGCTATCTTCAGATAAGCTGAAGTTCTCCGACAGTGTCTGACCTACGTGGGAAACTTCTCTGGCCTGGCTTTCATTAGAACCAGAAGTTCCTCATTTTCAGGATTTTTGCTTCTCACACATTACCTAAATAGAGAAAACACAGCCCAGCACCAGGAACAGAAAGCTGAAAATAAATACTGTAGGTCTTGGCGTTGCAGCTCTGGAAGCAAAACCTGGGTTGTTCATTGATCCTGAACCCCTTCTGTGCCAGTCCAGGATATGAGCATTCAATTACAGTTGTGGATTTGAAGTTATTTAAGTGGGAAATGGAATTGATTACTTGTAAGAAATAAATTGAGGGTTTTCACATCTCTTGCTACAGCCTGGTCAACAAGTGTTAAGTCTTTGTTGATGTATTATCCATGTAGTCACCACTTGCATACCCACCAGTTTGTCTCACATTGTCTCCAATGCTCTAAGCCTTAACTTTCTGCAAATGAGGTGTCTGTAGGCCAGGGCATTGCTGTTTTCAGAAAAGCCAGCTGTTTGAAGGTACCCTCACAATGTCTACAGAAAAAAAGTGGTCTTGTGCTGGCCCAAGCAAACAAAACAGGATTTAGATGTTCTTAAGAGAACCTGCAATTATCAAATGAAATCTAGGGAGTTCAACACCTTAGGTAAGTTTTGAGAGTTTCTTTAGCTTTTAGTGTCCAGGAAAGAAAAAAGTATGTAGCAGGTCTACATCATGACAGTCCTGTTTTAGGATGAAGACTAATTCATAGTTTCCCCACTGCATTATTTGTCCTTCAGTGACGCTTCCAAAATGAGTGCTGAGCACAACTGATCAAAAGACACTTCCTTCTGGTATATTAGACTTGAATTCCCATGACTATGAATAGGCAGGTTTCACTCATCCCCACATTTGGTCCTCTCTACCCTGATAACTCAGAAAATGGTTTGTGAGCGGTCCCTTGTGTATGTACACAGAGAACAGAGAGCACTTTATCACCTACCAGTAGAGAAACACTGCGCCTGTCACCGCTTTAATAATAGCTTATGGAGAACAAGATGACATGTGGCATTAAAGAAATCAGAGCAAATATGAGAGGCAAGATTTCCAGTTTTAATAACTAGAAGGAATTAAAACAACAGTTTGTTGCTTAAATTTGTTCACACAATCATTCTGAACCATATTCCTTTTGGAGAAAAAAAGCCTTTAAAAGGAGTATTTTGCTTATAACCTGATTTTATTTAGAAAATTCATTTCAAGTTTTTTTTCATGTTACAGTAAGAACAAGCACCACATTTAAATCATGAGTGAGGTATGGAAGTCTGAGTGAGCTGCTCATTAAACAGCAGAGGCATTAGATAGCACCTATACTCCAGGGCATTTTGATTTTCACCCCAGGGATTTTGAAAATGCCCACAATCGCAGGATGACTGAGCCTATGGAATGGTGGATAGCAAGTTATTGAAACCCATTTTGCATCCAAGTCTGCAATGCAGCAAAGGGAAATCACCTGGCTTAGCAAAACAGCTAGCTCTTGCCACAGGCAGGACCCAGCTGCAGCGGATGTGGCCGATTTAGGGTTAACTGGAGTTTGCAGTTATCCACCAGAAATCTCCCATGGACCAATTACCCTGAATTCCCAGTATTTCCTACCAGCACAGCACAGAGCCGCTCCTTTACGTTATTCAGCTGATTACACCTGAAGATCCACATCAGGGATGGGGCTAAACTGAGGTATGACAAACAGGCAGAAGTGAGAAACAGGTGAGTCAGCAAGGATGGTTTTGTAGCAGGAAAATACACCACGGAGTAGAAGTAATGTTTTCTGCAACAAACCCACACAGATTTCTACCAAGTCAGATTTACAGCACCAGTTTCATCATTAGCAGTTCTTGTCTTCAGCGGCCCTGTTCATAGAGCGGTGCCCGGTGAGTCACACTGCCAGCACTTCTGCACTCCCCTCATGGCAGAAAGGGCTCCCAGTTCCACAGAGATGTAGGCACATGAAGTTCTCACTCAGGATCAAGCACACCACCTCACTTTTTATGGCTCTGTACAAATGCAGGGACAGTGAGCGTGCCAGTCTTGACTTCTGCTCGGATTTCAGGTTTGTGCTTTAATGAGAAGACAAGAGCTCGCACCATTCTGCGATACGGTGCGCTAATGAGACGGGAAGAGAGATGAAAAGCTTCTCGCTCAATATTTTCAGCCAGTGGGTGATCAATCTGAAAACAGCAAAGTATAAAATTAGATCTTTACATTTAACGAGGAGACCAACTGATTGAAATTGGACTTTGGTGCTTTTCAGTGTTTCTTCATTAATCAGCTTAGATTCAAAGAAATCTACTTCCCATCACAAGTGTAACAGGAAGAGCAATTTAATTCCACCCTAGCAATTAAGGAACAAGGCAACATGGTCAGTAGCAGGGAACATATCCACATCTCCAGCTGGGTGGCAGTACTTTGCCATCACAACAGGAAACTAATCTGCAACTAGCTTTGGGTATCAAGCTCAACTGCAATTATAAGCTACGTTGTACTGTCTCCATAAAGCTCACTTTTGATCTTGCTGATAGAAGGTACCTTGGATACTATTTTAAACTTCATTCCAACAGCAACTCTAAGACTTGGCAACTCTGCCTGGTGCTATAAAGGGAAATGTGGGCTCTCTGTGTGTAGAAGGAGGTGTAATTAAGAATGCAGAAAGGGATTTGCTGAATGTTAATTATGTAGTTATTGCTTCAACATGTGCCAAAACCCGTAATTTAGCACAGCTTAGAAAAAAATCCCCCACCCATCAAGAAATGGTTTTAATTTCACTTCTGCCTTTTGTGATGGGGAACCTCCCATGCTTTGCATGCAGGAGATTCCAGCATGCCAAGCAGTATTCCTCCAAGTCCTTTGCCCATTCTGGTTTTGCTACCCATCAATAAATTGCCACTCTGCTGAGCAGCACTAGAAGCCCCTTGGATTCATTCAGCCCCACCCTCCCTTCTCCATTTTGTCAGCCTCTCAGGTGTCCCTGCTCCCCAGCTGCTGGACCTCTGTGGCTCCCCGACCTATATATGCTGTTCCTCTGCTGCTGTAAGCTCCACTTACACATATAGTGGCAGCTGCAAGCCAGAAGGGTAGTCTTCCTTGCTGAGCTTTCAGATGAGTCCTGTTTGAGGTGATTCTGCTTTACCCAATACTACTTGCTTTAGGGTGGTACCATTGCCTTTACATCCCATAGGTTTAGACTTTCCTACCAGTCTTATCACCATGCATAGACATGCTTTCCAAGAACTAAGCTTGACCCAGCAGCCTGGCAAAGGTGAGCTCCCACCTTTCTAAGGCATTCCCACAGCAAACCATCCGTTTGTGCTGCCTCAGTCCAGATGGACTGGAAGTTGGAGAGGTTGTTCTCATAGCTAGCAAACACATAGCTTTGAAACTCTTGAGTGCTAATCACTTGACTTGCCATTTAAAGGATAATTAATGAATAAATTAAAAAGGATAATTATTATGGCATTTCATAGACCAAGCAAACTAGTCATTAAGCCTTACAGCAAAGCCCTGTTCATTTACTTAAAGATACCTGAGGGATCTGGTATTTATCACCACTTTATATACTGTCAACCTTGCCTCTCTGTTTTTGCAATAGATTTAAATTTACAAATGTTTAATTACTTAAATATGAAACACCCAAAAGGTCCCAGTGTTGCTTTCACAGCTGTTAAGTAGTAGGAAAAACTTTATGTTTTATTAACTTCCTCCTTCTCTTGTACAACCCAACTGCAGTAGATATACAACTATTCTGTTGACTGGTTATGTAAATATGAACAAATACACCTCACTTACAATTAGCATGTTTACTTGATTAACAGCCAAAAAAAATTTATCTACTTTGAAAATAAAGCTACTTTTAAGTAGGGAGGTGAAGGAAATCACTGAAAATAGGAACAGATCATCTGGACTTGTCACCGCTCTGCAGGCAGGTCCAGCTTTACAGTAGCTATGGCTGAAAAAGGTTTGTTTAACTTGTTCCTATACAAGAAGTAACTATCTGAGACAAAGACAAATGGATCTGAATGCTACCTCTAGATCCAGGGCTTCACAAAGCAGCTTCCGCGCGTTCTTTCTGAAAGCCTCGGTCTTGGGATCGCTCCTGACCTCTATTGAGGGCTTGTTTGAATGGTCTTTGATGAAAGTTCGCCACTCTGTGTAAACATCTTTGGCGAGGCTGGCCACATCGTGATCTGAATGTTTGCGCATCTTATTCACTGTGTGACCTAGAAAACAGAACAGCTCCTTCAGTTTTGGTATGTGGACAAAATATAATGGACACCACTCAAATCATACTGGTGCTAAAGCAGCCACACACATTTTTAATTCAGGCAGTGTCAGCAAAACAACCAGAGCATTGACACAAATATAAATATAAAATTATTAGGAATGAAACCTGAAGTTCTCACTCCTTGACTTCTGCATTGATTTTTGCCTGAGCAAGTAGCAAGGAATTGACCTATACCTGTGCAAATTACCTTCTCAAGTCACCAAGGTGGAGAGACACTTATGTAATACAGGGCTATATTAATTTTCTACGCAGATACTACATCTGGTCAAAGTTTGTAAGACTGGCCTACAAAGAATGCTAGTTTTAAACTGAAACCCCCTTTAAGGAAGCAGATGCTGCTGGTGATGGCTATAGCATTTTAACACGCAAACATCACAGTGACTCCAGGCAGAATCTTTCCAATCGACAGAGCCTGCAAAGAGGGTTTCCTCTGAGAGGAGACAAAAGTGACCTTCTTCCAGCGGGGTATTTCTCTCTGACCACTAGCGCTGTTGGCCAGGAGGTGTCACTGTTAGGCTTCGGTGGCTCTTCCAGCCCAGCTGCATTCAGGTAGGCAATGGGAAAAAAAAAATCTCAAGAAAAGCCTGAATGAGTTGAACATGGCAAATAAAATGACAATTCAGAAGTAGGGGGAAAGGGGCACACCACATCTCCTTTTCTAAGGCAAAGGGAGCTCTCTGAAAAGAGATCCAGCTGCTCTAATGGCAAACAAAGGTCAGCACGACCATCTCTAGTGCCAGGATGCTCTCCATAGACAGGAAAGGCAGGGACCATGTGGTCTCACATTATCCCTCCCCCAAGTCCTACAGAAAAGAGCCAGACATAGGCCTGTGTCATTGCATGGAGCTGCCTGTCTGCTGGGGATTTCTCAGTGTGAGGATGCAGTCAGCAGTTCTGGGCCAAGCTGAGGAGAAGTTCTCACATGTTCAGAGGATTCAGCCAGGTCAAACAGTTGAGCCACATCTCAGATGGCAAGAGAGCACTCTGCCATGCCCCTGACAGATAGCAGAAGGAATAACACACACAGGTGCCCAAGAAGAGCTCTTCAGAAATTTGACCACAGGAGGGGTGATGTATTATGATGCAGTATTTGGTAATAAGCAGGTAACCTGGGAGGAATTAGAGCATAGCTGACTTTTTCAGTTCAGCTACTGAAAACTGCAGGCTGAATACCAACAATTTTTTATTCAGCGATTGGATAAACCTTTTGAGACCACAACTATACTAATTTCTTAAAAAGCTCGCAAGGTAGTCTCTTTTGACAAGCCAAGCAAAAACAAGACACTCCAACATTCACAGTCTAGATCAGACAAGATGTACCTATTCTTGTTGAAAGTAACACTTCCTTAGAAGGTATTTTCTTCTTCAGCTCCTCCAAAGCTTCGATCAGATTCTCTTTTGGTTGCCCAGGAAGCTCAAGCATAGACTTCCATCGTTTTATGTCTTCCACAACCACAACTCTCTAGAAAAGAGAAAAGCCATTAGGAAAGCAGAATATTCTTATTATAAATAAGGACACTGGCTTCACCTCAGCTAATGGGGCTGTTATCAACACATGAATTATTGATTATGGCATGAACCAGAGCACAGAATACATGATGGCTCAGAATGATGGGTACTTGCTTGAGATTAGCACCCTACTGCAAATCAAGACAGAAGTAACTAGAAGGCAAAGCGAGATGCTTAACCTTGGTCTGCCAAACTTAGGGCACCTAACAGCAAATGTCTGCTAGAAGAGAAGTGTTTTGAACTTAAGGAGTCCATTGTATAAATGTCTCTTAATAGAAAAAGGGATAAGAGGGAGGCAGGTAATTATCTTTAGCAGCCTGGCAGAATCCGAATACTGCTCAGATTGGCTTTAAATTTAAAATAAGAGCAGAGAAAGAAACAAAGCATTAGGGAGCATGAACACAAACTAAAGTACACTGGCTGTTTGCACAATGTTTTTCACCCAAACTGTTTTTGCCACAGATGTTGACAGAAGAGGCTGCAAACAGTGCAAGTCTCATGTTTCAGAAGTAAGGCATCTTGCAAAGATTCAGCCATGGTTCTGGCAGCTGGGGCGCTTTATGCACCATTCTTTTGCTTTCTACCTTACATTAAGAAGCTCTTTGGTGCAGCAAATATTTTCTTGTTCTGTTTCTACAAACAGGTGGCAAAGAGGGGCTCTGTTCTTCTGCAGGTCTCACGCAGGACCACCATGCAACTAACAGAAGGGCTCTCCTCGCTGGGGAGAAAAGTGAGCCAGCTGGCAATATTGAAGCTGGTGGTGCCACCTGGCTGAAATCGAACCGTGTGCCCAACCTGACCCTACACCACACCAAACACGCAGGAAGGACCCACGTTATAACCCATCTCAGTTTAGGAAACCCCTTTCAATGCAGCAGAGCCCTCTGCACCTTTCTAACTTCATTTCCTAACGCACCCACCCCACTCTGTGAGGATGCCACCTCAACGCTGCAAAGATTTCGGCAAAGAACTGCAACCACAGGCGAATCCCTGCGTGGACACAGGCCGACTGCTGTGAAGGCGCACCGGCATTAGCACCTTTCCTGATGGTAAAGGACATCGGTTTCAGTTTAATTTACAAAACGTTCCTCCCGCTGTTGCCCCACGCCGCTCAGCTCCATGCAGAGTCAGGATGGCGGCCTGGCAAAGGCCTGACTCCCCTTCTGCTGTCCGAGGCGCCTCAGGGCCAGCCCGGCTCCTCCCGGGGAGCTCCCACCGCCCTCGCACCGAGCCTCTGGGGAGCAGCGCGGCCCTGCCCCAGCGCAAAGCCAGGGAAGGCCTCGCCTCCTGCCCTCGTAGGCAGCGGCCCCGCAGCAGCACCCGGTATCGCCGGGTGAAGAACCTCCCCTCAGGCCCAGGAAGCCGGGGCGAGCCGTACCCCGCTCCCCCCAGCGCCGGCGCCCAGCGGTGACCTGCCTTAAGGGACTCGAGGGTGGCCTGCCGGTAGGCGCGGGGGGCCTGCCCGGCCCGGCGGGGGCTCTCTGGGCCGCGGGCCCTACGCACCACGAACCGGTCCATCCTCCCGCCTCACCGCCCCGGGGCGGTGCCCCTCGCCCGCCCTCCCGGAAGCCGCTGCCCCGCCCTTTCCGCCGTGTAGTTCCCGCCGGCGGTGAGGGCCAATGGGATGGCTGGGGTTGCCCCGCGGCACGGAATACATCTCCCAGCAGGCACCGCGCGGAGGGGGTAATCTCGCGAGAGTCCCCCGGCGCCCGCTCCCGTCGGCGGAGCAGGAAGATGGCGGCGCGGCGCGGCAGCCTCCTCTGCCTGCCTCTCGCCCTGGCGCTCCTGGCGGGCGGCGGCGGCGGCGGCAGCAGCAGCGCTCGGGCGGCCGCGCCCTTGCCCGCCGCCTCCTCCGAGGCTTTTGACTCTGTGCTGGGCAACACGGCGTCGTGTCACCGCGCCTGCCAGCTGACCTACTCCCTGCACACCTACCCCAAGGTACGGGCGGGCGCTGCCTCACGGCTCCCCGCGGCGCGGCCCCGGCCCGGGCTCGGCCCCGCTCCCCCCTTCTCCCTCCCCCGGGAGCCCTGCGGGGGGCTGGCGGGCGGCGCGGCCCCGGCCCCGGCCCCCCGGCGCGGCCGCCCCCCGGCCTGTCGCCTGCCCCTCTCCCCCCGCAGGCCCGCGCCCTCCGGAGCGGCGGGGAGCAGCCGGGGCCCCCTGGGGCAGGAGCCCTTGCCGAGGCGCGTCCCCGTGCGTGTTTTCCCAAGCAGCGCTGGACGCGTCTTTGAGTAAACGCAAACACGAAGGACGCTCATGCTCGCGGTGCTGAGGTGCAGTCAGCAGCCCGCTGCTGTCCTTCTGTGGTGTTCCTCATCTGGCTTAGATTTCCTTCCCCTCAAAGTAGGGAGTGCAGTGGCTTCGCGAAAGGTAGACGCTTCATTTTGAAAATAGATAGTTAGGCTGCAGCTTGCCAAAGGAATGCCGCTTTCAAATTATAGCTTGTTAGTGCTGGGTACTCTTGTGGGTTTTGGAGGATTTGCTGCTTTTTTTTCCTTCTGTTCCTGAAGAGGCAGCTGTAATTTGACTTAGGCTGTTACATATTTTGGGGCACTAAAACAGTGCTGTGGCCATGACAGGCCAAAGATCCTGAGTCAGGGCGCTAGTGTGACACTTGGATATTGGAAGATGAAGTGTAAATGATGACGAGACAAGTAGCTTGTCAGAACCTTCAACCTGTGTTTTGGTTCACTTGCATGGAATTTTTTTCATCCCATGATAAAATACTGAAATAGTGTCTAATGGGAATCTCATTTCATACTCCGGAGTTTGCTGTTGGTTCATAGCTTTGTAAACCTTTAACCCGGCTTCAATTTGGAAAATCTGTTACCAGAAATCTCATCTTTCCTGGTTCTTTCTTGGCAATATACTGCGTTATCGGCTGCAGCTATGTAGCAGGTTGAACTCTAAATGATGGGAGCTCTTGCCCCATCTTTGAGATTTCACATGACGGCAGCGGACAAATGGAAGCAGTGACAATATTAGGTAATAGGGCTTTGCTTTCATGTGAAACTTAAATCAGATTTTGTGACTCTAGCTGATACTGGTATCCCCACAGAGGGAATTAAGGGGAGTTTTATGGAATACAAATAAACTTACATCTGTACTTATGGCATGTTTTGGTGCCTTTGTGTGATGATAGTGAGGAGAAATAAGTAAACCTGAGAAATTAGGAATAAACATTATGCTAATATATTTCCATGCTGTTTTGGCGCAGTACTCTTGTTTCTATTAAAGGACTCTTTCCAGTTCAGGGAAAGCTGATAATTCTGTGATCTTTATTGTACTTTTGAATACTTTGTTTTGTGGTGTTGGAGCTGTCAAATAATACACCCATCTCTTCCTTTACATTTAGTTTTTGTTCTGGTTGTCACAAAGCTACCAGCTGAATTGAAGGAAATTGTTTTAGTTGTCACTGGAAAGGTAAGACAAGCTTCACTGAGACCTCCATGGAAGACTGCCTTAGAAATCTGCTAAAGCTAATTCTGTCTGGATATCAAATTACAAAACATGTTTTCTGCAAAAGCGTAACTATCTTAGCCACCTTGTCAGTGTTGTTAGAGTTAAGCTTTGATTCACATTCACAGTTTTCTACTTTTGTGCCTTTAAAGCATGTAAACTTGTGCTCTCAGAGACAAACAATGGCCAGTTAATTTACAATAGGTTATACAGAAGGTGTGGTATGTTTGGTTTTTGTTAAACTAATTCAGAGTCCATCTTCCACCTGTACAGCAACTGGCTGCAGTCATTTGAGTGGTTATGTCGTTAGTGGTTTTCATGCGTCTGATTCATGATAGGGTGTGATCATAAGTAGGAGTGCTCACGTAATAGAGGCTGTCTTTAGTTCTGCGATGTGGAGAGCACTGTATGTGGAAAGTGCACGTCCATCCCTTTGGTACTGCAGACAGGAGAAATACTAGGTGTACGTTTTCTATATTTGCATAAATGTAATAGTTGCAGTGAGGAAGAACTTTTCCCCTTCTGTTCAATATAATAAATAAAAATGTGTGTGGAACTGGTTTGGCAAGTTATCAGTATCCTGGTTAACTGCTTTAGTGTATCAGAAGATAATCTCTTATTCTGACAATTCTGTTGTTCTGATGGGAGTCTGGTAGATACATTGTCATACGCTGTCAAAATGAGTCTTTTTTTTGTCCTCTCCTGTTCAGTTCTGCTGTTTAAGTTCTGAGGTCAAAGAATATCTACTCTTTGTAGGGTTAAATGTCAGTAAATCTTTTACAGCCATATCTCTTATTTTTAAAAGCTACACTTTTTAAAAAAATGCAGTGCAACTTTGCTTGTGAGTTGTAGGCCTGGAATTACAAAATAGAATTTGCCGTTCCAGGTCTGGCCCACCACAGAATGAAGAGCTCTGTTTGAAATAAATCAATAGTTATACTGCAGTGTTAAAGAGCTGTAGCTTGGTTTTATTTCAGATTATCCAGAGTGTCACATTTAGCTGGCTTCTAGGTCTAGTGGAGGGAAAGAGGATGGTGCTCTGGTGGGTGGCTCTTTATAGCACTTCCAAAAAAAAGAAAAAATTGTTTGTTTTCTGACAATTTATTCTTGAATGGAGGGATGCAAGCCTTTTCTTGTGCCTTCCCAGGAAGAGGAACTGTACGCGTGCCAGCGAGGCTGCAGACTGTTTTCCATTTGTCAGTTTGTGGACGATGGCATTGATTTGAATCGAACCAAACTGGAATGCGACTCTGGTAAGACTTCAGTACTCCTCAACATCCCGTAATACGGAGACGTAACAGAAGGAAGAGCAGGAACATCTGAAAGGGTGTTGTTAAATTGGTGGGATTACTTCAGTTGCTTTATGGTTTTAACAACTTCTTAAAGTTTATGTACAGGATATAAAAAAAAAACCCTTAGGGAAAGGTTGTCTCTTCTCTGTGAGTTTCTCCTTACGTGATCCTTAGTGTTGCTGTTTTCCTGAATTTCTTAAGTATCATCAGTCTCTGTAAATAAATGAGGAATACTTCATTTTACTATAAACAGTTTGTCATAGAAAACACAAAATGGCTGGGGAAAAAACCCAGTCAAATTAACACTTTTCCTTTAATAATTCCATGCAACAGTCAGTCCTTTTACAATTCCTGACAAACTTCTATATACAAGTGAATTGTTCAGACAGAGTAAGAACACAGATCTTAATGTGCTGTCTGCCTTGTAACTTGTGGCCTGGGCTACATCCTGAGGTTTACCTACAGCTCAACTTTTGGGAATGAGGTACATGTTTTGTTTGAAATAGGCCATTAAATACTTGTGACTAATTCTCTCAGATTATCTGTGTTAGAGCAAAAATTTCACAGTGAAGATGAAATGTGTGTACGATAGGCCAATTAATACTAGTTTTGGAATTGTATAGAACTTTCATCCGATAATATTGAGACAGCTGATTCCTGTTTTTATTCAGAGATTAAGTGGGACATAACCACCCAAAGCAGGAAGGATAGGAGCTCTCCGTCTATATTTCCAATACAAATAAGCACCAAGCCAGCACTCAAAGGAGGCTTTTATCCTCTCAGTAGCTCATAAAAACAAGAGGGCTAGTGGCCAGCTCAGAGAGCCGACGGAAGGTACGCAAGTAGAAAGCCTGACATGCAAAGATGCTGATGTGATACAAAACTGCATTAAGTACTCTAGAAATGGGCTAATGCTCTGGTCTGTCATACACTGTCTGTAGCTGTGATACAGCCTGTCAATCTAGTTGTCAAACCACACGTGAAAGTGTGCTATAAAAAAGAGTAACGTAGCAATAGACCACATGTAGAGGTAATTGAACAGTTGCTTACTTTCTGGTTTAACTCTCCTTCCTAAGGCTGTTGTCTTTTGCTGGCTTATGTTCTGTAATCTGTTACACTGTTTGGTGCCCTGACTAAGTATTCTGTGCTTGGCAAGATCGATCTTGGCTGATCTGCTCAATTCTGTCTTCTGATGCTTCTTTCTGCCTACAAACACTAGTTTGGTGGCAGTTTTACCATAGAACTGCTCTTCAGGTGCTATGAGCTGCATACTCAAATGTTTAGCTGCTGATGTCATGCTGTTCTTAGCCTTTATGATGGTCTGTTTGTTCCTGTGGAAAACTGGGAGAGCTATTGTCCTCTGTGTTGCTACTTGGTTTGAGTCTTCGGTTCAGGTAGTGCTGCAACATTGTCCATCTAAGCTTTAGTGTTTTGAGGAAGAGCTATGCCCATGTGTTGTTTGCCCAATATCTCCATGGGCAGAATAATCTCAATTATTGTCTCTGAATAATTTAGATTTCTTGGTCTTTATGGTCTCTAGTGAACAATTAATAGAAGCTTTCTGTAAAACAAAGAGTTGGCTTTATTTTTCATAAAAAATTATTCCATAATACTTTCAGTGCAGTTTCTGTACTCCTCACACTAGCAGGAAAATGCTCCTTTGGTTTTTCTGTGATACCTTGACTTTTGCTGTCACCTCTGAGAGATTTAATGGACCGATGGTCCCTCTGTTCTTTTTAGGATTCCAACGCTGTTCTCTGAGGTAAAAACCCAGGTTTTATGTGATATGTAGAGGAAGAACTCTAGTGGTAGTGGGAGGATCAATGAAAATTCGCATCCCTGAGTTTGTCCAGGGTAATATTTCTGATTGGTTGCTCTGATTGCATTCAGATTTCAACTACCTCATCCATCTAAGCTCTGATTCCTTAACCTTCATTAGGCCTCAGAGCAAATGCTACCCTTGGAGTGATTGCCATATCTTTTCCCTGCAAATGGGATTGTCACTCTTTCAACTGCTCTTTGTTTCTGATCCAACTTATACTGAAAATGTTTTCCTAACTAAAATGCAGAATTTATCTTCTCATTTGGGGAACTTCTTCCTTGCAGCCTGTACTGAAGCATACTCCCAATCTGATGAACAATATGCTTGCCATCTTGGATGCCAGAACCAGTTGCCATTTGCTGAGTTAAGGCAAGAGCAAGTAAGTAGATGACATGTTTTTCAAATACCACCTACTTGTTTTCTGTTCAGTGTCTCTTCCCTTTTTTAAATTTCTTCAAATGGAAGATAAATCTTCTTAAGGACTGAAATCTAGACACGGGGCAAAGGATGAGCAAGAACATGACTTCTGTTCTTTTCATATAAAAACAAATGGAAAACCAGTTAACATTGTGCTTGCAGTTAATGTCCCTGATGCCAAGAATTCATCTCCTCTTTCCTCTGACACTGGTGAGATCGTTCTGGAGTGACATGATGGATTCTGCTCAGAGCTTCATAACATCCTCGTGGACGTTCTACCTTCAAGCAGATGACGGCAAAATTGTCATATTCCAGGTGCTTGCCTTTTTTGTTGAGATTAAGGTGTTCTGGCTGTTGAATGTTTAACTCTGCTCCTTCCAGTCACATAAAAGACTCTGGAGCACTATCAGAAGTGTTTAGTTTTCACTAGTATTTCACTGTCTTTAGGGCCAGTGTGTGGGGGGGTGGGTGTGGAAATCAAACATGTGAATGGTGCATGTCTTCAGGTTAACTTCCGTATTAGTTCTGAAAATGTAAATGATCAAAGTCAGTGGAAGCCTGCTAGCAGGATCTCCTAACTCCTTATTTTGTTTTAGTCAAAGCCAGAAGTACAGTATGTTCCACAGCTTGATCAGGAAAGTGGAGATACAAGAGGATCCTTGTCGCTGAGTAAAACAGCCTGTAAGTTGTTCTTTGTGCTTTGGAAGAGCAAATGCAAATGTTCCCTGTCACGCAAGAAAAAATGAAGTTGCAGGTGGCACATGAAAGCAAATTTTTAGAAAGCTAAAATACAATTATGTTTGCTGTGTAGACTGCACTATGCACACTTAGCAAAGTCTGTGGTAGAAACCAAGCTCTGCTGGAGGTAGAAACATGCAAGCTAGGGCCATTTTAAAAGCTTCTTTTTATGCACTCTCTATAGACAAACTGTGTGGTGGTTGGGTCTTCTCTTACTTTTATTGCTTTCCTGACAGCTCTTTCTGCTGTTGTATTTCAGCAGACCTACGTCCAGGAAGTTCACAGACATACCGAGGACTTTTTGAAGAGCGAGAAAATGACAGCTTTTTCAAGTGTCTTTCCATGTATGTATATTCTAGAATGTCTGTACCTAGTAAGGAGGATAATGGCCTTTCCTCTGTGTGTATGGTGGCACCGTTGTGGGATCTCAAAGTGCTACAAGTCTGTTGGGTTCAGGAAGCATAGCAGTTAAAATTGGTTATCTGTATCTGACTGCTTGTGATTGCTGCGTTTCTGTGCTGGCCCCATGTTATTTGCAGACTATTCTGCCAGCTTTGATTCTCCTTTCCATTTCAGTTGAATATCATGTTGATAATTTCCTACACTGTTTTTTGAGTGTGTTCTGTGACCTGTTTAATCAATACTGTGTTTTGTCTGTTCTTTAGCTGTAGATATGTTTCAGGGCAAAGCACTTCTTTTGTGTTTTGTTTTGGGAGTGTCTGATATGACAGATGCTGTTGTGTCTCATTTCCAGGCTGAAAATACCCAGTATATCTTTATTAAAGCTTTGCTGAAGATCAGCACGTTGGTTCCTCTTTCCCTTACTCTGATTACTTTCTCCTTAAAAGTTTACACGCGAAGGATCAGTGAATTGCACCCCAAATGTGCAACGGAAAAATCTATTTTTAAAAGTATAAATGGGAGGATGCTTAGGGCTGAATAAATGGAATCTAGCAAGTCTTTTGTGTTTTTCAAGTCAGCTACTACATAGGCATTAGAGTACCCAGGAGTCTGAAGTGGGTCTTGTAGCTGGAAGAGCTAGAGACTAGTGAATCAGCAGGAAATGCAGTCAAAATTGAACCGAACTTTTTAGAGGGTCTATTGTCTTGTATTCAGTATATGAAACCTAGTAACATTCTTTTCATTTCAGAAATTCCAGCTGGATTTTAACCACTACGCTTGTCCTGTCAGTGTTGGTGCTGCTCTGGATTTGTTGTGCGACTGTAGCTACAGCTGTAGAGCAGTATGTTCCATCTGAGGTAACTCTGTTTTATAACTTACAATATTTTGAATTTATTCATATATTACTTTTATGTTACAGCTGTCGAGAGACTAAGAAACATTTAGGGAGAGGTTCAACTAGAAAGAGTGGGGTCGTTTTGGTTTATTTTTTTTTTATTTTACAGATGTGGTTAGTGAACCAATTTTGTTAAATTAGTATTTATATTTAATATTTTATAGCTGAACAATTCTTGCTCATTCCTGTGGCTGATAGGTGCTCTGAGCCTTACACAGGCAGCCCAGATATGGTGTCTTCTGGTTTGTAGCACTTCCCTCTTGACAACCTTCAGATTACTCTTAACAAATGGAGGCTGCTTCTAATTTCTCTGGAATAAAGCTGTACTGAGGGTCGGGTGGTGTAGGTGGAACCCAGTATTGGTTTAATCCAGGAGGATCAATAGTGAGAACAGAAGTGACAGCATATTATCGGTGAGCACAGAGTCCAGTCAGAGGGGATCTGGCTGAACTAGCATGTCTAGTGCCCAGAGAGATCTCTGCACTTCTGAAATAAGCAAGGCTCGCAGTATTTGCAAACTGAAGGAGCTGTTACGCAAGCACTGTATCTACTGCTGTTCTGGCAGATTTAATACATTTCTTTCAGACTCAAACCTAGTTCCAGCCACGAATTCCAGTTGTTACAGAAAGCCTGGGTTAACCTGCGTGTAAGGGCTGCAGCCATCAGAACCAGCGATGTAGTTGCATAATGAAATGCATTTATTCACAGTATGCAGAGTCTTTGTCTTAAAGTAAATTGTTTGAATATTTCAGAAGCTGAGCATCTATGGAGATTTGGAATACATGAATGAACAAAAGCTGAACAGATATCCATCCTCTGCACTTGTTGTGGTTAGATGCAAGACTGAGGAACATGAAGAAGCAGGACCTCTTCCTACAAAAGTCAATCTGGCTCAATCAGCAATTTAAATAAGTCTCCGTTGGATCCAATAGACTAATTCTAACAGAGCTAGCAATTCCTGATTGTTTGTGGTGGTTCTTCAGATAAGAAGCTTAGCAGCCAGTCTTTAAATGCAAATAAAGTTACAGAATCAACAAATGTCATGGGATTTTGTTTTCAACTGGTAGTGAAGATTCAGACATCTTGAATTTATGTTTGTTTCCAGACATAATCGCTTTTCACTGGTGTTTGCTATGTGTCTTTTTGCTTACAAAAGCTGTAAGCATGCTTTCCATACTTCTGCCATGACACTTTCAAACTTAGTTGTGTGTTCTAGGATGTAATGTGTACATGCAGAGTTAGCTTTGTAAAGGTATAAGAAATTTTAAGTAGGCAGGAGATGCCTTTTTAGTGTTGCACTTTCTGTTGTAGTTAAGAGAAAATATTATAAAATTATCTGCTGAATTTTTGTACTTGTTAATGTCCATGCACAAACAACCCTGTCTCCAAAAATAGAAATATATTTTTTCTACAGTGTGGCAATATCCAAGATGGGAAGCATTTGTTGAGGTACTGTAGGCTAGAACTCAGTTTGTGAAAGATGGAAAATTTGTTAAAACTTATGGACATATCCCTTTGGACACAGAACATAACATGGTCAATTATTTTGTCAAACTTTAGCCTTTAAGTCTTAAATTGCTTGTAAAGTTAGCACCTGTGTTTTCTGAGGAAATTCTCCTTTCTGTTCTTGATTAACTATTCTAGTCTTGTAACTTCATTTACAGAAACAAGTTGATTCCTGAGAAATGAGAACAGACAAATAAAATTCACTGTCTAGAAAATGTTGACTGTATAGCTTTCTGCTATGGTTAATTATTGACCACAACATATTCAGTATGAAAGCCTGTCTAGCGTTCCTCTCATGGGCAATGTGACCTGATTTTTGCCATATGATTCACTAACACAAAGACAACTAATAATGTCCCTCATATTTCTAATATTTTTTTTTTTGCGGCTCTTTGAGGAGATTACTATATGCTGGTTCCCATAGCATGGCAAGTTGGGGGTGTATGTGATTTATTTTAAGGTCTCTGTAAGTGTTGGACAGCTGGCTAGAATGCATGATCTCCAACTCATCATCATATTTTGTTGATTATACAGAACTCCCTTGAAGGTTTAAAAAAAAATAAAACAACCCAAAACCAAACAACACCTCTTCAGGTTTTGAATTCTGGTGAAAACTGTAGAGATTCTGGAGGGTACTGTGTTGTGTTCCTTTGTTGTTAAAACTGGTTCAATAGTCATTCCTAATTTGGCTGTAACGCTGATAGTTGTATAACTACAGGTGATGGAGCCTTGGGGGGGGCATTAAGCAGGAATGTGCACTAAGTGGCCGGTACAGGCTGCTGAAAATCCTAGCCTGGAAGCACTCAAGCAGTTTTTCTGTCAATAAGGTTTAAGAGCATTAAGCAATGTTTGTTTTAAGCAGGCTTGTATCAACGTGCAGAAATTGCAATTTGAAGTCTTAAATTAGTGGTACCTCTTCATGCTGAACTCTTCAGTGGGACAACATGGTAGCCCAGAAATTTGGGTGCCAGCAGCCATTGACAGGTAACTTTGTGTGTAGGTGGCATTACTGCAAAGGCCTCAAGTGTGACTTGTGAAAATCGATGGTGTGATGTTTTTGGAACACTGTTCACTTGCAGAATAGCAGGGGCGGGAAATCCCTCTGCAGTAGTGATTCAGTCGAGATGTGCGTTTCTGTTCACGTAGTGCAAACCCCAGTATACAGCCCTGTTTTGGCGTGGGATGCCAGTGTTCTGCTTTGAGCGGTATCAAATGTGATGTGTGCAATGGATGTTCAAAAATTACTTTGTAAATATGGGCTCTACTTCAGTGATTATTGCCTGTCATCTTAGTGCTGTGTTGTTTGGGATTGCCTTTCCAGAAGAGACTTCAGCAATCCCAGTTTTTCTAACTGAACTACTAACATGGAAGTGTTTTCAAGTCTGTTAAAACATTTTCCTTTACTATTACATGTAGGTGCAGAGGGAGTGTTACAGCTTCACGAAAACATGGCTATTTGCCTGTTTCAAATGTGTACAGTACAGCCTCTGTTATGTTGACGACTTGATTTCACAAAACTTTCTCTTCCAAAACGTTTTGACTTTACTGCTTTACATTCCTAGATTTGAGTTAAACAAACAACTTCTGCTTTCATTTGGCATTGTATCTGCCTACGACAAAGGGAGAAAACGTAACAGAAGTTCTACGTGGTTTGTCTTTTGTTTGTTGTTTAATGACATTTCAGCTGAGTGATCTGTGCAGTGAAGCCAGTGATTCAGTAACGTGCTGTTAGGTCACAGGAAACTGTGCGCCTGTGGCAATCTGTCACTTGGCACTACTGTTTCCAGGGTGAGCCAGAGTCTGAAGAATTTGTTAAGTGTTGTACTTGTAAGCTCTTGTCAAAGTATCTTCCCTCAGTAAAATCAGATACTAGCTAGGCTGCAGTAATTGAACTGTTTCTCAAGATTTCTAATCTAAATGGACTACTTAAGCTATGTCGGCATTTGACTTTTTGCAAAATGGCTTGTCCTACTCATTTTTTGTTAAATGTTTGACTTCCTGACATCTTTATTTTCAGAGGCTGCAATTTGGGTTTGATCTCTGCCCAAGACCACTGTTTAAATGAAGGGCCTTAAATTATTGAAATTGCAGGAGGAAAGCATTTTATATTCTCTTTAGGCATGTGTTCAATTGAACTTGTACCAGATTTTAAATGGAATCGTCCTGACACACATGAGGCAACCCTCTCAAGCGTGTGCAGTTCACTACCGGCAGGAATAGCCACGGTACATTTGGGAGGGCTATGGGGGGGTTGGGGTGATTTTTAGGTGCTAGAATTAACGGTAGTCTCCATCATAATGGATATCTTAATCTGTGTTCCCTCTTCAGCTTCTCTGATCTTTGGCAAAGAGTCTTTTTTCTTCAGAAGGGCTTACTTGTGTTTGTTACCTCATTCTCATGAACTCATTTTCCTGAACTAGCGGTCTTTGATGTGGGGTAACTGTTCTAAAATCCAACTGCCTGGTTGGCTACAGCTGAGCTTGATAATCTTGGTGTAGGAAACAGATGGTGGTAGATGTCTGCTCTCATGGACATTTACCTGTAAGAGTGAGTTTACTCAGCGTTTGAAACATTTTCATCATGGATTTTTTTGTGGGGTATGGATAGCTAGCCTTCTCCTACATGGGACTCTTAGCAAACTCAGTCACCTAATAAGCTTTTTGAAGGCTCAAAATAGTCCTCCTGTATCAAGTCTGATTAGAAACTAAAACTTCCTCTTTAAAGATAAACAGATCCAGGATTTAAGATACTCAGGTTTAAACCCTTATTCTGTTATTCTTCCATATTGTAGCAGGTGCCCAGACTTGCAGACTGTTTGCTACTTGGGGTTTGGTGTTTTCACCCAAAATTCCCCTCAGAACAGGTGAGCTTTCTGGCACAAGGTTTAACAGTGATGTATTCCTGTGAGAAGCTTCTGCTTTGCACAAATCACTGTTGCCATGCCAAAGGAGGAGCTCCTAAAAAGCTGTATTTAATTCTCGCTGGTCTGTGAACAGGTGAGTGCAGCGTTGGCAGACGCCCTTGTCAAGAAGCGTATATTAACTCAATGTTCATGTAATTGAGAATGAGTTGTATATGTGGGGATGGAGAGGGAAGTAGCCGTAATTGTTCCTCCGTGTTGGGTGTTATTTGGTGCTTTGAATCAATTCAAGGCAACTGTCTCGGGGCCAACTTACAGGCAATATAGCTGCTGGCTTCTCCTCCAAGGCCCTGGTAAGCTAGTTTTGCTAGTGCTTGAGGAGGAATCATGATGTAAGGTGACAACAATTTGGAGGCACTTGAGTCCTATGGACCTTCCTGCAAGCAAGAGGAACATGGGCTCCTCCAACACTTCATGCTGGTGCTTTTTCTCCCTGCTACCCCTGTGGCAAAGCTGCCTGCTCGTGATGTTTTATCCCTGAAGCTGCAAAACTCCACTCTGCATGCACTGTGGTGAGACCTGCAGCCAGTTTAGAAGGCTGTGGTCTATTTGTAAGTTCACATAAGCTGCAGGCTGAGCTGCCAAGACTTACTGCAGGCCTGGAAATTCAAGTACGCAAGTAAGAGGACCCTGGAGGATTTGCTATGCCTGTGCTTGTTGCCCATGCAGAGAAGCTGTTCCAGATGTATCCTGCACAGCTCTGCTGAAATCTGATCACCTTGCAGGAGTCTGGACTGATGCTGCTACAAGGGCAGCGTGTCAGCTCTGTCTTGGGAAGGAGGTAGGGAGAAAGGAGACTTGCATAAAGATGATCAGACTCTCTTCCCTCAAGCTTTCATCATGAAGGGGAGTTCTCCCTGGCTGGCACCAGGGTAAATGCAGTCAGCATCAGGGTGCATAGGGAGTGAGCACTGATCTTCTGAACTGGCATCAGGAATGGCAGCAGGATTCTCGGCATCCAAAATCTGTGTCCTTTATGAATTACCTAATGCCCTGCCATGAAATCAAGATGGAGCCAGCAGGAATGAGAAGCAAACCAGAAACCCTGCTTTCAACCAGAGCTGGAGCATGGGCTCGCCAATGCCTTCCCCACCCTCTCCTGCTTGAGTGCCCAGGAAGCAGCACGCTCCTTGCTTGCCTGCCTCTGTTGGGTTTTGTATCCTGGTAACATCGCTCCTGTTAGGTGTAGAAAACTCTTCTGTGGTCCTTTGTGCTGCTGTGAGGGCTGTAGCTGTGGGAAGCATGAACAAAACTCACCCCCAGGTACAGTCCTTCACTTCGGAAAAATCTTAGGTGCAGCTGTTTCCTAAAGTACATGTGTTCTTGATAACATTGTTTGTCTGACCTCTTTATCACTGGATTCTGTGAGATTTCAAGTTGTTTCTACTTAACCTAATTTGACACAAAAGGAAAGTATTGATATAAAGCACTAGACTTGCATTAGTGTTTGTTTTACAATTTGATAACTAAGATTTAAAAGGTGATCTGATTGATCACTTTGAATTAAATCTGGGCCTTGTTTCCACCAAGGCAATTTTTGCTTGTATGTAAAAATGAAGGAATACATTATATATTCCTGGGTAACATGATATGAGAACTAGAAAGGCATGATTACTGCGTGCTGCTTCTGTAAACAGTCTTTTATTCCTTTCCATCTAGAGAAATGGTGATGTAGCTACTTTTGATTCAACAAAGTCCTTCTCTGAAGAAAGAGGTAACAAATAAAATCCAGAGCTTAACATTTCTATTGTTTAAAGTATAAATCAATTGAAACTATCTACATAATGTAAAATACAACCAGTATTTATGGTTTGTTGAGACTGATTCACCCCCCTCCTTCTGTGTAGTGAAACATCCGGACTATAAAATTAATAAACTTAAGCTGTTCTTTGTTGGCCTAGAGTTGGCATTCTTATGGTATAGTAGCATGATAGGGTAATCCTTGTCTGTCACAGAAGGGCTCATAATGAACTTGCTATAGGCTTTCTATATGTTTTAATAGTCAAACTTCAGCAAATTTTGTCCATATTAAGAAGGAGAAGATGAGATCAAACAGAATCAATAGCAAATCTGTAGATTGGGTTGCAACAACATTTCATCACTGCCATAATTTTATACTCGTGTCTGTTTGCGACTTGTGCTTTCTGGTCAAAGGTATGGTCTTGTAGACACAGACACGCTGTAATTTGTCACTTTTCTTTCAAGCTGAAGCGTTCTGCATTTGATTCCCACTCAAGCATGACAGAAGGGGTGGTTGCTGCAGTCAGGATCCCTTTGAGCAAAGGCTGTGCCTTCACTTGTGTTTGTACAACATAACAACTAAGTAAATATGAAGTGCAGCTAAGACAAATTCTAACTTTTTGATCAAAGCTCTTTAAGATCAGAAATACCAAAATCCAATTATGCATGCAGTGTTGTATTAAGTGACTGGTTACGTGTTTCTCAGATGATCACATTAATTTTTTTTTTTCTGTTGGTCTGGAAATATAAAGGAATGCAAGAAAATACAATGTTGGTTTAGAAACAAAGCACTGGTGCTACAGAGAGCTGAGACAAAGGCAGCTGATCAGTGTTGCTCTTATGTGTGTTGCTGTTGTGTTGCAATGACTGTGGGTTTGGCCTTTAGCTTCCGGATTAGGTTTGATTTACGTATGTGACTTTCTGAAAGTTGGAGTCCCTGGAAGGCCACTGCCCTTTGTACCCTGGATATGGGGAGGCTTTTCAGCCAGTTCTCACCATTTTGAGCTGATAATTCAGCCTCGTTCTGTGGGAGTGTTAAAGTCCTGGTTGGGGCAGAAAGTCCAAAGTGCTGTAAAATTAAATTTTACCTCTTGAGGAGACTTGCCGTGGGCTCTGGGAGGGTACCTTTCCCAGCCTTACGCTGACCTGCCCTGTGTTCTGGCTGATCCTGCCATAAAAAGGGCATTCCTGCCCCACGGGGTCAGGCAGGGGCTTGGCCTTCTCCACCCTTTGGCATCCGAGTGCATTGAGTGAGCTCCAACAGAGACACGGTGTTTGTGCTATTCAGTCCCAGTACTCTGCAACGGTGGCATGGGCTCTTCCACACTGCAAGCAGTGAAATTCCCTATGAGGAGGTGTCTGGCTATTAAAACTCAACTGTCAACCACTACACCAGCAGCACCCTGCCAGTCCCGCATGCAGAGCCCCTGAAACATTACCCTTGTGGCTCTGTGCCATTCCTCTGTGAAACACCCTGATCCCGCTCAGCCCTGCCGGACCCTTCCCCAGCCCCTCACCCCTCGCTCTCGCCTCCCAACAGGCTGCTGCCAGCCCCGCACTGCCCACGTGGGCTGCACACAGAGACACGCCTGCATATCTGCCGCAGCACTGCTTGTCCTTGCCGCTGTCGTCGGCTTGGCAGTGGCACTGGGACTCCTGCCACGCACACCAGGTCGGTATCCTAAGAGTTGTTATTTTTTCAGTAAGGGAGGTAGAAAATGATGTTGCGTGAGAAGAGCCTTCGTGTCCATTGCTGTGTGTGAAGTGGCGCTTCCCACCACAGACCAGAAGGAAGGAAAGGGACCAGCAGGGTGGTGCGGGGCTGTGCCAGCCTTGCACAGCCTGAGTCACAACCAGCTGTTCATCACCTCCGGTGTCCTGCTCCATAGGGCTGTGGTAACTCGGGGTGGCACAGTCATGCTTCAGGCTACTGGTGTAGTTTTCAGACTCTGCCATGAACCTACCAGAGGTTAATCCTGGCCCCTAGTTATTTCCAGAACAACAAATGAATTTCAGAAGTCCCCCTTTCTTCCTCTTGATCTGTTCCTCATTCCATGAAAATAAAGTATTTCTTGCTTTCCCTTCAGTGAATCGCTTCTGTGCAGCCTCCAATAACCGGACAGGCTTCTTGTGCGACGACAGAGCGACCTGCATCCTGGCCAGCCAGGTCTGTGACAGAGTCAGCAACTGCAGGAATGGAGAGGATGAGCAGGAGAAATTCTGTGGTGAGCAGTTTTGTTGTGACTGTCCTCCTGTCTTTCTGTTGGTCTTCCAGTTGTGAGACAGAGCAACTGGTGTCCCTCTAATCCTGCTCCGTGCTTCTGGCTGTGTACGTGAGCAGATAAGCCTGGTAGATCCTTTGTAGGGCAGATGCTGAGAGATGGCACTGCCGAAAACCCAGTGGGAATGCCAGGAATCAAAGACTCCAAGCTCCTCTGATCTTCCTAGGGTTTTTTTTTTTTTTAAACCGTGATGCAGTTTTCCTCCACCTGTTAAGCTGTATGCCTACATGGTTAATTTATTGTCCAGTTACCCTGGAAAAAAATCACTAAAGCAGAAGCCTGGGGCACCCAGACTCTGCTTCCAGCTCAGCCATGAGCATCCCTTTCCCTCTCCAACCACAGCTTCCCATCTGTGGTGTTGCTGATGCCCTGACACCACACGGGGAAGGATCGACCGACCCCCTGCATGATAGCAGCCTTTGGTAGCTACCATCCCCATTTTAGCCGGTGCATCTGTGCCCAGTGGAGTTGAGCACGTGTCCTGTGTGTCCGCCTTTGCAGGTAACTTGCCCAGCAGCCTTCCAGGATACCTGGTTTTCCACTGCAGTAACCCTGCGTACTGGGTCTACGCCGATCAGAGGTGTAATGGGATGAACGACTGTGGAGACTGCTCTGATGAGATGGGGAGCTGTAAGTGTCTCTTCTGGCTACTGTTGGGCAAAAGGTCTTTTCTGCTGATGGATTGAAATAGGTTGTGCAGATATGGTGCTCACTGATGCTGCTGGAAGCGCCTGCAGGCTGACATCCACTGTTAAAACACAAAATAGCTGGAATAGGACCCGAGTATGAAACATGCGGGCTCCATCCCACCAGCTGCCAAGGGCTTTCTGTCAAAGCTTGGTGGCAACCGAGAGGGGAAAGGCTCCATGCTTTGCTCCCAGCCCCAAAAGTTGCTCCTCCTCTGTGGCTTGGTGAGTGTGGAGCAGTTGTAGGCAGCAGCGATCATTCAAACTGGCTTTGGTTGTTGGTCAGGAGATGGGTACGTCTCTGAGCTGGGGGGACTGAGTGTGCCTCAGCAGCTTCAAAGCCATCTAGATCCTTCTCTCGCTAAAATGAGCAGCAGATTTATTCCTAAGTCACCCCTGTGGTTCTGAACCTCAGACAAGACCTGCCCGTATCAGCAGCTTTCTCTAGAGTAGCTTGCTAAAGAAATAAATTATGTCTAGTTGTTCCTCCCAGGATGGCATGTCTGCCACGAAGGTCAGTGCAATGTCATGCTCCCTGGTTGTCTCCCACAAGTAGCATCAAGCGAGTGTCCTCTTTGGTGGGTTCACAGAGTCAGGGTCATCACCAGGGGCTTTTCAGTAGCTGCCAGGGATGAAAGGGTAGCTACCTGCATAAGAAAGGAGGGAAGGGGTCAGTGCAGCAGAAGCGTTTTTGTTCCCTGTTTTTCATCCCTCCTAGCGGCTGCCTGCCCCCCGTGTGGGTCGGAGTGGTGGAGATGCAGCCCTGTGCTCTATGAGTACTGCTCCTGCGTCCCCAGGAGGCTGTGCCGGGATGGCATCCAGCACTGCCTCAGCTGGTCCGATGAGTATATCTGCAGACCGTGAAGTCTTGGCACCCAGCAGCGTTGGAGACCACATGGTGCTTCATGCATTGTCACCTTTAAACCTTGGTTTCCTCCTTCTCTGCCACCTGCTCAGGAAGCTCCAACCCAAGCAAGCCCTCATCAGCAGTGCTCTGACCGGCATGAAGTGACACTGAACAGGGACGAAGTGCTGTTCTTCTAGCCTAAGGCAGCCCATGCTGCAGGCTAGACACCAGCTGTGGGACGCCTTCACGGGTTCTCCTGCTGTGTGAGGGCGAGTCCTTTCTACGTGGGCAGATCACCATCTTGCAGCATTGCTGCGACAGCTCAGTGGGTTTTGTGCAGGCTGGAGACTGTTTACCAGCTGCTGCCAACACAGATACCTGTGTCTGTCCAACCCTGGCAAGGGGGTTCTCCTGTATGGACATGCTGTTGCCTTTGCATGCAGCCAGATGAAGGTACATTGAAGACTACCCTAAAGAGCAGGAACTGAATGAGGTGAGCCTTTCTAGCCCTTGGGTTAGCATTTCCCTCCGACATGTCTTCACGCTCCTGATCTTCATGGGCGGGAGGAGAAGCCTGTGTTTGTGTTCAGAGCACGTCTGCAGATGGTCTCAGCAGCAGATTTGAAGGCTCTGCATTGATGCTCTCAGGATGCTTCCTTGGGAACCTGGTGCTGAGGGTGACATGCTGGGAAGCTGCTGCACGGGCCACCCCCCTCTTCTCAAACCACGAAGGCCAACGTGGAGAGCATGATGGCAAGGAAGACTGAAGTGGAGAGGTGAAAGGTGTCAGTGTTTGTGGGCATAAATCACCATGTCCCTGTGACCACATGGCTGTCCCTGCAGGGCAGGGGCAGGGAACCAGCCTGTATATGCAATGTACTTCTCTCAGGGCTGTGCAGTTTTGGAGCAGCAGCTCAGCAGGCTGAGAACAGCCGTGGGGCTGGGATGAGTTTGCACTGAAGTTGGCAAGGAAAGGAGAGAAAAAAGTCGCAGCCTCGGAGCAGAGAGCAGCACAAAACCAAGTGCCACAGCTGCTCCCAGGGCGGTGTGGGATGACATGGGATCTGTTCGTTGCTCATTCCGTTCCTTTGCCAGCAGAGCAGGATCAGTCAGCCAAACCTTCAAAGCAGTCCTCAGGATATAGATACAGACGTGCCACTGAAATTTAAGAAAGATGCGGTCTTTCTCTGCTCCTTTGAAAAATCTCATCTGTGTCTAAAACATCGTCTCTGAGAAAAACCCACATTTATAGAGAGGGCCCTTACTTTTCTAGGCCTATAATAAGCATCAGGCAATATTCTTCCCACCACCATCCCAGGTCAGGTCATATATCTTTAAAAATAAAACCCCGTTCACCAATTTCCTCTTTGTCCTGCGATCTGCAACTCGGCATGTCACCATGACTTGTATCAACGGTGAATGTTTCTTCTAATCTGGAGCTGGGATACAGCTGTAGATCTGCGAGATCTTTTAAAAATAGCTTTACTGTATTCTGACTCATACTTCACCTGGAATGAGACAGCAAAACTCTGCATAACAGAACTGGTACTACGGGAAACTTTTAAAGCCACATTTAATAACCTGTCCTTCTCCACGCCTGGCTAAGATGGATAGCTTGCTTTCTCCATGCCTATAAAACATTATTGCAGTGTGTTCAGTGCTGCAGCTTGGAAGAGAGGTTACGAGTTTTCTAGGTAAACATTTCTCACTTGCAATCTTCCAGCCTCAATCAAAGCCTGAAATAGAGATGCACATTTTTACTGGAGAGTCTTAGACATCTAACGCTTCAACAAGGCTGGTTGTTGTAACCAGGGTTGGTAAATAAAGCCTGGTTTATTGTAGTTGCTGTTGTTCCTCTTGTTACCCCAAAGTATGTTCTGGGGCAATCAATGAGGAAGTCTTGCAACATTTCTTAAGAGGACCTCAAGGAGGGGTAATTCAGAGGCGGCACTACCAGGCAGCCTCTCTTTCCTGGGGAAGAGCTTCTTTTCAATTCAGATAGGTTTTGGCCACAGGCTGTTTGCCTGTTCCTTGGCTTTGAAGGGGAGGATGCACAACAAGCTCTCTGCATTGGGAGGGTGCAGGTGGGCTACAACTGCTGCATGCTTCTACAGGGCCATGGTCAAAGAAATGTGGGAGAAAAGGGGAAGAAGAATCTTATCCCTCATGATGGGAACTATACATGGATAACAGAACAACTGTAAGGATTGAACTAATCAGCTGTTAAAAGAAATATAGAAACCATCATGCTCAGGATAGGGCCCAGCCAGTATGATTGGTTAAAAAAAAAAAAAAAATTTGTTCTGTGTCGAAGATATTGGGACAGCCATCACTTTCTTGGAGCTTCTGATGTTTGCTGTGGTTGGGAAGAGAACGGTGGTCAGGCTGACCCATATGGCAACTGCTGTATTCTTCCAGTCCAATATTTGTTGATCATTGCCACAGCTCACCTCTGCCAAGTTATAAGATGCTCCTGAGGGTGAAGAGGAAAGGGTCTAGGCATGCAATGTGTGAGCATAGGGAGTCGGACATTTGTGCTTGCTGTGTAGGAAGGCTGCTTTTCCACTGCAGCAAAGGTCAAGTGGTGGCTTGCCTTGGCTGGATGGGGACAATGTTGGGATCTGGGAATTCTTACTTTATTGTGAGACATGATAAAGAAGGCAAATGCCTGGCTTAAGGCAGGAAAGCTTCTTGTGCATCCTTCTCTCCCCTTCACCAGGAGGGTAAGGAAACAGAGGCAGGCTTAGGGGGCATGGTGGATATCCCTGGCTGGAAAGAGGAAACCAAACACACTCCCCTCTCCTAAGAAACTTTATAATTCAGCTGAATGACAAAGAAATAGGGTCAGGAATGTGATCTCGGCATCCAAGAAACCAGTAAAGGTTTACTGGTGTCAGAGGAGCTGACCCACCTGGTACGTGCAGGGCAGAGCCGCAGGGTTGCTCTCCGGATGATGTCCCTGTATCAGTTCCCAGTGAGTGCTCCTGGGTTGCCAGAGCTATGATTAATGGCCCCAGGTTAGGAGAGAGGAACCAGGGACTCATCCTGCTCTGGATTTACACCTGTGAAGAGACTAGCCAAGAGAGATAGGGGAAGCAGCAGTCCACAGGCAGCAAGACTCAGAAACCAGCCTGGAAGCAGCCAGGGATGCAGCAGGCAGTTTAAGCAGGCACTTAGCTGATCTATTTCAGGGTAAGTTTCCTCTTGTAATTTTCTTACTTACTGCCTTGTTCCTGGTCAGCAGAGGCTGTGTGCCTTACAGAGAGCAATAAACAGATTAGTGGGTTGAGGACATAGTGGTAAGTGTGTCTAAGTCTTCCTAGGATAAAATTTTCACAGTGGTGTGTTTAAAAGAGGAAGTCTACTGATCAGCAAGAAACCTAAGAAAAGAAATAATTGTACCCAGGGATGGAGAGTGTAAGAAACGCAGTGCTCTAAAACACCTCTTCTGAAAAGGAAAGCTGTACTGTATTATTTTACCAACAAGCCTGTGACCTGGGCAGACCGTTCCTGTCAAATCACGATGTGCCTATTTTCTGGCTCAAGGCATCAGCTCCCAGCTGCTTTAGCAATGTGAAATAGAGTATATGATTCCCCGAGACGTGCATCTCTCTGTGGTCAGATTAGCAGAGCTCCATAGTGGTGGAAGGGCTAGCAAAAGAAATCCATGGTGGCTGTTGAACCAGAAGCCAGCTGCAGGAGGAGGCTTATACTTGAGCGCCACAGTCACCTTCCTCCCTGTTGAGATGCTGTTTTGCTAAGTCACTATTTGTGCCATTATTTGTCTCAGCAGGGGGCTGAGACCGACATAGTTGTCAATGGAAGCTATTAATAGCCTTGAGTTTCTGGGGAAAAAATGTAGGGCTTGACTGCAAGTATGCTTGTTTTGTTTGTGTGTAGTCCATTTTTTTTTGAGGAAAATTCAGCAATAAAAGCAACAAAGAGAGAAAGGGGTTTAGCTCTTTATGCATTTTCGAGGTGACGTTCCTTCTTGGCCTCCTCATGATTTCCAAGGATGTGTTGCTTTTTTTGTCACCGACTTACAGTAAACAACAGTGTAAAAGGAAGATATCCTCTAAATAAGCACTAGTAGAAGAAATGTGTAGTAAATTCTTGGCCTTACAGGCCTAAGAGCACAATGATGGTCACAGTGCCCAACTCATGGGCACTGTGCGCCTCCGCCAATTTTAGTAGAAACATTCAGGGCAGGAATTCAATGATAAACACACCTGCAGCATTACAGCTGTACCCCTGGCTTCAGGCAGCCCAAACCAGAGTGAGTCTGAGTATCTAGGTTTTTACAGCAAATATGCGTAATTCTGTGATGTTTTTAGATGGGGACATAGTTAGGATATTGCAGGCATGCGTGCACACCAAGAACAGGTTTTAAACCACAGACTGTGCTCAAATGCAGGGAATTTGCTTATAAGGGAGAATATATTAACGGTAGAGTCTAATCCCTACAGTAACCCAGTTTCAGCTTTCATTTCCTGGGCTGAAAGGAGGGAGACAGGACTTCTGTTCTACTTTGGATTTCTGCAACAACTGTTACCGAGGGGTTACTGTCTCTCTGCCTCCCTCCCCTGGGGCCTGTGTTTATCCTCTTTGCTTCCTCCCTTTGTCAGAGCTCTGGCACAGCCTGGTGCTTGCAGGCTGCCGTTTATGTTCTACCAGCGTTACTAAAGTCCCAGGGCACTCCAGAAGCACAGTGCAGCTTCGTTCAGATGAGCTGCAGTGATTAGTCTTCAGTCCCTCAGGAGGCAAGAGAGGAGGAGGGGTAGGACCAGCTGTTTTTGTGAATGATACCTATGTCAGAAGAATTAGTTAAGGATGACAACAAAAACTTTATTTGAAAAAATTATTATGTATTGAAAATATACAGTAGTATCATCAACCTTCTCCTTGACGCCATCCCCCCCCAAGCATAGGTTAACCCACAAGCATATCACAGCAACCAGATTTAACAATACTGGTCTCCTTTGTTACTCCCTCTCAATATGTCTGAATTCTGTCATCAGCAAGAAAACAACAAACAAAAGACCCACTTGTTTCTGACTCAGTAGGTATTTAACAAGTCCCAGTCCTCCACAGTGAGGCACAGATGCTTCTGTTTGGAAGTCCTTTCTCTCTCTTGTTCAGCCAAAGCTCTTTTTTTATTGTTCTTTAATTCATGACTGCCTGCAACCTCCTTTTTCAATGGTAAATGGCAATTTTGAACTTTTTTCTTATAAAACTGCAAGTTTCCAGATGCCTTTGTTTCTGCCTCCACCAACTTGCATTTGACAACTTCCTCTATTCTATGTGTCTTGCCATCTACAGGAAAAAAAAAAAAATCAAGTTTAGATTTTGGGAAAAACAAAATCATGCTGTAAAATGCATACTTGTGTTGCAAATTGTTTTGGCCAAGCCAACCTGGAATGCTGACTGCTTTGCAGAAATGAGCATAGGGAAAAATAACATTTATATTTAGGACTCAGAATTTTAAGGAGAAAACTCAGTTATTATATGTTGCCCTAAGCATACTGCCATGCTATACTTTAAAAGTTATCCAGCAGGCTAACAAATGAAAAAACTCAAACATGTTGTAATGCAGTCACACAAATGGCTGAAATTGCACACCTGAGATGCTATTTGTACTATAAAAAAAAAGTATGAAAATCTTCCTTGTAGAAAAGAAAACAAATAAACTATGTGTCTCCATGCAGTTACGTACAGAAGTGCAGAGCTGCTGTTCTGGATCTCAAGTCATCTTGTGGCTTAATGGCCTCCATAACTGCCTGCTCCCACTGCAAAACTGTCTGAAATAACATTTGAAAGGGTTAAAATTTTTCCTGTAAAATTTACAGAAATATCACTGGAAATAACTCTCTCTCTTATTCTTTCCTAATTCAGTGATTTAATAGTCCATAAGGACAATTTCTAGAGAGTAAAATAGACTTTAAACCCCATACCTGCTCTGCCCATCCCTCTGTTTTACAGTTACTATGGTCAAATTCATTCAGAGGCACTTTTGAGTGAACCAGGCCTATCTGCATTTGGATCCGCTTAATGACCGCATTAACGTCCTAGTGAAAAGGGAAATAAAGTAGTCAGAAGGGAAGAACATTTGATTACACTTGTCCAGTGAACTTAGATGCTCTTTTACCTTGAGACCTGTCCCAGAAATGTCCAAACAATTCAATTTCTTGAAAGAAAGAAGGTATCCAATTCCCACATCTGTGATTTTAGGGTTACCTGTAAGGTCAAGTAAAGTTAACTAAGATACAAGATGTGGAAAAAGATGACCAGAATACCAAGAAACTATTTTTTCCAAAAGCTAGTATTGGAACGAGGGGGTTTTGGCCTTTTTTTTTTTTTTTTTTGTATGCTTCTTGTTTTTAAAGTGAGTCAGAACTGACTTTTTCCCTCTAATGATCAAAATACAAGTATTACAATACCAATTCACAAACTATTAAAAATATTTATGTAAGCAGCAAGCGGCTGAGACTACAGGTGTGACCTGTGCCTTCTAGAAAGTTGTGGGTGAAATTCAGGGTTGAGTACTTGGCTCATGGGAAGCATCAAATTAATTGTATTTCTTCAATATTAAGGTGGATAAATTCTTATCAGAAAGGATACAGGTTGCTTCTAATATTAAACCATGAAGTACTTACAAGACAAATCTAATACCAGAAGATTCTCAAGTCCCTTTTTCAATACTCGTACTGGTGCCGTCATTCTGCGTAAGCCTGCATCTGATAAAGAGTTGTCTTTCAGGAGAAGTCGTTTTACGCTGGGAGGAGAGATACAAACGCATAGTTTATAGTCATTGTTTTAGGCAGTTGTGCAAAATATCCTAAAACTTTGTGTTGGAAGGCCGGGGTCTTCCTGTGCCAACCCTCCAGTCTACTTTGTTAACATTAGTAAAAAGTAGCAAGAAAGAAGCCTGGATTAATTGGACTAACAAATATCTTTATATTGCCTCTGCTAGCTCAACTTACTTGACCAGCTATTCCCAGAGCTCCGGTGACAAACCGATTCTAGACCGCAAGCATTTGCTAACAGAGACAATAAGGTTCGTTATACACTGAAGTTATTAAACCGAGGCTGCCAATCTTAACTCTACTTGCAACTAAAAAGAGAAAAATACTTGGCAAAATGGGAGGGGACAGATTTGGTAAGAGATACAGCAATGATTTTAAGTAAGCAATGAGGTATTGTAACATAGATGAACAAAACTCAGGGAAAAACATAACACTAAAACATTCTCCAGAGCACTTCAAGACAAAACCTTGAAGCAAAATGTACCAAAACCTTATAGTAACATAATATCCCCTAATGAGCAGTCATTCTGCCTATTGATTTCCGAAGTTTTCTACTTTTCAATCTTTAGTATCAAACAAAATTACAAAATTTATTTCTGTGAAATGTTAATTAACTAAATATTCAACCTACTGCTTGCAGAAATCTTCATCTGCAACGCTGGTTTGGTTAAAAATTTGGCTGATAAAGTTCCCTCTTAGAAAAGGAAATAAATGTGTAGAACTGTTCCAAATGGCCAACGGAAATTATGAAAAGTTGATTTTAAAAACACAAGACAGTAAATTATCTTGCACGTTTGTAGGACCTTTTATGATTCAGTATGTGCTTTGGATCACGTGCTTTGTCTACAATAAATTCTGTGTTTTGTTTACCACAAGAATGCGTTTTATGAACAACCAGAAGGATCAAAACCACAAGTCACAGCCTGATTTTTTGAACTGCTTAGTGATAGGAAAAGAAAGTGTCATTTTTAGCTATGTGTCAAGAAATCAGTACCTAGACAGAGCCTCTTTGGTGAGGTGTTCCAGCAGTTCATGTTCATCTCCAAGTTTACAGCAGGAGAGATCCAAACACGTCAGCTCCCGGAAAGACTTAATTTCTTCTAGCTTTTCAGAGATAACCAGGTATCTACGAAGAGAAAAAAAAAACCAAAAAGCTATCAGTGTCTGGCACATAAGAAGGCACCTGTATCCTCAAGTGTAACAAGCACAATGCAGTCATTTCTTCTAAGTACCTATGTGAAAATTGTCAGAAATTAGCCAGCTGTCCTAAGTACCTTTTTATGTGCAGTCTGCACACAACACATCTGAGTTCCCAGTCTTCTCCTTGAGCAAACGTCATGGTTTTGCTTTGATTGACATTATTGGACTAACAATTAAGACTTCAACTTGCAAACACTGCAATTAGGGACTTCTTTACAGATTATTATTGTATTATTTAAGAATAATGCAGAATATATATTCCAGTTTACCATAAATCAACTTCACAAACTGTTCTTCCTCAGTATCTAGGAAGTGTGTAGACAAACCCATGTTCATCCAGGTTTAAAATCTACTTAAAATGTATCAGGATAGCTTGTCAACGGGCAGAATTTTATTTTTTATATATGTAAATAAAACACTAGAGATTAAAGTCCTACAGGACACCTGCAGGACTCCAGCTAGAGCAGTAGTTACTCAGTGGGTTATTTTTTCAGCTGTGTTGGTTCCCTGATCTGATTCACTCTGCAGCCATGCAAACATCTGTGCTGGAATTATTCAGTAGGAGGTTTAGAGATCGGAACAAACCACTAAAGAATGGCATGCATGAATATGCAGTAAGAAGCACGTAGCAGTCACTACCTCAGCAATCTCCCCTGCATTTACTTCTTATTGTCCCCGAGGCAAGACAAGCCCCAAATTCACTAATCTCTCCTGAATTTACCTTATATTCCCCATGGCAAGATAAACCCCAAGGTCAGCATCTTCACTGCTGAAATGAGGGGTGCTTACTGATTTGATCCCTCAAGGAACACCTCTTTGGCCATACAAATAAGGGGACCTTACTATCCTCCCACTGCCAAGTATGCCTATCAAACTACCCCAACCAAATCCCTTTGCCATGCAATTCAGCTATGCAGAAGGCAGTACGTATAGTCAGAGCGCAAGCCAACTCTTGAGAGATACTACTAGCTCAGGGGGGTTGTGAAGAGAAGGGTGGGCTCTTTTGGAAATAATATTAATCAGAAAATGCCTTAATATCTTACTTCATGGATTTCAAAGGCTCAATACTTAACTCAGCTTTCTGTAATGGCAAAAGATGCCATAGGTAACTTCATTTCTGTATTAATCCCATAAAAAGTATCTGTGCTAGAGATAAAAAGGGAGTAGGTTTAAAGGATATAACAAAGGATAATTGACCTCTGCTCAAACATTCCTACTGTGCTCAAAACACTCTTGGCACTTCAGATGAATATGCCTGTACTTTGATATTAAACTGGATAAACCATCCCATTTTCAAGTGTACAGATGGAAGATAGACTGGTTATATTACTGGGAAAGACTTCACTAGGAGCAAGGCTTTAAAATCATAATCCAGTTTTAAGCTTGGTAAGACTCTCTTTTAATGAAAGACAATGTGGACATTGAGAAGATGGAAAAACTGCTGCTAGACTCTCATCAGAACCTTGTTAAAGCACGTTCAATATGGGGATGGGAACCACAATAAACTAAGGTAAAACCTGCCTGACTTCAAAGCCTGTAACTTACCTACAAGACTGTATCTTCTGAATGCCCCAAATGAAACAGGATAGCAAGCTTATAGTAAATAAACCCAGACAGTTTGCAAGGCTCTATTTTATCTGTACAGTCAGCTAAGTATGTTGAAATGTTTATAAACAGCAATTACAAAAACATCCCATGAAATACCTGAGAAGGCATTAAACACACAGATTGCTATGGAAGTGCTGATTATTATTGTTAAAAAATAATTGCAGGTTTAATCTTTCACATAAAATCCCTTGTTAGTTAACACGGATGTAGTCTGTTACCTGTATTATGATTTGTATCTTAGAATGAAACCAGCAGCTGCACTCGTAGGAAAGGAATCATAGAATCCCAGAATAGTCTAGGTTGGAAAAGACCTTTAAGATCGTCAAGTCCAACCATGAACCTAGCACTGCCAAGCCCATCACTAAACCGTGTCCCTAAGCACCACATCTACACGCCTTTTAAATACCTCCAGGACAGTGACTCCACCACTTCCCTGGGCAACCTGTTCCAGTGCTTGACAACCCTTTTGGTGAAGAATTTTTTCCTAATATCCAACCTAAACCTCCCCTGGCACAACTTGAGGCCATTTCCTCTTGTTCTATTGCTTGTTACTTGGGACAAAATGGGAATGGGGCAAAAGGAAGCAAGCAGCAGAGTGAGGCAAGGGTCAGGTAATTTCATTAAAATTAGGTGGTGTCATAAGGCCCAAGAGATTTTTTTTTTAAATTATTATTTTTGAGAGAAAATAATTTAAGGGAAACTTTAAATGTGCCAGCAAAAAGCACTAGCAGATGATGATATTTGTTACTGAACACACTTACCTATTCCGCAAGCATAATGAACATAGCACCAAATTGCCATATGCTTCAGTAAATTTCTGTAGAGCTCTCAGTCCCGTTACTGGTTCTGTGAACTTCTGTCTTGCTTCTGCAGCCGAAAAGAGCTTTTCAGCAATCTGCTCTGGGAAACCAATCAATGAGTCAATGTGATCAACATTGTCAGAAATGTAACCCAGCACCAGGCTGAAGAGAGACTTGGCCGAGTACCGGAGGTTCCCCTCCTTGGTGTACGTGAAGATGAAATGATCAGTCCTCTGCCTCCTTGCCCTATCGTCCTCCCTGTTCATACAAAGTTCCACTGAAAATCCTCTGGAAAACAGCCTAAAAGGTCTTGTTTTGGGAGTGACATTCTGTATGCCGCCTGCACCCTGATTTACCACGTGCAGCTTCCCATTTTCACGCACATATATTGGCCCAGTATCCAAATGGCTTTCTGAGTGGAGACAGTAAGACATTCCCCTCGTCCAGTTCTGCAAAAACAAACCGTAGACAGGTAAAGAATAGCCACAGGGGAGAACACTACTCAGGAAAGACCCCAAACCCTGGCAGCTCTCCTCAATGCCCTGAGCACGGTCACGTAACCCTGCAGCGCAAGGAAGGCCAGGCTGCGTGGAACAGGGGCGTGCGCTGCCTGCCATTTAACCGCAAACACCAGCCCAGTGGGAACCGGACCCAGGGCTGGCAGAGAGGGTAGGGCCTTTGCTCTGGCAGGGCCCCGCCGCTCTGTGCCCGGTGCCCGTCGGTGGCCCGGGGCTGGATCCCGGTCCTGCCCGCACAGGCACGGGGAGCCGAGGGGTCTGGGGCTGTGGGGAAGCAGGCCCCACAGCTCGGCCTGGCTCTGCTGCAGGCGCCGAGGCGGGGGAGGTGGAGGAGGGCAAATGGCCGACTGCAGCAGGGCAATGGAGCCTGCTGGAGAATCTCCCTCCCAGGGCGGGTGGGCAGGCTCCCGGTGCCCCTTCCCCAGCCGGTGCCGGGGGCGCTGGTTTGCGAGCAGGGGTGCTGGCGAGCGGCAGGAGGGCGCAGACCCTGCCGTGGCGAGGGGCAGGGGAGGGACGGGGTCCTGCCAGCTCCCACCCCGAGGGGCTGCGGGCTCAGCTCCTGCGGGGCGGGAGGGGATCGGGCCCCACCTGAGGCGGGGGCAGGGGCGCTGAAGTGACCGGGCGCTGCCCGGGAGGAGGAGGAGGGGGGCCGAGGGGATCGGGTCCAGCTCTGCGGAGGCGGGAGGGGGGGGTCGGGCCCTGCCCGGGGGCGGTCTGTGAAGGGATCGGGCCCTGCCCGGGGCCGAGCGCGCCGTGAGCGGAGCGGCCGCAGCCCCGCGGGGCGCAAAGAGAAGGGTCCCCGCCCGGCCCGGCCCCCGGTCCGCCGCGGCCGGCACGCGTGGGGCAGGGAGGGAGCGCCCCGCTCCCCTCGCCCCGCCGGGGCCGCCGGCCCGGCCCCCACCTACCTGCCCCGGGAGGGGCCGCCCCGACGCGCCGTCAGCCGGGCCGCGGCTCGGCGCTCCCGCCGCCCATCCCGCAGCGCCCGCGGGCGGCGGGCGGAGCCGCGCCGGGGGCGGGGACCGGGGCGGCGCGGGGCACGCCGGGAGCGGCGGCGGGGTCCTGTCCGGCCTCCCCCGCCGCCGAGCCTCCCGCCCCCGCGGCGGCAGCCGCACCGCCGCCCCTCCGCGCCGGGACCGGGGCATGACGCTCCCGGGAGGCCGCCGCACCGGCGGGGAGCCGGCACGGGGGGCGCCGGTGGCCGTGAGGGGCGCCGGTGGCCGTGAGGGGCGCCGGTGGCCGTGAGGGGCGCTGGCCGCCCCGCGCCGGTGAGGCGCGTATCGTGAGGCGGCGGGCCCCGCGGAGTCACCGCGCAGCTCCCGCGGGCGGAGCGGCGGCGCGCGGGGAGGGCTCCGCGGCTTGCGCGGGGCCGCCGCCGTTGCCTGGCAGCGGCGGGCCCTCCCCTCGCCGCCCCGCCCCGGCGCTCCGGTGCCCGCCGCCGCCCGGGGATGAGGGCCGCCGACTGGTGCCTGAGCTCGGCGGGGGCTGCCCTCGTCCTGGCCACCTCCAGCGACGAGCAGCACCCGGCCGAGAGCGTGGCGGACGGGTGAGGGGGGCGCCGGGCGCTGAGGGGCCGTGAGGGGCTGCGCGAGGGGCGCCGGGCCGCGGCGGGAAGCGGCTCCTCCGGGGCGGCCGCCCCCGCCGCCGCCCGGCTCTGTGTTCTGCTTTCCCGCTCATGCTGGCACGTAATTCACCTCTTCTCTGCGACACGCGCACCCCACCCACCCATTTCGTGAGTCCTTCTGTGGGCACAGAGCTCGGGTGCAGAGCCTGGGCGTTCAAGTAGTAATACTTGCGGAGAGCTTCCCCGTTGTCGCACAGGGGTTTGCTTAAAATGCCCCAAACAAAAATGGCTTTGCAGCTTTTTTCTTTTCTTCTTCTACTTTGTGATAAATTTCAAGACGGCTATAGATGGAAAGCTGCCAAGTGGGGGTTTTGTCCTTTTTTTCTCCGCAGAAGTTCAGAAACGTTTTGGACGACGACGGGCATGTTCCCGCAGGAATTCATTATTGGTTTTCCTAAATGTGTAAAAATCAGCAAAGTCGCAATCCAGTGCTATTTGGGTAAGACTTCATGTATTGCGGCGTGTCGTACGTACTATGTTAAAATGCGTGTGTGCGCGCCTGTATGTAAATTCTCACAGTAGTGTCACATTCTGTAAGTAGTCACTTCTGACAGATTCAGTAAAGCTTAATTTAATTCATAAAGCTTCATTTAGCTTAACAAAGCAATTGTCCTCCACATGTAAAGTTTTTCATGAATATATCAGAAAAAGATGGAAAATCTACTTCACCTGCACTTGTTCTGTTGTTATAACACCTTGTATTAAGCTTGTAATTAACTGTTCCGTCGCACAGTGATGGCTGGACTACAATACTTAACTCTTTTAATGATTTATTTTGAATATTGATTTTCATAGTTTTGTAGGACAGAACTCTCTTAGTCTTAGTTTTTTTCAAATAATGTGAAGGGAACTGTGAGTTTTAAAACAGAGAGGACTGTTACAAGGTCAGAGCATGGAGACAGGAGCTTGACCATTAGCACAGGCTATGCAAAAGATATGAAAACTTGTTACTGTTTGTCCAGCCTGGAACGTGAGGATGGTGGTTGTATTATAGTCCTACCCTATAAGTTAGAGGAAGAATGGATTAGTTAATGCTTTTAAAGTGCTTTGTAAATGAAAAGTGATGCAATAAATATTACAATAAAGAGTCAGAATTTGTACTGATATTTTAGATGTATATATATTTTAGTGCGGACCTTAAGGATCGAAAGAAGCATATCTAAAGACCCAGTAGGTTTTGAGCTGTGCATTGAAAAAGGTAAGATTCTGAATCTGAAGCAGCAGGGATTTTGTGGGAATGATGTTGATCTTTGTATTTGCTGATTCATTTACTATTTCTAGGTTTTAGAATAACAAAGCTTGTGTT
Organism: Morus bassanus; assembly: GCA_031468815.1. Lineage (NCBI taxonomy): Eukaryota > Metazoa > Chordata > Aves > Suliformes > Sulidae > Morus > Morus bassanus. The sequence goes on along the minus strand of CM062576.1, from coordinate 18,334,699 downwards.
AGGCAAACTAGGAAGGATTCTGATTGACTTTTATTGTTACTGCTGAGATAATTCATCAAAAATAAAACTTGCTAATGAAGCTTGAAAATGTTTTTTTCCTAGCAAAACAAGGCAGGGTAACACTGAGATGTGTGCCCTGGCAGTGTCTGAGAACAAGATCAGTCACATTGTCAGCCTTTGATAAAGCCTCGTGACCTAGACTACTTTTGTTAATTTTAGTCTTGGTTAGTATTTTAATTGCGTGTTTCACAGAGATCCCTGTTTTCCTGCAAAAATTGCTTATGATGTTATACCACAGAGCAGTTCTCACAGTAACTTAACTACATTTTCCCCTTAGCTGCCTGAATAATTCCAGTGATACTCTTCTGGAGGGAACTATCACTTTTTTGCATAAATAATACCAAATTCTTTGGGCTCCCTGTTGGCTTCTTTGAACATCAAGTGAAAACATGGACGTTTTGGAAAAATAGCCAGGTTTCTGGTCATGTAGCTTGGTGCTACATAGCGCCATTTTCCCAACTTGAAAAATGCATTTCTAGATGGATAACAATTAATAAATCCACTGGGAAGCAATACTGTTTAGAATAAAGTTAAATCTTAATTTTATGCCTTTGACTAAGTATACATAGTCTGTAAAATTACACTTACAAAGTTGAATTTAGATTGTAGATAGGTTCGGTTTAGTCATACAGATAAAACTGTCCTTTTTATCGTTATTGAGACACTATAATTTTTTCAGTGAGTCACTTTAACCCCATGTCTATTTGTTGTGTAGTCAAGTGTGGCTTGATGATTATTTTATTAGACGTTAAAGTAATAGACACATTTAAATGAAGTTTGTGAACACTGATGGTCTGTGAGGCAGTCTGGAGATGTAAAATGGCTGTATAAGGACTAAAAGCTCTACTTGTGCAGTTGCTTTTATATTCCAAAAATTAAAAACAGTATAATGGAGTGTCATTTCCTGCATTGTTTGTTTGGTTTGGTTTTGGGTTTTTCTTAATGCCTGTTGGGTGACGTTCTATAAAACAGTGTAATGAGTGGGATGTATATATACACTGGGATATTGCAAAAAGCATTTGTTCTCTTAAATCATTTGCAAAAAAAGAACAATTCCTATATGCAGTGTAAGTTTATGGTCCTAAAACTCTCTTGAACTCTGAAGTCCAGTGTAAACTTTTCACACCATTGCATGTTATTATTCATTATTTGCTTTAAAATGTATTTTCTAGATTTGCAACACACAGAAGGACAGCTTCAAACGGAAGAATTTCCAGTGAGTATTTACAGCGTACACCAGTAGTGGTTCATGACACGGGATGTCTAGACTAACTGGGGAGAAACCAAGAAAAACCAAAATGTCTTTATTTACAGTTATTGTTAAATTGATGTTAGATATAGGAATTTGTAGATTATGGTATGAAATTGCACCTGCCTACTGCTCCTAACTATGTGAAAGAGCTCTTTCCAGAAGTGTGGCAATCTTTCCTCCTTCAGTTGTTGCTTTTAAGGCTGCAGTATTTGGGAGGGATGGGACTATTTTGAATTGTGACATCTAAAGAAGCTCTGAAGCTGCCTAGCTGTGTTCAAAGAGCTTGATTTATGTGTAATTCGAAAACAGACACAGAAGTATCTAGATCCTTCTGACTAACAAACTTCTGCAAATGTTGTTAGTTATGTTACCTCAGAGAATGCAGTAACTTTTTTTTTGTCTTCTACAGCTTCCTGATTTCCAAGCCACTTACTTGCGTTTCATCATCAAATCTGCCTTTGATCATTTTGTATCAGTGCACCGGGTGATGGCAGAGGGCACAGCAGAAAACACTTAAGTCCAGCTTAAATTTGTACCTCAGTGTTTTTATAAAGAAGTTATATTTTGATATCTGTAGCACAGAGAATATTTATTATTAAAACCTTGTATTAAAGTGTTTTTTGAAGGTATGGATGTAGTATCTATGCCCCACCAGTTTAATGTATGTAATAAGTACTCCTGTTAATTGTAGTAACAGCTTTCTAGTTTTATAACCTAGACTGTTACCCTAGAACACTTGAACATAACTGAGTCCATTTAAATTAGTATGTTTATATCGCTTTTTTAATATATGAATTAAAACTCGATTTCCTGTAAAATGTTTCCCTTGCACTCTGAGTTAAATAGAAAAAAAGTGTGAAATACTTAAATGGGAGATATTACTTCCTACTGCCAAGCAAGTCCTTCAAAGGTTCTTAAATTGGTAACTTTCTCATCACCTGAAACTGTTCAAGATTAATAGGATGAAGATAAACACCTACTAATGCTTAGAAATAAGCCGCGGGGGGAGAGGGGCAGGGTGGCGAGGGAAATAATCTGAAGCCATATGAAGTACTCCGATAGATTTTTTTTTTTAATAATTGAAGATCAATCCCTTGTTTCTATAAATATTTTCTACAATCAGGTCACAGCCGTCTGTGCTTTATGCTATGACTGTCATAACACATATTAATAGAAACAAATGTTGATAGAGATTGTCTTATTCAGAAGCCTTCTGAAGTCAGTGAAAGTGAACATTTAGGAAAATTATATGTATACAAGAGAATCTTCATAATGTGAAGTTGGTTGTTTTGCATGCCAGTCGACCTCTGCAAACGTCACCACCCCTGAAGTTTATCCTGCAAATAAACTGCTATTTCTTACAAATGTAAATGTTGGTATCCAGTCCTGACCGCTCAATGGACCCAACCACTATTCATTACTGAATGCAGCGTAAGTGTAGTAAGATACTACAGTGCAGTAGTTGGGGTTGTAGTGATAAGACTTGAAAACTTCTATGCAAACGCATAATGAACCACATTACAGACGTTCCTTAGATACACATACATTATTCTTTTTCTTGTTGTCTCTATTGTTATCTTTAAATTCTTTTTTTTTTTCTTCTTACAATTAATGTCTATGAAAACTTACTCATTGAGCCTTTTTTTGTCCAGACAGTCTTTACTCTGAAGTCCTCTTTTCTTCTTCTATTTCACTTTTTCCAGGATGGTGCGTATTTCATGGGGGTGATAATTCCAAGGCCCCACTCCTCCCTGCAAAGGAAACAACATTATACAGTGATGCTCAAGCAGACAGTGCAGAAGTCCTTTAGAGCACAGCAGTTGCACCACAACTGCGGGCAGGTGTGCTTGGGCTTCCTTTGCATGACAGCCATTGCATGGGAGATGGTGTATGCACGGGTTACACCCTGCTCGGTAACTGGGACAGGGCCAACGTCTGGATCCTGGAGCTGGAAAGCGTTCCTGGATCTCACAGCTTAGATGTACCTAGGTTTCCTAGTGAGCCAAAAGATAAATATTTGAGCAAGACTGAGGTGTACAGCAAATAAATACATTATAAAGGCCCAGACTGGTTTTACTGCAAGTCCTTTTTCTCTCCACAGTTGCAGTGAATTGTGAAATTCTTAGCTCTCAGACAGAATGAAATACTGACTGTTAAATGTAAAGCATTCTCAAATTGTTTTGGTATTTAAAAATCTCAATATATTGTGCTCATTATTATTGTTGATATTTTTTACCTTGTAGATGACCTTCCCTCCTTGAAGTAGATACAGTCGTTCTGGCAATGCAGCGTATTTTGAACTGCTCAGGTTTTCCATAGTGTCTAAAACTACTGGACATAAAGGATTATTTTCCTGAAGAAATTGTGCTGCAATTTTTCGATCTTCAAGGCTTCTGTGATTCTTAATAACAATATTGTTTTTAAAAGCCCATCCATCTAAAACAAATGAGAAAGTGATTTCACAAGGAACATTCTGAATAGGTGTTAAGGGTGGAGATGTACTGTGTGTCATATCCCAAAACTCTGTTAAAAGAATACTGCAATTTACTCCTAACACCAAAACTTGCCATTAAATGAAAGCCCCCCCGAGTATGAGAGCACTAGAGCTTTTCAAATAAATGGTCCCAAGACCTATTTTTTTCCCTTTAATTTCAGCAAACTGTATTTTCTCCTTGCCCTGGACTTGGAAGTATTTGATGTATTTTAGCTGGAATTTTCCCACAGTAATAAACCCTAGAAAGATATGAGGTGGGGGACATATATCCTATTTGGGTAAGATTTGTCAAAATTATTGGCACAGAGGGGATTTTAAAATGGTAAGTTGTGCTATCAGCTGATACCCCTTCATTTAGCACAGCTGCAACAACGGAACTGTTCATTCTGCTTGATTCTACTCATGGAGCTTATAAAACAAAATTTCAGATCTCTGAGAAGTGAAACATTTAAGCCAGGGCACACCTTTCTTTCTCAGAAATATGCAAACACATGTTTACACACAACTCTTCCGAGTAAAGTAGAAACTAGTAAAAGGTTCTGATGACTGAGTTACTATCTGTTTCTCGACTACTAGAAGTGATGTATTGTTAGAAAACTTGAAAACTGTAAATGTTACATTTTAGAAAACCACCTTAACCCTGGGATAAAATCAGTGCCAATGTGTTACTTAGAATCCAGTGTAGATAAAAGAGTGCATATATTTTGTTTGGTAGATTCTTCAAATTCGAGCCTGCATCCTGTTCTTGAAACGTGTTAAAAATGAATTACGTTTTTTAAAACACGTAACATGCTGGCATGTTCTATCAAATGCCTTTTTTTTTTTTTCCTTCTAAAAGGAGCTGTACTAACACTGAGAGGAAGTTTTGTAAAGATACAACTATGTGCTTCTTCTCCAGAGAGATGAGTGTCTTCAGCAGGAGTACCTCGGTGTGAGTAAAATCTTTGGAGAATTAGGGACACAAACTGTTGTCTAGATTTGGTGTTGCCACTTTTGATTTGAGAAAACTTTCTTTCCCTCCTTTGCTAACATACTTTCCTTCCTGAAGGGAATGATGGCATGTCTGAAGTTTTGGTAGGCATTAATGTGACATTTGTACTGTACCTACTGCGTGAGCTTCTTCAATGTAGATGATAAGGAAATCTGCTATTGAGCTGAAATCTTTGATGAGCTTGTTGAACTCATTGAATTTTAACATAAATGAAGGTCAGGTGCAACTTCCAAAATTCAGGATTAAAGGTCGGTTATCTGGAAAAAAAACGGGACAGTTTGTGGTTAAATCGGCGGAGGGAGTAAGGACAGGATTGAACACATGCACTGAATTGAGCCTCTGCCACAGAGTTTCCTGGGCAACAGTAGGTAAGCCATTTATCCCATAACTTTCTTCTTGGGACATTAAAATCAGCAGCAGAATATCTGCATCTGTGCAAAACAGGCACACAGATGCTTTCTTTTCCCCAGCCTGCGTCTGACCTGTGCTGGATCCAGCAATGAGCTTAACTGAGGGGGGGGCCTTTCCTGTGTGAAGCCCAGCAAAGGCAGAAAGCACCGTGCAGTCACACAGTTTTGCCCGCGTCCTCATCATGGGAGCCAGTTCTCAAGTTACTAATGCTTTGGGATAGGGAACTGGTCTAAAATGGATATACAGCATGTAGCACGTCACAGCCTCCCTGAGATCCTTAGTACGAAGGAGCTTAAAAATGCTAAACATGATCATCTGCAAGGTTTTTCAGAGGACGGTGGTTCAGAGATGTCTTAATGCTGTTTAATGAACCTGTTGGTCATGTCTTCATCTTTTTCAGAGGTGTCAGTTCTAGCTGGGCTGAGTGGAAGCTGCACTTTTCAGTCACGCATCACAGGCTTTAATGCTTTCAATGTATTTCTGCAATTTCCTGTCCAAACAGAACTCTGGTTATAGATTATTATTTATTAAACTAATGTTACACAAGCCACCGGCAAAAGTGTCTATGCAGTTGCTTACAAATTAACACGGTATGTGCCCGCAGGTGTTTAATGGATTGCAAGGCTTCAATTTAAGAGAACTTGCAGGACTTTTAAGCACCTCTTTTAGTCTGTGGTCATGCCAAATCATCTGAAATTTGTTTAACATCTTCCTTCTGGCTGGCCTTAACTTCAAACACTGCTGCTAGCATAGATTCACATCCTAAAGAATCTAATAAAGGGGGTGCCTTCCTGTAGATACTGTGTATCTCTTTTCCAAATTTGCATCCTATTTTCTACATAAGTATGTGTGTGTGTGTATATATATACAATTAGAAAAGCAGAGTTAGAGAAGGTTGTAATCCCTCCCATGGAGATCGAGACTGCAGCTTAATGATTAATTCTACGTTCTACAGAGATCTCAGCAAGAGGCAGTGGACAAAGTACAAAGCAACTTCTTTTTCTTCTGCTGTATTGCTAGCCACTTTGAATCTGGAAGAAACCACCGTGTACTTTCTAGGCTTTAGGCTGGCAAAGAGAGCTGGTGGGGGACTTTACATACAGGGAATGACAGTCAACATGCGTGAATCGCTGCACACGGTTCCCATTCTGGGTCTTCTCTCCCTAAATTGAATTATTATCTTGGCTTTCAGTGAAGAGGTATTTTCAGGCAGAGCCAGCTTTTGTAAGAGGTTCATAAGCTTACTGGTGTGAAGAGATTATTGTAGCCAGGATTATAAATACGGGTTATTTTTGAAAATCAAGAGGCAGACAGCTGGCATGAATGTACTGCATCTTTTCTATCAAATGAGCCCTGTTAGCCCACTCTGCTTTGTTGTGCAGTCTCATGCCAGGTGCCTGTCCCTACTCCCTCAGCAGCCTCTTCTCATTTATCGTCGTAGCAAACCAAACCCATCCATGTGGCTGATTTACTGACCTTGCATGAAATCAAAAAGGTGACGAAGTTCCCCGTTGAAAGTCACCACCGGCGTGTTGGGAGCAGGGTGTCCCTCATAGGCTTCATCCTCCAGCCTCTTCCACTTCACCTTCAGCACAAAGAGCAAATAATTGAAGCTGAAAAAAGTCGGACCCCAATTTTCGTAGCTGAACTTCGGATTCTTATTCATTCTGCTCTTTTCGCCCTGTTTTAGGATGTATCTTTTCATGGCATTAGGGAACAGTATCATCAGTGTTTTGCCAATGATAACACATGTAGTAACATGCAGAAAAATCAGGATTTTTTGTAGGAATACCCTGACTCTGAACATCATGGTGGAGGAGGTCTGGCTGCTTCTGATGGGAACACAGCGTGATGGCAGGGGCAAAGGTAGAGGGCGAGGGGGAGGAAAAACATTCACGTGTTTGGCCAAATTTCTGCCTTGCCTTACACGCCGTCCGTCACCTCTCTGTGGACTTCAGCGTCTGCATGAGCAAGGAGCCTGCCAGCTGCGCTACCTCCATCTACAACAAAGGGGTTAATTACAGTGACAGGTAGATTTTTGGTGCTAACCACACAGTTGTAGGGCTTAGTCACAGATATGTCATGTATTTTACTAATGAGAGGAGCTGAATCAGGATGTTTGCCCAGAACCACAGACTACAAGTAAGAATAACATTAGCAGTACCTGGGGGGTCTGATCCTGCCAGCAGTTACGTGTTTAGACCCTGCATGTGCAGGGCTCAGAGCTCTACAGTGTTTGTACAGGACCATCGATGCTGATGCTCACGGGCTCGGATTGATGCAGCCATTTGCATTTTGCACATGATGTGTGAACAGTGTCGTGTTCCTACAGCGCTGCCTCCTTCGGTGCTCTGCCGCACACCGGTATTTGTCACTTTGGGGCTGGAAGGATACCCCAAAAATATATATACCCTAATATATATAAGATATAAATGATCAAAATATATAATGTACATTTATAGTAGAATATATAAACATATAACTACATGTATAATCTACATGTGTGCGTATGTATGTATATAACATGCACAAACACAGCAGCCGGTGCCCCGCGCCTGTACCAGCTGTCTCAGGTCGCCGGGGCGGCGCAGCTCCGGGGCCTCCCCCGGGCGCCGCGGGCTCTTTAAGGGGGCGGGCAGAGGCGGAAGAGGAAGCGCCGCTTGGCCTCTGATTGGCCGCCGCAACGAGCGCCGCCGGCGTGTTTCTCTCCAGCCAGCGAGGCGGGGGGAGGAGAGGAGCAGAGCGGAGCTGCTGATTGGCTGCCGCCGCGCGGCGCCTGCTGGCCCTTTAAGGGGGCGGAGCGGCCGCTGCCGGCAGCGGTTGGGTTGCGGGGCTCGGAGGTGCGGCGTCGTCCCCGGTCCCGCAGCGGGGCTCGGCCGGCCCGGGGCGGGGGTGGCACAGGGGGACGCGGGGCGGGGCGGGGAGGGGATCGGCGCGGCGGGGATCGGCGCGGCGCGGGGCGTGTGGGGTCAGCGCCGCCGCCTGCCTTTCTGCAGGGTGGAGGCCTGGGGGAGCCGTTCCTCAGCCAAGCGGGGGATGGCGGCTGCGGATGACCTCAAGTTTCAAGGTAAGGGTGAGGTTTGGGGCCCAGCCGATGGGGCGGCCGGACTCTGAGGGGTTGGAGGCGTTTCTGAGCTGCGCTTTGGGCTCCCCTGAATAAAAGCTTCCGTGGGGTTTTGCCAGTGGTGTCAGGAATCGCTCCAGTTTTCTGAGAGAGGTTGTGCTGTCGGGGAGCTAAAAGCGTTACCTGTGTTGACTGAAACCCTTTGTTACAGCTGTAAATGGGCAGGGCGCTCTGTCCTTTGGAACGGACTGCCGTTTCAGACTTGCTTAAGCGTATTTACTGATAAATAAATTCCGGTCTGAAAAAAACAATTTTTGGAGAGGATTAAAGTTACCCATTTCTACAGTCTCTTCAGAGAGGCAGCTTCTCCCTGCCCTTGCAGAGACCCCCTGATTCTCAGTTTGGGGCCGGTCACAGGACGAAAGGCAGGCTTTGGGGGTCCTAGCTGATCACACAAGGCAGGTTAGCAGGAACAAAGGCCTCACACTCTGTTATCTAAGGTCTAAGAATATTTGGCTTGATCCGTGTCAGTTTGGGCTTCAAGAAACAGATCATACTTGACATGCCTAAACTAGTGATGTAGCCTTTCTGGGGCTGTGGAGGGGTCTTAATGGAGTTTTCTAAGCCACAAAAATTTTGGTAGCTTGACCGTTGCCTCTTTTGTAACGTACTTATTTGCAGAATTTGACGATGCAGCTAATTTGCTTGCAGCAAATCCTGACGCTACCACAATAAGCATCGATGAGCCAGTTGAAATCCCCAAGAATCAGCACGGCCGTCTGCAAGAGCCAGGGAGAGAAGAGGATGATGAACTACTGGGGACCGATGACTCCGATAAAACAGAGGTAATGCTCTTACACCTACAGTGCCTCCATCGGCATGTATATAAACGGCGCTGACAACACTGAGATACTTCTAGAGGATACCAGGGATTCACGCTGGGTGATTTAAAAGTCTGCTTCTTCTCTGTTGCAGGTTACTTTCTCTATAGCAGAGTTGGCAGAAGCAAACATGCATTGGCTCTTCAGCTGTTGTGGTTTGCAGCCTAGGAAATTGAACTGAAATGGTAGTGATTTAAGCTAACCAAATAGGCCGGGAGATGAGCACCGCAGCAGCTGAAAACCCAGCACCGTGTTTGTTTCTGTCGGTTCTGCTGTGGGGTTGGTGACTCTGACAGGAGAGCAAAACGCTTCGAAATGGCCAGGGCTTGTCTGAAGGGTTCAGCTGATGTAGCCATCAACGACGGCGAGGGAACTGGTGATGCTGATGAAGGCATGTGTTATAAATGATGTGGTGGAAGGTACTATCTGGCTGCTCTTTAGAACCCCAGGCCACTCTTCTGCTTGCAGGGAGATAGGACTAGCTGCCACTAACAAATATTAGCGGGGGAAAGGGAAACTGTTAAATAATTAAATAGTAAGCACCACCCTGTTAAGTTTGTTTTCTGTCTGGGTACAGAAATCATTTAACTATTGTGTAAATGAACTAGTAATACATAAAGTGCATGCTTGTAATGTTTTTCATGTTGCCTTTCCCCCCATACAGCTGCTTGCAGGACAGAAGAAAAGTGCCCCTTTCTGGACATTTGAGTACTACCAGACGTTCTTTGATGTGGACACTTACCAGGTTAATACTCTGCTCCAGAGGAGAACTGTTGTCTGAACTATGCTTTATCCAGATATTGAGGTTTTTTTCCCCGTTTTGCATCTTCAGTCAGACAAATCTCTATGTTTTCATAGGTCCTGGACAGAATCAAAGGTTCGGTTTTTCCGGTACCAGGAAAGAACTTTGTAAGGCTGTATATCCGCAGCAACCCTGACCTTTATGGTAGGTACAAGGTGTGAGAAGTTCTCTTTGGTGCTAAAGGTTTTGAGTTTGTATTCCCTTTTACTTGCTAACCTTAAAAAAACAAGAGGGCAGAGGAGCTGTTGCTGAACTTGTTTGTTTGCTTTTAAGGTCCCTTTTGGATATGTGCCACACTGGTCTTTACCATTGCCGTTAGTGGCAATCTCTCTAATTTCTTCATCCATCTGGGCAAGCCGACATACCACTATGTGCCTGAGTTCAGAAAAGGTTTGTAAGTAGTTGATACAGTCTTGAGTTTGGTTTTTTTTCCTGGGTTTTTGTTTAGGTTTTATTTTTAAATGTGCTAGTGAAGTAATGTAAAAACAGGTCACAGCTTTGATTTAGCAGAGTCTTTTGATTGATTGCTTTATTTAAATTTTCAGAGATGTGAAACAAGCCCTTAAAGTGGGCTGTAACTGGCAGAACCCTACTGCTCAGGAGCATAAAGTAGTTAGAGGGTTTTAGTAGAGCAGGCAGGAGTAATTAGAGCAGTTATTTTTCTAGCCTTAGTGAATGTCCCCTTGTACAGAGGGTGAAAGCCCAGCAGTGGCCACTGTGGTGCTTCTGTAGGTGCCTTTCTGGATCTGTGGCCTCCAAGGAGCCTGCAGGCCTCCAACGGATAATGACTACATTAGAGTATTACTCGTACTGCCTACCAAGGGCTGGAAGTTGTTACCTTCTGGCAAACTCCAAAATAAGGAAAAGATGCTCAACCGATACATGCCCCAGAGAACTCGGAGTGAGGAGCCAATTGTCTGTACCTGTCCTTGTAGTTTGAAGAAGACTGCCATCCCTGCAGAGGAACCTGGCTTCTGTTTGTTTCCAAAATCCACAGCGTCCTTGGAAAAATGCTGCCATTTGGGAATCCAGTCCCTTGAATAATTTCAGATTTGACACTCGTGTCTGTGTTCTCTTTCAAATTTTTTAGCATGTCTGCATTTTAGTCTCATTTTTCAGCAGCTGTTAGCAGCCTATTTTCTAAGTTTTTCTTTCCTCTGTGGCTCTTTCTTTCACACTGAAACCAACAGAATTTTGTGCACAGGTATAATAAAGAAATTGAAAATATCAAGAGAATACTTTTTGAAGTCTTTACTTTTAAACTAACTTGAAGTGCTGGAAAAGTAGTGTGTGTAAACTGCATGTAAATGCAAAGTTATCAGTTTATTAATAATTTTGAAAGTAACTTCAAAGGTAGCTTTCTAGTTTTCAGGCTAAATGCCTCTATGCATTTGATTATGGCTGGTATTCTATGGAGAATGTGAAATCTTTTGTCTCATTTCCAGTGTCTATAGCAGCAACAACGATTTATGCGTACGCTTGGCTTGTCCCCCTTGCTCTCTGGGGATTCCTGATGTGGAGGAACAGTAAAGTTATGAACATTGTCTCCTACTCGTTCCTGGAGATAGTGTGTGTATATGGCTACTCCCTCTTCGTTTACATTCCCACAGCGGTACGTATGGCCTAAAGAGTGCACCTCTGTTACATGACCCGCAAAAAGGTCCTGGTTTAGAAAATTTGCTATTTCTTACAATATTGTTCACATTAGTCAAAATCTTGGGGACTGGGCAAATCATTTGCTCCTTTTGCTCGGCTAGAATAAGGCTTTTTGTTGAAGCTTGTCTAGTGTAAAGATGTTTTGTGGGTCCTGGAGAAGCCCAGGGCAGGTCATTTCCCCAGAGGCAGCAAATCCAAGCAAGGGTGCTGCTGGCAAGCCTGGCAGGCAGCCCGAGGCAACTTCAGGAATCGGGATGCGTGTGTCCCCAGCATGCTGACGTTGGTGCACAGGATGGCAATGCTGATGGCTCTGAGGACAAGCTGCCCTGGCAGGGACCGTCCTGGGCCACTTTGGCAAGGGGCACACCTTGGAGGTAGCGCCATAACTCAGGGAACACACTCTTGTCATGTCTGGGAGTAAAGCTCATTGCCGCTGTTATTCTTTCCTCAAATAACAGAGACGTATCAGATAAAGCATGAGTTAATTTCTGCACAAATTGGCTGGAAGTGATGAAATGTCACAGAACAATGTGTTAAATGAATGAATCCCCTGTTTCACACAGTCTCTTTAACAATAATTTTCTTCCCTTTTACAGATTTTATGGATCATTCCACAAAAAGTGGTGCGCTGGGTCCTGGTGATGTTCTCCCTGTGCCTTTCGGGTTCTGTTTTGGTGATGACCTTTTGGCCTGCTGTCCGAGATGACAACCGGAGGATCGCGCTGGCGACCATGGGGACCATTGTTCTGCTTCATGCCCTGCTGGCTGTTGGCTGTTTGGTATGACACCGCCTTTCCTTTTCTCTAACCTCTTACCTCCTGGGACTGGTGACGTGTTATGGTGCAGGGAAGGAGGGGTTGGCTGGTTGCTGGAAAATCATCTTTAATAAAGATATAGTACTTCTGAAAAGCATCCAATGTAGAAGTTCCAATCATTTCAAACATAGCAAAAATTGATGCCAATCTGGCTTTGGCGGTGCCAGTAATGAACTCAATAATGAATATGTCTTCAGCACAAAATCACTCACAGAATAGTCTTAAATTTGTCTGGAATTCATCATAGTATCAGCAAAGCGTTCATCTTTATTGTATCCAGTTGCAGCTTATTCCAGTGAGTACTACGCTTAGTCCTTTAAAGTGATTAAATGTTCAATATGTAGTGTGTGCTTACGAGTTTTATGTATGAAACATAGACCTGCTAGAACTTAGTAAAATATCAGCATTGTGAAAACAGAAGACTCTAACACTACTGAAATACATAGTGATGAAAACTTGAATTATTTGTTGTCTCTTTGTTGCAATAGGTAGAATGACATAATCCAGGCTTCAGTTCTGTTCCCCCTGCCCACCCCCAGCTTCCAGAGTAGATAGATTTGGTTCCCCGCAGCTCAGTGGGCAGGGAAGCGAGGGCAAAACACCACTCTTGTGTTAGCAGGAGACTTGCAGCTGACTTCAGTGGGGCTCCTGTCACCAGAGACTGCCTGGAGCTTCATCAGTTAAAACATCAGACAGTCAAAAAAATATCTGCAATCCAGTCCTTGCCAGCACAGGTCTTTTCAAAGGCCTTAGCTGCTAACTGTTCTATTTAAAAGTACAGTTTAGAGCACCATTTTAGTTGACCGTTTCTAATCTGATAAAGACAGGAAAGATCCAAATCTGCCATTTCAATGCTGTGTTTGTACCTTGCAAACAGTGGGTGTGGAAAGAAAGAGCTGGGATGAGGCAGAACTGTTTGTTTCTGTCTAAACAGTCTTTTTCTCCTCTGTAATAATGTAGGCATACTTTTTTGATGCCCCTGAACTGGATTTTCCTGCACCTATTATCCCTACTCACAATGGAACAACAGTAATAACAAAGAGTCAGTAAATAAGGTAAGGATCCAATCTAAACTTTCTTCTGTAATCATCACAGACATCTTGGAACTTTTTCCCTATTACTGTGGTTGCCTGGAAGAGGGTTTAACAGACCAATTTTGCCAAATGGCTCCTATATATAAATACTGTTTATTAACTTTTCTTCCCGTTGTAAGTTTTAAGTATAGCCATAAAAACATAAAAGACTCTGAGGAACAAAGACATGTTATCTTTTTTTTCTTTGAGGTTTACTCTTGGCGAGGAAACACACATTTTACTAATCTACTCAGTCCCATAGGTCTTTTCAAAGATTCCCCCCCCAATCCTTTACAAAAGTCCAAAAGTGTTTGTTAGAATTTGTACTGCACCAGTAAAACTTAAGCAATAAGCCATTATACTCCTATTTCCCTTTCCGTTTAATGTTAAAAGTAAATTGGATTTTTTTCCCCTTGATGTTTGTGACAGTGTGTTTCAGAGTAGCAGCTCTGTGTATGGGGACATCCATGTACTCTTGGAGCAGGGCTGGCGCTGAGCCTGAGCCATCCCTACGGACTGCATTCCTGGTGTGGGATGGTTTGCTTCCTGGTAGCTGGGAGTGCTGCCAGCAGCAGATGACATTTGAATTGTGTTGGAGAGATGAGACATGGAGCAGGTCCAGGAAAAGGCTAATAGACATGCAGAGGGCCAGGCCTCTGCAAGCATACCAGCCGCAAGCATGTATGTGAAAATCAAGAGTATTTACTGACTAGAAGCTGTATTAGATTAAAAAAAAAAATAGGCCAACTATCCTAGCAGAAATGATCATAAAAAGTTACCAGCTGTGACACAATCTAATCACGCAGATCGATTTTAGCTTTTCTCCTGCAAAATCAGTTTCTCATCCCAGGTGCCTATTAATACTACAGTAATGAATTTTAGTATTTAGATATAAATATGTGCCTTATTGTGTCCTCTGGTGCCTGTGAGGAGCTGTAGTATTAATAGGAGTTATTTGTCTCTTTCAGATCACAATGCCTGTTTCTCCATCTGTACAGTAGTTTTATTTTAGATTATTTTTTCACCGAAGAACAGGGAAAGTGCAAGAGCAGGAGATCTTTTTTGTAAAAGAGAGGACAAGAGGACAGCGATGTCCCACGGACTTACGGACATCTCTCTGCTCACTGGAGGCTGACTGGTTCCATAAGGAGAGTGAACTGTTGATCTTAATCCTGGATGGCAGGTTTTTTTTTTTTTTTTTTTTTTTTTTTGTTTTAAATTCTGTCTGCACTCACCGCGCTATTTTGCCTCTGAATAAAGCGTTCTGAAGGTGATTTCTTATTTTGTTCATGATCTCGTCCTGCAGCGCTGTGGAGAGGGTTTGATACGAGCGGTGAGGGCGGGGTGGAGGGCAGACACGGTTTTGCCGGGTTACCGCTGAACCGCTTTGAGCCCGGCGTGTGCGGCCACCGAGCGCTTTCGGTAGCGAACGCTGCCTGGAGCGGGGCCGCCGCTGTCCCCGCTGCTCCCCCGGGTCCCCGCTGCCTTCTGTCCCCTCAGCCGGCCGCTCCTTGCCCGGCACCCCGCCCCGGGCCCCCGCTCAGGCCCCCGCGCCCCCTTAGGGCGGCGCGGGGCACGCCGGGACTTGTAGTCCTCCTGCGCCCACCGGCTCGTCACTTCCGCTCAGGGGGCGGGGAAAGTGTGCCCGCCGCCCTCCCATTGGCTGCTGCCCTGCCGGCGCACGGCGGAAGTGGCGTGCGGCCGGCGGGGGTGGCCGTTAAACGGCGGAGAGTTTGAACGGCGGTGCGGGCGGCGGCTATGGAGGCGGTGGGGGTGGGCCGGCAGCGGGCGCTGCTCCGGCAGGTGAGTGCGGGGCCTGCGGCGGGTCCCCCCGGTCCCCGCCCGCCGCGGCCCCTCACGCTCCGCTTCCCTCAGGTGCTGGGCTGGAGAGTGGCGGCTGCCGTCGCCTGGTCCGTGCTGCTGCTGCCCCTCTGCACCGCGGCCTTCGTCGTCCTCAGCGGCCTCGACCCGTTCCACCCGGTGCGCTGGATCTCGAGTAGGTGCCGTGGCCTCGCGGCGGGGGCGGCCGGTGCGCGCCGTGCTGTGAGGTGGGGCCGGGGCCGGGGCCGCGGCGGGGGCGGCCGGTGCGCGCCGTGCTGTGAGGTGGGGCCGGGGCCGGGGCCGGGGCCGCGGCGGGGGCGGCCGGTGCGCGCCGTGCTGTGAGGTGGGGCCGCGGCGGGGGAAGCGCCGGGGACCCAGCGGCTGAGGGGCTCCCGGGGGAGAGGAGAGCGTGCGGCTACCTCGGCCGGGCGCCGGGGCACCTGCTGTCGGTCACCCTTCGGATCCGCTCGTGGTCACAGCAGGGGTGTCCGGTAAGTGCTTTGTTACGTGAAGTCGGCCCGTGTTGATATTTTAAATCCGTTTGTAAAATAAAACCGTTTCTGCTGCGATACTTGACAAGGTGGCCTTCGATGTTTCTGTATTTTTACAGTCACGTGTTTGTGTCCGTGGGTTTTTCCCTCATATCTGTTGGGTTTTTTCCCCTATCTGTTGTTTTGGGCTCAGTCTCAGATAACGGGAACTGACTATGGCATTGTGTGTTACATCTCCACTCTGTGTGTTTCTGAATAGTCTTCAGGCTTTGAAATGTGAGTTTCTGTGTTACTTATAACCATAATAGCCATAATGCTCCCTAGGTAGAATTAACTGTTGCAAGCTCATGTAAGTATATCCTTCAGAGAAAAATCAGGTTAAGTGACTTAGGCGTTTGTTCTGAGTACTTGGACACGCTTCCCCTTTCCACCTTGTGCAGCTGCTGTTTGCATAAAGAGCTAAAGCTTCCTCTAACTTTGGTGCAATTGAATCACAAGTGAAATTCCTGAAATAGCCAGTCTGCATGGCACCGTGAGAATAACTTTCTCTCAAGCACACACGCAGAGAATTGAGATGTTTAGATGGAAGCTTGATACCTGT
The DNA here is from genome assembly GCA_031468815.1 of Morus bassanus. Lineage (NCBI taxonomy): Eukaryota > Metazoa > Chordata > Aves > Suliformes > Sulidae > Morus > Morus bassanus. The sequence continues at coordinate 18,318,287 of CM062576.1, read as the reverse complement.
GATCATTTGAAAATACAAAAGCCCAAAAGAACCAATTAAAAGCCATTTACGCTCTAAGGAGTTTCTTACCTTTTAAGTGTGGCTGTATGGCTGTAGCTTTTATTAAGTGAAGGGAAGCTGTGTTAGTTGAGCCATAGTTTAATTTGCTTTGAAATAGTTTTTTTTTTTAAGCAAAATTCTGGGTGCTCACTTATGAGGAAACCAGTTATAAGGGTGTAGAATAGTTTCTGTGAAATTTAAATATGTTTTATGCAGAAATGTTGTGCAGCTGGGCAGATTGAATATTATTCCCCTTTGTGCACTTAGTGGATTATTATGAACTGCTTAAGTGGTCTTTTCTGTTACTTAATGTGTTGCTGTTGTGTTATTGCAGTCTTCTGAGCAATAATATTTTCTTTTTAAATTTTAGATTCTTTCAATGATTTATATACTTCTTATGTCATCTTTTGTATCCTCCTTATGTCTGTGGTGATACTAGTAATAAGCATCTTCAACGTTGAATTTTATGCAGGTGGGTTACGTATATTGCTGAACTGTCTGTGATACCCAAATTAAATAGGACGACCATTTAAAGAGATTTGTTTTTACATTTGATGTACTTAGTGTTGGTATATTTCATTTTAAATTAATATAGACAATATGCAAAGCTTATTTTTAAGTAAATCATCCCAGATTCCTGCTTACCTCATGGCAGAGACCCTCTTAGCTGAGCCACTTCATTGATTTCTTTATCATTTAGTGGCTGATTCCAACTGTGAAAAGTTCTTTGGTGGCAATTCGTTTTTTTTCTTTTTTCTTTTTTTTTTTAATTAAGGGGGTTTTATTAGTAAGAAATGAAAACTCACTTTCGGCTTTTATTTACAGTTGTGCCATCAATACCATGCTCTCGACTAGCACTGATAGGGAAAATTATTCACCCTCAGCAAGTTATCCATTCGGTTGTCCATGCCGTAATGGGAATGTTAGTAGCTTGGTGCGCTGCAGTTATGACAAAAGGGAAGTTCCAGTTTCTTGCTGTGCCCTGCACACCTTCAGAAAGGTAATTATTTGTGTGTGTTAAAGGTAAATTATGCAAAGAACTTCTATTGTAAAATGTATTTACCGATGGCTTCTTTCAAACAAAAACCTAAAATTTGAGTACCATCAAAAATAAGCAATTATAAGTTGATTCCCTTTATTTGAGGATAGGAAATACCCTCCTTTGTAAATGTTACAATGCGCAGAGAAATAACTGGGCTAGAAAAACTAAATTGCCAGGATTCTTAACGGGAAGTTGAATGATGACAAATTGGTTGTCGCTTGAACTAAGTCTTGGTCTTCTGGTTATTGTGACATACTTTATAAATACCAGAAGCATCCTCGTGTAAATTACAAAAACAGGTGGTAGGATTCCTACTTTAGAAAAAACTTACTGAGATATCATCATACGTACTGATCAGGAAAGTAAAATTAAACTTCTGATTTAGACTTCCTAAGGCTAGAATGACTTTATGTTTTTTGAACTCAGAATTAATTCTAAGTTTTCTATTTTAGCCTAGATGATGCTGTTCCTCAGATGTGCCTAAATGAGTATCACCTCTTTTTTCTGCTTTCTGGAGCTTTCATGGGATACAGTTATAGTCTTTTGTATCTTATTAAAAATATGAATTACTTGCCATTTCCAATCATACAGGTAAGAGGTTTAAACACCTTTGCAGAAAGACATGTCTAAGTAAAACGGTGATCAAAAAGCCTTAATTGTTTATATTTTTGAATATAGCAGTAGCAGCTGTCTGTTGGCGTGTTTTCACTAATAGATGAAGCATACACTCAGTTAGCTTTAAACGCCAGTAGTGTTTGTCTTCCTCCTTCCTGCTCAGCTCCTTTCAAATGAACACAGAAATCTGGGATGCTGTGACTATAAAATTTACACCCCTCTGATGCATGTTAAAAGCTGGAGGTGGACCATTGCAGAAAGTGAACTACAAGAAAGAGGCAGTATACACAAACTGAATATTAACTCCTGGAACTGACAACAAGGGTCACCTAAAAGGTGAAAATCTTGAAAGTTTAAAAAAAAAAAGCATACCCTCAGTATGGTATGGGTGCTGGGTCACTGGGTACCAGCTCACTTGAAGTCTAAATAGCACATTAAATCTTGCTTAAAGCTCAACATCCAAAGCTTGTTTGTGTGTGTAGTGCTATGGAAACTGAAATTCCATTACTTCCTTTCGAGGGGACTCTAGCAGTTCTACAGAAATCTGTACCGATGTGAAATGGTGAGGAGTGGCTTGTGAAACATCATCTTAAAAATATTTCTTCTGTTGCTGTAGCCTCACAGCAGCCATTACCATTGCATGATTCCCAGATTTACAGAGTCCAACCAATTTGGCAAAAGATATCTTTAAACAAGGTTGGTTGTATTAGTGGAAAACATTTAAGTCACGACCATTCAGGTTATCGGCAAACCAAGCATTGTTTGGCAATGCTGTAGTTACAGTATTTTTAAAAGTTATGTTATTTGAATATTGTTAATTCTTTTTTTTTTTTTTAATGTGACTTAGCCAAGTGAAAAAGTAAATCACTTTGGTTTCATTTGCGTATAGTGTCAGACCGGTTGCTTTAGTTGTTTGGAAAGACACATAATTTGTTTGTATGGAGAAGGGCATCAGTATTACGCTGGTTTTGCTGTAACTCATGCTTGTCTGAATTTTCCCTATATATTTTAATCTAAATGAAATCTAGTAGATTAAATAACCTTCTCTGAGTTTTTTTTTATTTTGCATTAGACAGCATTCTTCTAGTTTTTTCCCCTCTGTATAGAGTCAATTTACCCCATCCTCCATTTTCATACTGCTACAAGTAGGAAAAGGGATGAGAACTAGATGTGATTATAAAATGGCAGAAACAGATCAGGAGAATAAATAGGAGGTATAACACCTGGAATTGCCTTAAACTAATTTTTTAAATTCATCTAGAGTTCAGGTTTTCAAGTATCTTAACCTCCTTTTTTTTTCTTCCCACCATTTCATTGATTTCTTCTGGATGCGGAATACTAAACTATTTTTTGTTTGTTTTTTAGCAATACAAGTACTTACGTTTCAGAAGATCTTTGCCTCTCCTTGTTAAACACAGCTGTGTGGAATCACTATATTTTGTTAGGAACTTCTGTGTCACGTATTACTTTTTTGGTAAGGGTTCCTGAAATTCTCTCGCTGCTGCTGCTTTTTTTTTTAAATTCCTGTATTTTGAAAACTTTATCTTTAATCAGTCAAGCCTGTTATACTCTTTTTCAGCCTTCCAGCTAACTTGCTGAACATAAACTTGTTCAAACAAATAAAGAAATCTAACACCTCTCTAAAACAGTAAGAAAAGGCACAGGGTTTGTACAGCAATATTTGTATGATGGCAATTCTTACAGCCTCACAGAAGCTTGCCTGGCATGTGAGAAATGTCTCTTCTCCAAAGAGATTAACACCTTCTGTAAGAATTTATTGTCTAGCTGATAACATTCTAAGAAGATGACAACATTCGAAGGAGAAGGGAGTGGGGAACAATAGTTTTCTAACCTGAAATCTGTGTTTGGTCCCTGTACCAAAACATAGGCTATTGTCTCTGGTGACCGCCTCTGTGCAGGAAATCTTGTTGCAGGCAGCTGTGAAATAACTTGCATGTAAGAGGAGCTACCAAATTCTAATCAGCTGGTGGTTTACAAGGGTACATTTTAAAACCTGATGCTTTGGGCCACTGTTTACATACCTGTCTTGATTTGTGGCAAAAAGATTATAAATCTGAAAATGCAGTGCAACTAAAAAAAGTTCTTATATTGTAATTTATATTCCCTTTTTTCTTTAACTACTCCCAAGTATTTTTTTAACATGGATAAACATCTCCATGCCTTGGACTACTCCTTTCGTTGCCTGGTATTGAAAATGTTGCATCACAGAGCTGAACCTGACATACCAACAGAGGGCATGACTTCACTATATGTAATGTTGCTATATTTTTCACTATTTTTAAAGTAAAAATTGGCACTTTGGCTTTATTTGCAAGTGCCCTTTATATTTGGAGGAAGCTGGGGAGACAAAGGCAATATGGCTCCCTCCCATATGAAAATGAAGTTTGGTCTTTATGGTTAAAAAAATCTGTGCTGATGATTGCACTGGACTTTGTGAAAATCAGGAATTTTTTTTGTTATGGTTGTAGTTATCCTTCTAATTATGCTAGAATTATTTCCTCTTTATTTACATTAGGGGATAAATTAGAAGTATGGTGGTTCTGTATCGGTTCCCATTAAGTCTTTAAAAGCTCTCTGCTGCTGCCTAAGCTGTAGTGAAAATTAATATTAATGTGTTAGTGAGGAAACAGAAATAACTCAATGCTGAGAAGCTAGCAATGAAAGATAAGGTCTACATCTCTATTTCTTAAAAAAAAAAAAAAAACCAAACAAAAAAAAAACCCCAAAAAAACAAAAAACAAAAAAAATAACCAAAAACCCAAAGGAAGATAATTTCCCGGTGCATGCGTGTTACAAGACCACGTGTTGTCTCTATACATGCATTCTACTTTTGTTGTCTTTTTGGCCTATTGTGTATATGTTTTGCTGTGTCATATTTGTTTCAATGTTTCTTTTTGATCCCCTAGGTTATATCCCAAAGGTATGGATAAGTACCACAATGGATCTTCATATAGACAGGTAGGTAGTACATTGTGCTGAAAACTTGCAGGAGAATATTGCTGACAGCTCCCTTTGCTGAAGAAGTCCAGCTTAGCAGCTGGTTCTTTGTGTGTAGTAGGACTCAGTTCCTTGCCCTCCCCACACAGAACGTGGGGAGCATTGAGTACTTCTGAAATGGATCCAAAAGGAACCAACATCCCCTTGTAGGAACCATCTTGCAGTCATTAAGAAATCCTCTCTGGTTTCCTTCATCTCTGTAAGTCTCTAAGATATTAGAAAGGCAAATCTCCAAATCTCATACATGTGTTTTATCTGCTTTTCTGTGTTTTGGGGCGGGGCATATCTTCATTTTTATATGGCTACCATTTGTTTTAAAATAGGAAAACTGAAGTCTTAATACGTTAATTGGCTAAACCATTAATTGTTACTTATTTCATATTTCTTTTCTATTTTCCTTGATTTCATTAATTTTTCTTAACTTCATGTCATCACATTTACTGAAAAGTTAAAGAAATGGTATCTCAAACATCTTTAAGAAACTGTTTTTGCAGAAACATGCAACTTTGTTCTTGTAATTATTGCTACTGAAACAGCTTACTATAGAAATCTTCCATAATAAAAGCACTTATATCTTCTTGGTTGTTTTATCTGCAGTAAATTGCATCCTCTTGACACTCTGACTGGCTTATTGGATCTCTCCTTGTTTTACCATGCCTGGTTATGTGGCGTATTTCTTCTGATTACCTGGTACATTGCATGGTTACTCTTCAAAATCTACGCTACAGAGGTTAGTACTTAGTGACAGTGCTAAAGGTATAAATCAGTGTTTCACAGATAATACTTTCTTTTCAAAAGCAGTTTTACTAGGAAATAACTTATGAATTTTTGAATTTTCAAAGCATGCACCACTACAGGTAATATCTGAACAGTCAAGAGAGGCCTAGATGTTAACTGACGTTCCCTTTCTCTCTCTGTAGCAAGACAAGCCTGTGCTGCTTACAAAACTGACGCTTTTGTTATCTCCACCTCCTGTTTCCGTGTCCCCCTTGTGACAAACAGCTACAGGTTACATGCAAGATTATATCCAGAAACTGTATAGCTCCTCTCAATCCAATTTTACAGTGGGAAAGAGAACAAAATGCTGTCAGTTTTCTGTGAGCTAAGCTCTAGAAATCTCAAATTTGAGCAAACCATCAAAGTACACAGTTCTCCAAAGCAGAGGCATGTTAATCTAATTCAGGCTGCAGTATTAAAATAGACTTCAGGCAATCTTGGGAATTAAGGCACTTGTGCTTTTTCATTCAATCATGACCTTACAAATTAATATGGCTAAAAAAAGACTGTTTAAATATGTAATGAATCGTATAAGAATAAATGTGAGACCATGATTGAAGACAGAAAAAAAAAAGTCTTGCCAACAAAGAATTGGAGAAGACTCGATGTTTGACAAATCCAGATATTTCTTTGTAATAATACAGAGGAAAATTGTTCATATAACTTGATTTTTTTTAACATTACTAGACTGCAGATTAGTAGGAAAAAAAGGCAAGGTTTAAATCCTGGCAAAACACTGTTACGGAATGAAATGGCATACAGTGCTTGTTGGAGTGTTAGCTTTATTTAAAAAGGTCTAATTTTTGTGACTGCATGGAGAAAAGATTAACAATGAGTCAAACATAACTGATGTAATGATGTGTCAGAATCTGTAGAGGGCTCCAACAACAGCTCTGAGGTGTGAACAACCTATTTTAAAGGATAATAGTTGAAGCACCAGTGAACACTGTGTGTCAATGTCTGTAGTTATTGTATTGCTTACAAAACGGTGGAAGACAAAAGAAATATCCAGCTGTGAAGGTACAAAATGGGCCTTGCCCTTTTGGCTGTTGACAAAAAGATTTGTTTATCTCCATGATTTTTTTTAATGAGCTAAAAACCTTCCAAAGCTGTTTGTAAATATGTGCATTGTATTAACTGAAAAATCAGGAAAGAAACTGTAAACTTAGTCTACATGAAGTCACTTTATTAACACTTTGAAAGCAATTGCTACCTCAAATTTCAATTTTGCAGTTGGAGACAGAGGAGAATAAAGCTATGATATGTAAAATGAGTGCAGTAACACAAAACTGACAGGTAATCTGTGCCCAAACCAGTCCATCGAGTTAAAAAGATGCGATGTTTGATAAAATTTAAGCACTGCTATTTACATTTTAAATGTTGTAGCCACAAGAACAAAAATTCTATTAAAACACAGAATATGAATATCATGATGATAAAAATAAGAATTTGTTAGTTTATCAGTGAAACAGTGCAAAAGAAGAATTAAAATCTCTTATTTGGTAAAAGAACCATCGGTTCTTCACCAGAGCAGTTACACTGTTAAAGAGAGACATTACAGTTTAGATTTTGGTCTTGATTCTGAACATGGTGTCACTAATTTTTCCTGGGTGTGTGGTTAGAGGAATTTCTTTTCATAAAGATATGATGGCCCTAGCTATGAATTATATGGGTACATGGAATGTATTTGAAGATAAAGATTTCTGTGTTTTCCAAGATTTCTCAATTTTAAACCTAAGGAGTAGAGTTTTTGTTTCCATGTTAAAAATTTCAGGCTAGTTTCCAGTAAATTGAAGCAATGGGGTATGTGCTTTTGTAGTTCATCATTAATGTGACAAGTAACAGCTCGGGTGTGGTCTTCCGTAAGGTTTTTTTGTTTTGCTCTGTATAATGCAACTTCTGATGTTTTATATTTAGACGCATCATTTTCCTGTCCAGCCAACTTTTGCAGAGGAGACAGACCAGTGCCTGCCTAAAATCTTAAACAGCAACCCTCCCCTCATTATAAAGGTAATTGAGTTGCCACCATCTTCCCAGCTAGGTGTGTGCCGAGAAGGTGTTTCTCAAAGCATTTAATCAGATCTTCTAGGTACCAGTTATTTTAACTGAGGTGCTAGTTCTTTCAAAAGCTGCTTCAGAACACTGGAGGAGGTGGTTACACCTAATGGTGAAAATTTGTTTAGTAGTGACATCTGCTGGTGCTCACCACGCTGTGTTACTCTGAGCTTAAGACAGACTCTTTTAGTTAGAGGGAAGAGCTATTTGTCTGCAGCATAAGTATATTAGTGTGTACTGACATTAAAACAGAAGGTTAGTGACATTCAGGTTTTTTAACTCTTTCAGCTTGAGTCTTTGTCACATAAACAGGTGTCTTATCTCTTTGTGTGCTCTTAATGCTCTGCCCCCGCTACTTATATTGGAGTTCTTACGTGTGCGTTCTCTGTTGAAATTAAAAAATTATTTCCATATTTATGTTGGAAGTTGGGTTCCTTCTTTTAAAAAGCTACTTAAAATCTGAGTAAAGGAGGGTAATTTTGGTCTGACTATGGTAATCATTAATGGGATTTACTGATTATAATACTTAATACTTCTTATATGAGGTCTCCAATTTTTATGTAAATAAAGATAAGAATAGTCTCCTGCATGTGCAAAATCCACATTTGCTGATTATACGGATTTCTGATAAGACTGGAGATATAATAGACTGCAACCCATTTGAATCCTTTTTCTAAGCTTTGCTGCACTATCAAAAGATGGGTGGGGAAGAGTCAAGCACAGCACAGTTAAAGGTAGAAGAAGTCTAATTTATAATCTCAGCTGTTACTAAGGTGTGAAATTTTTAATTGTATCTTGCATAGTGGGAAAAATCTGGTTATTTTTTCGTTTGCCATGTTAACTACTTAATCACATGAAAAAGCAGTATTAGGTCCGGTACTGTATGGCATCCTGTGTAGCTGAGCTCTGGCTTGCAAAACCAGTTCTTTCCTTAGACCTTTTTGTGTATTAGGTTCTTTCTGTCTGAGCTGTTAGCTGTTAAGGTGATAAATGGTATTAGATCTTCTTTAACTCCAAAGAAATGACTTATCAGTAAAGTTCTCTGAAGCAGTTACTCACAGCCCTATCCAGAGTGGCTCTAGGGACACGTGCAGTCCTTTGCTGCCTTCTTCTGTTACATGGCTGGTTTTAGCCTGTGTGAACTCATTCTTTGTTAGGGATTGCTTTTGTATGGATAACTACATTTTTTTAAGGAAATACATTGGACTTTGCATGCACTAAAACATTTTCATTTCTTTGTAGTTTTTAGCCTTACAAGACTTGATGTTACTTTCCCAATATTCTCCCGTTCGACGACAGGAAGTCTTCAGCCTTAGTCAGCCAGGTAATTATAAAAACTATTTCACATTGATTCTTTTTATTAAGTTTTAGTCAAATGCTTTTAGAAGTTATTTAATGCTGTGACGCATGCTTCATAAACCAGAAGGTTTTTGAACTCATAATTAAAAGTATTGCTATGATGCCTTTTCCAAAAGGATGCTTAATTATCTGTATTGGCATTATTTCATCTACTAAACTCAACAAATTCTGGTGCCTGTTGTTTGATTTAAATGACAACCATGAGGAAACACAGGTCTTAGGGTATTGAAAGCAGGGTCCTCTTGACACTACCAGTTAAGTAGTCCAAACTGATTAACGTAGCAGATGGGTATGAAAGCCTAATGTTGAGATGTGAGTGAGGTGAAATCAAGCATAAGTAGTGAGTCGCCACTAGAGCTGTGAAAGCAAACAATGGCGATAATTTCAGTTAGTATTCAAGCCTCTTTCTATATACAAAGATATGGCAGAGAAGGTCAAATAAAACCACTTAAAAGCCTTCAGAAACTTTTTGTTACACCTCATCAGGAATTCTAGTGTTTGTACTACTTCAAAACTGTTTACTGTCACCACTGATATTACTTTGTTCATTTTAGTTGTTTAGTGATTTCAGGTCTGATGGGCTGAATTGCCTGTTTTTCCTGCTTGCTTAGCGGGTTTCACTGAAGTCTGGGTTTCACTGAAGTCTTTTTAGTTACTCGTTGACTATCTGTGTCTTCATCTTCCGCTCAGTACAAATAAGCTATAACAGTGAAAATGCACTGTGTCTCTTTAGAAATGGAGTGGTACTATAATCTTTGAAGCTTATGCTGAGAGCGCATGGGCTCTGTCAGAATAGATACAAGGATGAGCATGTGGGTTAAACACACCTACTGCATTTCTTTTTTGTGTGCATACGGCTAGGTGGGCACCCACACAACTGGACGGCAATATCAAGGGAGTGTTTGAGTCTTCTGAGTGATCTGACCCAGAGGCTGATCACACAGCAGGAAGCTGCAGCAGCAAATGGGAGAGCAAAGCAGCCAGCAGGAGAGCTGAAAGTATCTCCACAGACTCCAGGTACGTGAGGAAACGCTCATAATAGTTTGTAAAGCATGAAAGTACCAATAGATTACGTAGGTACATTAATCTCAATTAAGTTGTATGGGGAAAATGAGTCACAGGGTTTTCTGCAAACAAAAAAAGTCTCTCCCGCAATTTCATTTTAGGTATTCTTGTTGAAATAATCCCAAAATAACTAGAAAACTTGGAAAGATCATGTTTACTCAGTTTGTTTACTTTGCATGATGTTATGTTCAATACAGTATTTTTTCCACACTTGCATGAATTAAGGAAGTCTGATTATTACAGTTTTAGTAAGTGGTTGAACCTGGTACAGGGAGAATGTAAGTGTTGCCAGGAGATGCTTTGTAATTTGCATAGCTGCTCTTATGATTAGTTTAAGATGGTAAAATTAGTTTTTGTTTTGTTGTTGTGAGGACTTTGAATATGTTTGTGTGATTCACTAATATCACAGTAGAATAAGAAAAGCTGGTCTGACTCTTGAGCTGCATGCAGCCTGCAAGCATTTCAGGTGTTTTACGTGCCAGACTTAGGCATCATTCCTGGCAGCAGAGCTGTGTTAGCACGAGGGGTGCCAGGTAATTGAATACCTTAGCAGTTATTGCCTAGGATACAAGTGCCCTGGGAACAGCAGGGGACTGTTGGTATGTCAGAGGTGAATTTCTTCTAGTGCTGCTGTTCCTTGGATTTTGTGACTGACGTGTCTTTTCTTACATACCAAGCAGAATCAGAAAGAATTGCCATTCTTCTATAGGTAGCCTTTTTTCTAGTACTTAATCCTAAAAAGCACACTTTATGTAGATATATACCAGGGTGTAGTAATGCTAGCTAATAAAAGGAGAAAAATAAATAAATCCACAGGGATCCTTCTCATCACTTGCTGTTCTTAAACTGGTGAACTTTTAAAACACTTCATGCTCTTGTGGATGTGTACTTCTTTGCAAAACCACAGTGGAAACAATGTCCTTTAATAAAAGCTCTAATGATAGAGAGGTTGTTGAAATAGCAATGAAATAACAAACACATCTTTTATTTCATATGTGCCAGCCTGTCATGCAGTGTGTTCTTTGTCATTAGGAGCCGTTGTGACAGAAGACACATCTTTCCAGTCACAGAAGTCTAATATCGTTCCCAGAGCCTCCATGTCTTCACTGGTTAAATCATCCCTAATGCCTTTAAAGACATCACCTGGGCCTGATGTTGGTTCGCCTTTCAGCTCACCTGCTTTAAATTGCAAGATGGGAATTCTGGATGTGAACTCTCCTTGGCATGGATCAGTCCAAAGTCCTCACCTTATGAGAAGGGGACCAAAGCTGTGGACATCAGGTTCAGGTAGAGGTTTTTCCACGGCACTGTTTTTAGCCTTGTAGTTGTAAGCGTAGTCGGCATGTCAACAGAGATCTGTATCTTGAGGATTAAAATGACAGCAACCAGTTTTTCTGAAGATATTGTGTTTCTCTTGTAGATCCGCAAATGAATGGTTCCCACCACGAATCCTTCCCAGTGCTCTCTGCTGCAAGAGTTAGCAGTGAGGCAGTACAGCCAAGCTTTATTTACACATGGCTTCAGAACAAGCAAGAACAGGTAGAGTACAAGTTGCAGTACAGATAGGTTATAGCCGGCGCAGCTTAGGTGTTCTCTCTTCTGAAAGAACTTTTTCCATTTTTTGTTAATAAATACTTCCTTCTCCGGTTAGCGTACATAATAAAAATCCTTCCCCTCACCCCTCCAAGCCCTTTATACTGTGAGAAGGGTTGAGGAGGGCCAACTGTACATACCTGCAGATAAATACAGATTATATTTAATCTTTTGTTTCTTTCCAGATAAAAAACTTTTTGTCAAAACGAGTGCTGATAATGTATTTCTTCAGCAAGGTAATCATGATCTTATGTTTTGTGACTGAGCAGCATGGACGAGAAATGCATGAGCGTGTGGGTTCTGCTGTGGCACCTTTTGCATATAGTAATGTAGAAGGTTCTACAACCTTTCTTTTAATCCATAAGTACAACTTCGTACTTACTGTGAGTTTCATAGCAGGAATATCCCATGCCTGCATAAAAAAGAACAATAATACTTGTTTAAACTCATCTGATTATAGACTGCATTTTGCTTAAAGCATCATGTACTAGTAAAAAACAACTAGAACTTAAATGCGATTGTCTCGGTATACTAATTGTAAGATGACATGGCTTCTAGTTAATGTTAAAATTCAGTTAACTGCCTTTTGTTAGGTCAGTGTACCAAATGAATTATTTATATTTTTCTTTTGTGGGAGAAGTGGTTAGCTAGAATGTTGGGAATTTCTCCTTATGAAATATTGGTGTTAATATTACTACTACTTTTCAGGTGAACTTGAACACTTAAACTAAATTTGTATGCAAATTTACACAGAAAAAACAATTAGGTATTTCCCTTAGCATAATTGAACAATAAGTCGAGTTTTACAGAAGCATTCCCCCCTACTTTAGGTCTTTGTTTTTCAGAGATTAAAATGTTCCCTGCAAGTAGAGATCATATTTTTATATGCGCATCTTTTCTGTGTATATGATAATGGTTTATGCTTACATGTGCAGCGGTGTTTTCTGATCAGTTATAGACTGGAGCAGAGGCTGAGGCAAGCAAGATCATGAAATAGGCCTGGGGTAATTGTATTGCCCATTTAGCCCTTGAAAACTAGTTAGCTAATATACTTTCTTTTCTGGAAGTCCCAACTGTAGCTATAGCTTTGTGGGCAGCTCCTGTCCAAAAAGAATTTTAGTTTCTTAAAAGATCAGATTTTTCTGGGTATTCCCCGAGATCTGTCAGCCTGATCTTTTCTGAGGGGAGGGACGTGACCCTGTCAAATGTGTAATACCTTAATTGAAACCTGCAAGTTTGGTAATGTTTACAAAGTGCACTCAGAATGCTTTGACTTCTTCTCAGCACCCAGAAGCCTCCATCCAAGCTGTCTTCTCTGATGCCCAGATGCACATCTGGGCTTTGGAAGGTAAGCAGTTTCTATTCCCAGGTGATCCACTCTGGCTCATCAAACCACAACTAAAAGGATCCGGTTCCAGGTTTCTAGGGCTCTGTGCTGTATAAATGTAATGGGGAAAAAAAAACCTTTGAATCTATTTTGATAAAAGCCCAACTGCATTTCAGATACCAACGTGAATAAAGTTCTAATACCCTTGGTAGTTTTGAGATCCCATGCGAGATCTCTTAGTTTATGTTCTGCAGACATTTGGTAGAGATTCCTAAACTTGATTTCTGTTGCTTCTCTCCCACGTGAACCTATGTATCACTTTTCTTTTTTTTTTCTCCAGTAACAGATTTATGATGCCTCTTTACAACAGCTTTTCTGACTAAAGGCTCTGAGTCTTTCTCTGTTAATCAGAGTTGAGAGAGGCAGGCACTCAGGTAGTAGGTTAACAAATAAATGGAAAAAGATGGTCTGCAGGAATTAAAAAACAATGACAATATGTGGTTGCGCTGCAGGATTTTTTTGTTTGTTTCAAAGTCATGAGCAAATACTGGTATTGCTAGAATCTTTCATTAGATTTGTCTGTGCAAAAGGTGATCTTTTTTCCCAGGTTATATGTTTTATAGGCAGATATGCCAGGCTGTGTCAGATTGAAGGTGATGAATTAGGACGTAGAGAGTCAGGAGATGGGAATCACACATACAGTTTGCAGAAAAGCAGAAGATACCATTTGTGTTTTAACTAAGGGCAGAGGGCTAGGCTGTAGTTTTTTAAAAATATAATAAACAAGTAAACTGAGAAGGGTTTAAAGCTAAATCAAGGTTTCCCTCAAAGTAGTAGAGAGTTCTCCTCATACAAGCTGAACAAAGAAAGTTAAGTGATCTGGAAATGCTTGTGTATGGCTAGAAGAATTGTGAAATAGGTCCTGTCTCTTGGTTTATGTTAGGCACAGCTCCAGAGCAGTGGAAAGAGGGAGCCAATGCTTTTATAAAATTTATGTATAATCTCTCTTGCATTATTCTCAACCTCAAACTATTGTACACCTGTCAAACCAGTGACTGGTTTAGTCCTGAAGCAAGCCAAAGCTGAGGTAACTGCATCTGGCTGCACTAAGTCCTGAAGAGTTCCACCACACTAGCAGAATCTTCAGGCAAAACCATGATCTTTGTTAATGCTTCAGAAGTTGAGATGTCAGTAATTATAGCAAAATTTTTTTTTTAAAGGTCTGTCTCATTTGGTAGCAGCCTCCTTTACTGAAGACCAATTTGGAGTTGTCCAAACTACACTGCCAGCTATCTTGAATACTTTACTGACTCTTCAGGAGGTAAAAAATGCTAACTTTTCCTTGCTGCAGAACAAGTTTAGGGGAAGGGAAGGAGTTTTGTTAATTTTATATTTTGACATTGCTGACCAGCCATAACATTCAAGTTGTTACCACTGTAAATGGCTTCTCTTCTGCAGTTAATCTAAACAAAACAGCTAGTTGCCACTATTTGCATTATGAAACAGCTGATTAAAAACCTTGTCAGGATTTTAAAATGTAGAAGTAGAAAGCATGTTTTTAATGGAATGTTTAATTAAAAAAAAGTACTATGTGCTCAGTCAAGGACCTTATTTCAGGGATACAGAAATTATAATACTGTATTTTATGCATAGTTAGGACTTCATCTTTATTTGGGTGACACAATTCCTCACGCAACCTGGAGTGCTTGGAGACATTGCAAGTCACAGGAGATAAGATCTGTCTGGTGTTTCTCGACTAATATTAAGACATTACTCTCAAATTACTGATGTTTGTGTAATGCATATTTAAAATAAAACAGATTTGTTTCCAAGGCTCTGTGTGTCCTATTGACATAATCATTTTACACTGCCTTAATGGAGATCCTTGGAAAGAATTTAGAGGTTATTAAAGTTCTTTAGTGTAAGTCATCTATTCCAAGAACAGGCACCAGGGGAAAAGACAAAAACCCGATACCCCTGTTTCTGAAAGAAACAAGTCATAATAGAGGACAGAAGTGTATTTCTATTGCAGCGTGTGCTGTGCTTAGCATTTAAGACTCATTAACAGAGAATCTTATTTCACAGAACTTGGTTTTGTGTTCACGTTGATGGCCAGGAAATGCAAGGTCAGGTTCAGTCTCCAATATGTTTTTGTGTATCTTGGTGGAATTTCTGAACTTGTACTTGTTTATGTCAAATAAATCAAAAAGCATGTTGCTAGTTACATTATGAAATAATTGAACAGATGAAACAAGTTCATTTATGTTTTTCTCAATCAGGTTGTAGACAGACATTTCAAACTGCCTCATGTTTCTAGCAAGTCCCCCAGGATTTCAGGAAGTCTGGTGGACACATCTTACAAAACACTACGATTTGCACTTAGAGCATCTCTGAAAACAGCGCTATACCGGATAACTACTGTCTTTGGAGAGCACTTAAAGTAAGAATTTTTTCATTATTGCTTGCTTGCTAAATTTAGTTTTAATTAATGTTATTGTAGGATCTGTGAAAAGGGAAGTTTGGGCAAAAATCCCTTCAGGTCATTACTCTGACATGGTATTGTAGTATTTTTTGATTTGTGGAGCCTTAAAAAATTCTTGTGTAGATATATGGTCCCGCTTAGAAACTTATTATTCGTAGATTTCTGGGATATTTCTCTTAGTGACTTTCATGAACTCTTTAGAAGCAGTCCATGAATACCACTGGTTTAATAAATCTTAGCTGTTGAAAAGAAAGTAAATCAACTAGAGACAATTGTCTGTTCTGTAGGGACAGAATCCTGAGAATTCTATGAAGAGTCCAAATAAGCAAATTCCCTTTCTGCTTGCTTGTCTGATGGCTCTTTCTCAGCTGCTATCGCAGTAGGAGTACTTTCATACTTGGCCTCTGAATATGTGGGACTGAAACTTCCTGCAGCATCTGCCCATCTTTCCCTGTGGGGATGAAATGTTACTCAGTGTGGAAGTGCTAGATACACAGGAGATATCATTTTTAGAGATACTTTCTTACCTAAATCATTCTTGCAAGTTAAACAGTTGCTTTGGTGTATTTAAAGGTAAGGAAATAGACTAGGTTTCTTGGAACAGGTGCCTTTTAGTAGTAGAAGCTGTTGAGGTTAAGAATTGAGTTTTAAGGGTTAATATACTTTTTTGTCTTTGTCTTGGAACGTAGGTTTTTCATACAGCTGGGTTTTCTAAAATTTAGCGTCAGTGTAATTGTTGATTTCAATGTATACTTAATTTTGGCATGAGGTTTTTTTTGTGGTCTATTGCATTTAATGTAAACTCTTATGTTCTGCATTTGTTTTTAGTGCAGTGCAAGTGTCTACAGAACATAAGAAAAGACTTCAGCAATTCTTGGAATACAAAGAATAAATAACAGATTTTGATGCAGCTACGGTTTGTTTTTTGTGTGTTTTTTTTTTAACACTCTTGGTAAGAAGAAAGTGGGACTAACGAGCCTTTTTATCCTGGCTTTTTGGAAAAGCTTATGGACGTACAAGTCACAGAACAAAACTTAGAATTGTAGAAGAGTTCTTCCAGGTTTGGATCACCTTTTGTATAATAAAACTTTTAAAAAATTCATCTTGCCTTCTTTTACAAATGATAAAGTGTCAGTTCTTATTTTATGTAAGACTATGACATTTGAGATTATCAGAGTTACTTTGCCACTCAGATCCTTTTCTGTTTTTGACGATGTATTCTTTTCCTACCCTTTCCTGTTAAAGGGCTGAGTAGAGATTTACCTAGATAATTAATGTGCCTAAGTGTTTCATAAATTTACTTGATAACACTTTTAGTGCAGATGAAGTGTGTACTTTAAGAGTAGGAAACAGATGTGACCGGGAATAAAACATGCTACTCTTCTGTAAGGTGGAAGTATTCCTTCAGAGTAAAATGGGTGTGTGGAAAGACATTGTTAAGACACAAATACTGCTTGAAAAGCTAGTGACTTGGATTTTATCTTTAAGGTGACCTAGGAAACTAAGTTCTGATCTACGCTGAAACATACAGGAACATGACTGCATTTAGTAAAACTACCAAGTAATGATATTATGAATTAAAGTTTGGATCAACAGCTTTCTGTTAAGGTCAATAGGAAGGATGTTTGCAGCATAGCCAACTTTTTCAAAATAATATACATTATTGGTAGCTTCTGGTGAAAACTATGACTTTTTAAAAGCATTTTTTTAAACTTCTTATCTGGAAGTAAACCTGTCCAAGTTGTTTTTAAAAATTGAGTAGTTAGTTTTCACTGACTCCAGTTACTGTGATATCTATGCTAGAAAATACGGAGTATGAAGTGCTTAGATGTAGCTGCAGTACCTTACTGTAATTTCCTTGAGATAAAAGTAAGCTAAATGATCTTGTAAATTAATTTAGCGTGATAAGGGGAAACAAAATTTGGATCATTCTCCTTCCATTCTCTTTAGTGCTGTTAGCCCTATGGGGTTTTGGTGTGGTGTTTTGTTTTTTTTTTTCCCTAGAGGACCTAAGATCTGAAGATGGTCACAGTGTCAGTTATGTTGGTGTGATGAAATAGTGTTTATATAGTAATAATCCTTTAGGGAGACTGTAAGGCTTGGGTAAAAGGAAAAAAAACCACACCTACAAGGAGACTTGCATATTGCTTTCTCAGTACAGAGACACGTACTTTTCTTGTAACACAGATGCTGCATGTGTTAGATGTGATAGTGGATGTTAGAACTATATTGTTCCTTTTGCGTTGAGGTGGCTTACAGCAAATACCATAAGGTGATGGACTGCCTTTTGTTATATTTAGAGGTTAAGCACAAAGTCTTTTAAAGCTTCCCCAAACTTAACTTCTACCATGGGTTTGACTATTATGTCAAAGCCTCTTGCTTGCCTAGCTTATTAAATAATTTAATTTGCTTATTTTCTGGTATTGCAGTGTGCACCTGGAGTTAAAATGGCGCTTTAGCTAGTACCTCAGGTGTAACTGTTGACCCAAATACTTTAGCCAAAAGTTTCAAGTACATTTTTCATGCATTTAAACAGGTGCAGAATATTTTGGTGTTTTTTTTATTGTTCTGGTATTCTCTGCAACACTCCCACAACTCTAAGCTGTAAGTTGTAATTAACAGTGTTATGGCTGTCAGCAGCAGGCTTAAAATGTAGACTTCTTTTTGATGCCAAAGTGCTTCAGGTCTGTCTTCCTTGTATTGCAGTAGAGATTTGCACAACATCCACTGATGTGTGTGTGATGCATGGAATTCTCTGGGTATGACAGAAGAGCTTTCAAAAGCTGAAGACTTCTTTTTTTTATCTTGACTTAAAAGTGCATCTTTAACAGTAACTCATGCTCATGAATGTAAGTGTATAAGGATATAACGTGTACACTGGGTGCCCTCTGAAGGTGCAGTAACTGGCTTACACAACTCAAACAGGGATAACATCTTATTCTAGTTTGGCTTTGGGAATAATTATATTCCTGTGGCAAACTGTGCTGGTGTTTTAAGTCCTTTTATATACTTCTGTCTTAACATAAAAATAATCAGTCTGTGAAGCCTCTGTGAGGTATAGGAAGAGTCTCTTGAGTTCATTCTTGCATTCTGGGTAATGAGGAAAAAAATAAAGCCTTTCTACAGTTGGTTTCTATGTAACTGCAGCTAAATTGGATCCCTCAAGCCTGATAATATTTCTCATCTGTTTAATCATCTCAAAGCTGAGCTGCATCTTGCTGGATTGCATACCAAATGCACAAGTGAAACTGATAGCATTTGGTTTGATTCTGGTAAGCCTGTGAACTACCTGCCTCTCCCTACAGGTTAGCTGTAGTCAAGAGTATCTGAAATTAGTTCCACTGCAGCTGCAGAGAGGTATGCAGTTGATTGTTCAGATCTGTTTTCTTGTTAGAATAGAATAATGAAATAAAGGCTTTAGCTCTTAAGCAGTCTCTTATAAATATGAAAAAAAGACCCTATCCTGCTTCATTTTCTGAGATATAACTTTGAAAATTCGGGTTGTGGGTGGACAAATGTGATGGTCCTAATCCTTCAAACAATTGTACGCTGCTGTTTGAGGGAGGAAGGCAGGACTTGCTCCCTCAACAGGAGCACTTTGCCACTTTGGAGAGTTGTCTCAATGCCAATTGCAGCTCAGGGCCTGAATGCACCCTTGAAATGAAGTGGTTTCGATTCTGTTGCTGCTTACTTTGAACAGAGGCTGTACTGTATGTGCTGTGCTTCGTGTCTTAAGGCCTTGAGCAGCCATCTTCCCACCTACGGAGATACATGTATGGCTCTGAGGGTAAGGCAAGCGCTCCCGCGGATGCATCTGGCTGCAGCTGTGGAAGTATCAGTCTCTTGCTGATGAATTTGCTGGTACCTGTTCAGTCACAGGCAAGTTGTGCAGTCTGTGGGCTGTGTGCTCACCAGACTTCCCCCTGAGCTACTGGAACTGGCCATGTGAGGGGTCTGATGCTCTGCTGGGGGAGGGGAGGGCCTGACACTTTCGGGGAATTGTGTGTGTGTGAATCCATATGAGGTGGCCCTAGGAGCACCCACAGCTGTGGAAGTTCTTCTTGCCATGGGCAGTGCTGTCCCCTTTCTTCAGGGCATGAATGATGGCAGCTTGCAGTGCTATGTACGTTCAGGCAGGCATTTGATAGCTGTAGGGCTTCACACACTGATGGCAGCCATGCTCCCACCACTCCCAGCACCACCTTTCTACAAAGCTGCAATAAAAAGATGAAGCTCTGGCTGGAATCATCACAGATGCTGCAAGCTGAGGACCCTCCCCACTACCCACATACCCTCCTCCTCCTGTGGTCTTGATATTTTCCGTCACCAGTTAACATACTTGCTATGTGGATCAAATGCATTTGGGTGCTGTGGACATACCTGGAGTGTAGTTTGCCAAGCTCTTGTGTTGTGAGGGATGTTCTCACATCAGAATATTGCTTCCCCTTGCTGCAGACTCATGGCAGAGATTTGTATCTGGCCTATCAGCTTTGGACAAACCTGTAGGATAAACTGCACAGGTCCCCTGCGCCTTGAGAAAACAGGCTCCAAGAGAGAGCAAAACCTACATTCTACTCTGATTTCAGAAGACCAAAAAAAAAAAAAAGAAATTGGAGAAGACCTCACCTTTCTGCCCTTGCAGAAATTTTGGGACTGCAGTAGAGCTGGTCAGGAGAAAAATGAATGTGGTATTGCTGGAGCCTGCCATGAGATCAAAACGTAGATTCAAGGGGGAATAGTTCCCTGTGTGGCCTGCTGGATATACTAGCTGATTCTTCTAATAGGTGGTGATGGCATAGGAGTTCTCTCTTTTTTTTTTCTTTTTTTTAATCCCCCCTGAAGAGTCAGTTCCAGAAGTAGGAAGAGTTTCAGAGAAAACTGTGGCCTAAGAAGCATGTGTGTGCGCTCATGCAGTCATCCAGTGAACCAAGTGCAGAGTGAACAGTGAGCTCTTCTTCCTCCCCTGCCAAAAACACACACACACACACACAAAAACCCAGGCTTTGCCTTTCGCTTCTTGAATAACTCAATGTTTAAATCTGATTACTAAAACAACAATGCTGGTGCGGGCTGTTGTAGTTAACTGCATCTTGTCTGAAAAGATATGGCGAGAGTCCTGGAGTTAATTTTGAAGGAATTGGGAGTGGGATTAGATAGCTTTCTAAGAGTCAAAAATGGTTATAAGTTATGTTTAAGTATCATTCTGCGCTCTCATTTAGCAAGCTCCAGTTGTGGGCTTACTAATGTTAGGATGTTTCAAAGCAAGAGACAGGTTGGGTGACTACCTTCAGGGCAAGCTTTGAGGACCAGGTAGATGGGGCACCAGCTTTGTAACCTGCTGGGTTGCCTGTCTGTTTACCAGCAGAGGTCACTGCTCAAAGCAGGTTTGGGGAAGCTGTGGACCTTTGTGGTACAAAATTTTGGCTTGAGCACAGGGCTAGAGCTCCAGGTTAGGTACTGAGGGAGATGTTGCCTTTGCAGACCCCGGCAGCCGGGTCTGGGGAAGGATTTATGAGCAACCACAAAAAGTGTTGTAGGAAGAGAATGCCCAGCCTCATAGTTAGTGCAAGCTGAACACTGCCAGGGAGAAATGGTTCATCCTTGCCTTTATCACAGAGATCCTGTGCTGCACTTCAGCTCTTCACAGGTGGCCATCCTTTGCAAGACTCCCATTTTTCATATGATCTCTTTGGGACACCAAAGGTTGAGTTTAACTGATGGAACTGGAAGTGTGCTCTACTGTATACAATGATGGGAAACGCTAAATAACCTGGAGGGAGGGGTGGGGAAAGCAGTCAGTCTTTGTCACAAGTTTAGCAAACAAACCGAAGCTTTTGGCTTCTGTGCCTCTGTTTTAAAATGGGGCTTAGTCTAACCCCACCTTCCCTCACCTCCAATGATGGTAAGTAAATATTTGTTTGCAAATTGGTAGGCTGCTGCAGTGATGACACGAAAGTAATGCCCTGGAGAAAATTAATAATTCTGTATTCTGCGCAGGGCTTGGCTGATGTGCAGTAAATATATTCACTGTGTGGTCCAGACACTATGCCAATAAAAAGAGAACAGAAGAGCGACTAGCTGCTCATTCAGCAATCACTATCTTCAGTGCACTGAATATATGGATCCCGAGGCAAAATGATTGTGGCCCATGTTATAAAGCCGGTACTATAACTCATTTATAGTAGGCATGAATTGAAGTTGTGCCAGTAATTCTAGTTCTGGCATGTCCCAGTGCTGGGGATTGGATTTTACAAGTTGAACATTCTTAAGTTGTGCTGTCCTGGGTTTTTTTGTTTGTTTGTTTATGACCTAAGTTTATTTTGCTACCTGTGTTGTGTGTGCATGGTGTGACAGACAAATCTATTTATGGACTGATGCAGAGAAATAATACAGTTGAATGTTTGAGGAAGCTAACTGCAGGTGTAAACAACCACGTCCTGAAGGGAGGCTGGTCAAACCCGTCTTTAGAGTTTTTTTTCCTCAAAGTCCTCTAGAATGATCTGCCAATTAACTGGGGAGACAGGAGGGAGGGAGAGATCTGTAGTGTTACAGTGGTTTTTGGAGAGGCTGGTCATTTCTTACAGTCTCTGCAAGGCAAAGGTGGATTCAAGATTACCAAAACATTCCAGAATATGCTAGCTATTGAAAAGAGACTTGTTTTTAAAAGATAAGTCACAGTGATCTGAGGAATTTCTTTTTTCTAACTACAAGAGCTATAAACAAATCTGTAAGTTATGAGGCAATAGTTGAGTACATCGCTAGATAATGTGTGGTCAGTTTGACCCTGCTGTCTTAATTTAGGAGGTCATTTTAAAACCACTATAAAGAATGGCTTTGTGCTGCCTTAAAGGGATATGGGCAATCTCTAAGAAACAGGCATACTTACAGAGACAATCCCTTTGGCTCAGTTTTTGTTTGGTTGTTTCTTTTTTACTATCTGTGGTGCAGTAAATTAAAACAAAAACAAGTCTGGACTTGGCATGCCTTTGTAAATAAACTGCTGTGTGTGAATCGACAGCTCGTTTGCAACCAGGTTATTTATAACAAAGTTTGTAATTTTTCCCACCAGAGAGCTTGTTTTGCCCTATATTAACAGAATGCTTATGGTAACACCTCCCACCTCTGTCTATACTGCTGCAGTTACACGAAGGTCTCACAATTTCAATTGTGTCCTTCTGAAATTTAATTTTGTTGCCTGCTGGAGTAGAAGCAGGGATTTCAGTATGTGAACTAGAGATTAATACTTCAACTCCGCTTGTTTGCTCTGCACAGCTCACCTTACCTGTATCCGTTCTGCTTCATTCCTCTCCTCCCACAGAACAACTGCTCGGGGAACTGGAGTTTTCAGCTTCTACAAGTTTCTTGAAGATCCGGTTTGTGACCAGCCATAATGCGGAGGCCAGTTACAACCTTCTGTTCCTGAAAAGGTAAAGAGCGCACTTTGAAAACTGGATTTGGTTAACTGGGGTCCCCTTCACATAATGTCCTTTCCCCCCTCCTGTTTCCCTCACCCTTTACAGATGATCTCTCATTGTCCTTATGTGTATTCAGGTCCCAGGCAGCATCATCTCAAGCCAGGACAGTTGTGCCCCTGCTTGTTCAGCTGTGACCACAGGGGCTTATGCTGTCTGGAGCAAAAAGGCTGCGTGTCTGCAAAAGCACCTGTAGACCCTGAGAAAACCACTGTCGTGGCACTGACCTGATTTTAGCTGGTAGCAGCAGGGAAAAACTGAAGTATCAAACTTGTTTAAACTTTGTTTTTCTCCTCACTGTTCTATGTAATCTTTGAGTTGGGCCTGGTGTGATATGGCTTTGTGTGCGCTCAGGGCACAGTTATGCTAACTGTGCTGTGGTGGTGCAGGACTGCCTAGTTTCTGTGGCTAACATAGTCCAGGCACTGGTTTGGTGTTGCAGCAGTTCTACCACCACCAATGCCCAGAACCACAGGGGCAGGGAACTTGCTGGTATTTCAGCACCGTCTGGCTACAGTAACACCAATTGGCACAACCAGCACTGTCGCACCAGCAATTGTCTGTGTTCTGGCTTTTCCTTAGTTGCTGTGAGGTAAGATTTCACTCCGGCCTTAGCTAGCCTTAGACTAGTATCTCTTTTCTCTTCCTTTGGTCACCAACTAGGAGTGAATGGGCAGATGGGTAAGTGTGGTTACTTGTCAGCTGTGTCCTACCCACTTGACCTGGGGAGAGGATATTCAGGCAAGCAGTTGCATTCCTCTGTATGGTTTTTATCCCAAATTGCAACCTCACCTTTCACATCTGACTTGAAATGAAGCAACTCCCTGGGACTAGCTTCAGGGACTGAGGATGTCCTATCTGCCTCAACTGGAAGGTCTGTTTTGGTGATGGCGACTTCATTAACAGAGGGAAGAGGCAACTGGGCTAGCTGTGGGTCATGCTATGAGCCATGACCACAGCAACGAGGAATGTTGAACAAGAAGGCTGATGTGGAGAAATCTGCCCCCATTATATTAAAGGGAGAGTACTGCTGTCATGGGGTAAGGGGACAATGACTGGTTTACACAGGGAGGGGAGACACCCATCTAGATCGTGGATGTAGTGACAACATTGGGTGAATCAGTATTTGCTGCACAGCTTGTGCATACAGCAAAGTCATGGTGACCCAGGGCATAAAACAGTCTTAGCAGCCATGATTGCACTTGCTTGGCCTTTGTTCCAGAACTGAAGCATACGGAACGTCTTCTGATTCAGCAGGGAAGCTCTTCCCAGCACTTGTTCCTCCCTTGTCTGTGGACTTGCTGGAGGAGCTCAGATGTTTCTTTGGAAGAGCCTTAGGTGTCAGGTCCCTGTTGGACACAGCTAGGTCTGGAGGAGGATGTCCATCCGCCGCCTGCTTCCCTTGCTCAGGCCCAGGGATGGGCATCCCCAGCTGGATAGTTCCAGCAAAGACAGGGCAGCTGCCAAATGTCTCGCTTGAAACTGAGGAAATAGTGGCGTGAGAGAAGGTTTGAGTCCACGGGGCCTCGTTTCCTACTGGGCTTGGAGGAATGTGGGTGCCTACAGCTTGAGCTATGCAGTCTACATCTCTGTGAGATGATCTGCCACAGAGAAATTTACCTTGCTGTGAACAGCCTTAACCCAATGTGCTGTTGAAGCTTGGAGCTGTGATGTGCTTCAGGCCGAAGCCCTCCTGGCCACTTGTGTGAAAAAGGCTTTTTTTCCCCGGCTCAGAGGGTGCCCTGAGCATGCAGGAGGCTCTGTGCCCCCTCCTGCCTGCGGAGCAGCCCAGCCCTGGGCTATTGCTAAGCGAGTGGCGGCACCTGCCGGTATTTTGCAGAATATGCTGGATAATGGTGACGGTGAGAAAAAGAAATGGAATTCAACAGGGGTTCAGAGCAGGACATGCATGGCCCGAGGTAGGGAATTCAGAATGATGTGGGTTAACGAGGTGAGAGCAGCCAAAGCGCTGAAGTCTGTCCTTTTCTTTGCTTGCTGTGGGAAGATCCCTAACAATGAAGGAAAATCCCTCTAGGAAGTTATACAATATATCCAAAACTACCTGTTTTCTAGGAAAACCCCTCTAGTTAAGATATTTAGACACAGTGCCTCAATATAGGTGTAATAATTTGTGCAAGCTGAGGCCATGGTCAGGATCCACCTAAATACTAGTTTTTTCCTGCGCTGGAAGCAGCGGGATTACCCTGGTTACACTGCGTTCTGGAATAATATTTCCCACAGTAAATTTTACTGCCTCTTCATGTCACTGGGGTTTAGACTGTTACCGCAGTGTATTATTACTGTTTCTGGTAGCACTGCCAGGTGCCTTTAGCATTTCCAAATTGAAGAGAAACAGCAGCTCAGTCCTGAGGGCCCCACAGACCGATGGGACTAGGGAATGGATGTAGGTTAGCAGAGCACTGAGAGGTCTTGTGTAGCTGTAGAGAATGGCCGTGCAGAGGCATAATGTATGCTGAGAATTTTTACTTTGTTTTTATAAATCCCCAGGATGTCACCATTAAAAGTCAGTGTTTGTGCCAGCTAGTTGATATTTAGTTTTGTTTCCTATAGAGGTAAGGTGGGGATTTCTCCCTTTTTGTAGCCTCTTTCTCCCACTAACACATTCTGAGGACATTTACCAGTTTTCAACCACGTTTGACAGAAAGCTATTAACTTCTGACAACTTAAGACGTGTCTTTACAGAAGAAAAAGACCCTGTTACTGCCCATGTTGAGGGTAAAGGCTGGCAAGCTCCTCCTTTTGTAGACCTCAGGGCATCCACACTGGGCAGGAAGGGGGAGAGGCACACTGCTCCCAGAACTGCTTGTTCCAACTCCAGATCTCGTGTCTTTACGGAGGGTTGCCTCCTTCCCACCAAATCCACAACATTCCTAGCATTTGCCAAGAAAAAGTCACGCCCTCCTGTCTTGACCATTCCTTTACGCTACAGGTTGGCATATGTTATTAAGGGGATGGATAAAACTGTGAGCAAGGCACTCTGTGCAGCATCTGTGCTGCCAGAAGATGAAGATCTCTGTCATCTTGCTGCGAGACGCTCCTCAGGAGGGGTGTAGCAAGACGCCAGTTCAGTAGCTGTCCCTCCTCCTGGTGTTAAATCTCCCAAGACTCTCCTTTAGGTTTGATGTGAACAGGCGTGATTTCCAACCAGATGTCTGTCTGATTTACACCCGTGTAAATCAGGGGTGACTCCAAGTCACTCCTATCTTTGAGCTGTTCTGGTGTGTCGCAGACCTGCTGTGCTGCACCTGTGCTGACAGCAGCATGCTGGGCAGCAGGGTGCGGATATCCCTGAGCCAGCAAAGAGCGGGCTGGTAAATCTTGCTGGTGCAAAGCTGCGCATCATAGCTCAGCCTGCGTTTGCTTGGAACCAGGCCCAAGCTAATAAACCCAGCTAGATTGCTTCCAGATCCGAGCTGGCCCAGGAGGAGCCAGCGCAAATGTCACTGCTCCGTGCTGCTTGCTCTGAGCTAGCTTAATTGCCTCTAATGGAGTGGGCCAGCTCCAAGCACCTGTAGGACAGGAATGGAACGATGCACGGCCACCATATAGACAGAAGCACCGGATGCACCTGAAACCGCATCAGCGAGGAGACGTCTTGGCCAGGTTATACCCTCTTCTGACACATCTCCTCCTTCCCGGGCCCAGGCCGTTGGCAAGGCTTTTGCTCTCTCCCGCTGCTCCTCCGTGACACGCGGCAGTTGCTGTGGCTTTCGCACAGAAGTTGTTTATAGGGTGCTGCCGGCTGTTCAGCGGCTGGGTGGTTTGCGGGCGCCCCGTGACTCCCGCCGTTCGTGCCCGGCGCGGAGGCAGCCAGAGGCGGGAGCGGGTTGCAGGGGGCAGGCGCGGGGGACCCTGGAGGCCGGCGGGCGAAGGGGAAGAGACCAGGCCCTCGGCAGCGGGTGTGAGGGAAAAACACGGACTGCAGGCAAGCGCGGGGACCCCGCACCGCCGGGGCAGGCACCGGGAAGGTGCGGCCCTCCGACCGGGCTCGGGGGGGGGGGGAGGGGGGGGGTGCTGACCCTCTCCCGACGCCCGCGGGGTCGTCGGCTCCTTCCCCCGCTCTGGCGGGGCGAGGCCCTGAGGGGCGGCCGGGCCCGCGGGCGGACCCCGCTCCCCGCCGCGCCGCTGTCAAAGCCCCGAGGGGCGGCCCCGGCGGCACAGCCCTCCCCCTGCCCGCCCCGACTGGCCCGAGCGAAGGGCTGGCCCCGCCGCCGCGCCAGGGTAATGGCCCGGGCCGCCTTCACTCAGGCAGCCGGCCCTGCGGCGGGGGAGCGGGGCTGAGCCCATGAGCCCGGCGCGGCGGCGGCGGCAGGACGGGGCGCGGGGGCGGCGGGAGCCGGCGGGCAGCGCGTCCCCCCGGGCGGCCCCTCCCAGGTAGGAGCGCGGGGGCGCGGCTGTCAGCGCCGCGCCGAGGGGCCGGCTCTCCCTCACGCACCTCTCGGCGGGTCGCCGGTGACCCCGGGGCCGCGCTGAGCCCGGCGTGAACGCCCGGCGTTGGCAAACACGCCCCGCGGCGCTGCCTGCGCTGCCGCCGCCTCCGCTGTTGCCGGGGCGGCCGCTGTTTGGATGCCTCAGCTGAGAGGCACCGGCCTCGACGCAGCCCCGGCCGTGTGCCGGCCTCCCCCCGCCGCCGGCCGGTCGCGCCTTCCCCGGAGCGGTTGCGAAAAGCGCAGCGGTGTTGCCTAGAGAGGGAGGAAAGCCGACGCGCGGCGCCAGGCTCCCCGTCCCTCACAGGCGAGTCGCCGCCGAGGTCTGAGCCCCCCCCCCCCCCCCCCCGTTTCTTCCCCCTGCGGCCGGTGTGCGTGAGAGAGCGAGCGGGGCGGCGGGCAGCTTCCCGCCCCGCGGGCGGCGGTTAACGGCCGCTGGCGGCGCGCGCGGCGGGGCTGAGGCGGCGGCCGGCGCTGACACCCCCCCGTGCCGCTCGGTGCAGGAGAGCGGCGAGGGCCCGGGCGGCGGCCGGACGCGGACATGCACTGTGAGCTCGCAGGCGGTCAGAAAGGCAGCGCCGGTCCGGCTCGCTTCGAGGTGACCGATAAATGCCAGGGAGCGCCTCTGAAGGAACTGCCGCGGGTGACCCGTCCCAGCAGTGGTAAAGCTCCCTTGAATCCTCAGATGTCCTTTAAAATAACTGTCAGCAACGGCAGTGACCACACGGAGCCCCAGCAGAGTCCCCCTGAAATGTCAGCGCCTCTGCTAGATTTCATCCCCAAAAGACCCAGCATATTCGAGAGGATCCCAATTCTGCCGAGGGCGCAGGAGCTGCGATGCGCTAGAGGCTCCAAAGATTATTTCCAGCAGCAGAAACATCAAAGCGTGAAGGGTGAGTTTAAAAATGCATGAACTGAACGCTACCACCACCAAAAAATATATTTCCACCACCCAAACAAAAATGTGTATCAAGCTGCCTTTTTTTTTTTTATGGGTTTCTTTCCCTTCTTTTTGGTCTTCAGTATATTTTCTAACTTGTTTATTAAACTGCAAGCTTTAAAACATTTTTCTTTCTATGCACCTTGGAGGCGCAGGATAAACCAGACTTTTTTGCTGATAAGCAGCAGAGTGTTTCTCAATATTCTTTAAGAAATCCTGAGACCAGCATCTTCGTTAGTGCTCCTGAGCGACTGCTGCTCGGTTTGGTTGCTTCTCAGAGGTGGTTGTTTTGAGGATGGTGCTGAACACTGGGTTAGTCTGTCCTGCGCCTGAGCGTGCGTGTGGGGTATTTGTTTGTGAGTATGCCTGACTGACAATAAATGCCTAGTTCTTATTCAGCAGTTTCACCACGGTTGCTTGGATTTATAGTTTGTATTTCAAGGAGGGGTTACAAATGCTGGATTCAGGCAGTGAATCCTCAGACTTGAGGTTACTGGTGCCTGAAAGGCATGGTGTAAGGGCAAATTCTGCTAGTTAGCAAATGCCCAATTTTCATCTATCTATTGTTAGAGAAATGGCACTGAAGTTAGGTTAGGAATTGCCCACTAAAATCTGTTAGTTACCCTTTTGAGCTAGAACTTGTTAATTGAGCTGGAATTTGTTTATCAAAATTTAATTTTAAAATAATCCCTCGAAGGTATCACTGGATGGGATCAGAGGGAATTTAAGCACTCCTTTATGCTGTAGAGCCACTTGCAAAGACATATATGCACCTAAGATAATATTAAAATAATGTTTCCTGTAACATTAAAAAAGTAATTCTTTTTCTCTTCTCAGTCCTTTCCCGTTCTCTATTTTAGAGATGTACATGCTGTTATCTTGTTGATGTAAGACAGTTCCCACTAGGATTTTTTTTCAGTGCATCCCCGTCTGTCCATTCTTCTTAAAATAAAAGTAGACTGCGTGCCCTTGGACTAGTAACATTTTCTTTTGTGAGCTTGTTACCTAGGGTGATGGCACCTTTCATTGCCATGAAGTTATGTTAATGAACACCTCAATCTGCGCGAGGTCTGTCCTGCAAACTGTAGGATGTGTTTGTTCATCACCAGTGAATACAGAGTGGAGCAGCAGGTTATAAATTACCTTTTTTATTTTTCTGTTTGTTAATGCTGCAATTCTTCTCTCCTGATTTAAAAAAAAAAAAAGCTTGTTAATGTTTGGCAAGAATGAAATGAAAGTCTGTTACATAGAACCAGGTTTGGAGTGGGGAGAAGGAGGATTCACGAAGTATGAAGGGACAGCTACGAGCTCTAGTACCTCTGTGCTGCTGCAACTGCTGCCTGTAGAAGGGACTCATGAGATGCCCGAGTCCGTTGTTGTCTCATGAGTGAGGTTGGTGCCGCTCGACTAGGCTTTGGACCAGCTGAAAACCCTACCCAAGCAGACTGCTGAAGCACTTTCCTTTTTTTCTTTTTTTTTCACTTTGAGCTATTTCTCTTCTCATGCTGATTTCTCTTGTGGGTGCTGCAGAGGGCAGGAGTGTAGGGCGGGTAAGAAGAAAAGTGTAATTTCCATTCACTTGGGTCTTTTTATAATAGGTGTAGGTGGGCACTGGGAGAAGGATGCTAATTCATCTTTCCTGACTAATCAATTTCCCCCTTTCACCACTGGGGAAAAAAATTGTGTTTTAAGTTTTGTTGCTGTTTTTTGTTTGATGTATTTTTCTGTTCAGGGTGTTACCTTGTGGTTGCTTTAGCATATGGGTGACTTGAGTCATGGAAGTAAGTAGGAGGTATCCATGGGCAGGATAGGGTTCATTTACTGAACGTGGTGATTTGATGGACAATGTTGGATTTTTTTCCAAAGAAGGAAGCACTGGGGCTTTTGGGTAGGTTTTTTTTTTGTTTGGTTTGTTTTTGCTTTTTGGGTTTTTTCCCCCTGTGAAGATATTTTCGGGAGAATTTAGGGAAAGTAAAATTTTGGGCTAGAGTCTGATTTAAAATGTGTGGGCTGTGCTGCTCCTTCTGACCCGTACAGTGTCAGCAAGTGCCTTAATGTCCACTTGGGCATTTTGGAGTTCTGAATACTGCGAGCTGCCAGCCCCTGCTCAGCACCTTACGCTTCTGAGTCAGTTCCACAGAAATAACAGAAGTCGCTCAATTTCTCACTGTGTATCTAAAGTGAGCTGTGCTGCAGACAGGAGAGCCACTGATCTTTCAAGGCGTGGTATAAACCATCTCCCAACAACCCTGGTTCTCTCAGGAAGATAAAGAAAAGGACCAGGGATGGCTGTTTGTGGATGCGATGTAACAAGATATAGCTAAGAAGTGGGAATGAGGGAAATATTCAGATTTACCCAGTGAAAGGTTTTGGGAAGGAAACTGATGACAGCTTGATTTCAGATCATTGTACTGTGTGCCTCCTGCTCTCCAGCCCCAGAGTACTGTGTACCCAGCAATTCCCTCTGCAGTCTGGGTTGGATTACAGAATGTGCCTCCTGGTTTTGGTTTATCCACAGTTGAAAGCTGCAAGTAGGGAGGGTAAAAGATCCTCTTTAACAAGAGCAAAATCAATTTTTATAGTTGCCTGTAGAAAATATTTTTTTTTTCTAAACATGCCTTTACTATTTTTTGGATTTTTTTCAAAAAAGAATGAATCAAAATGATACACTATCCTACTAATAAAAAGGGCAGCTTTGAAGTAATCACAATGGGGAAAAAGCATCCTGCTGTTGTAATGTCTCTGTGGTGTTATTCTACTGCTTCGCAGTGTTTAAGTTGTGATCCTGCAAAACGCTTCCGTGCCTGAGCAAGTCTTTTTATATGAACAGCCAGGCAAAAACTTGAGGAGTGGCGGTAAGGTTTGCTTCTGGGAATCAGATCATTTGGGTCTGAACTTTGCAGGATGGAGCTGTTGGTTGTTTACCAAAAATATCAGTATCTTGGAATTGTGCTTCATGTTTTGTTCTGTTTGGGAGCTGTTTAAACACCCAGTTTTCACCCAGCCTCCCCCTTCTGGTATGATTGGCTGTGATACACACCACGCTTTTCTTGACCATTGATTTCCGTGTGTGTCACACGGCAGAGTATTTGCACCCAGACAGTGCTTCTTAGAGGCATTTGTGGTCTGCTCGGCATAGAATAACTGTACCATAAGGTATGAAGTCCATTTTACAATGTTTTCCTGGGATTCTATGGGTTTGGTTCTGTTTCGTTGAATTTCATGCTACAGTATTACCATTTGGAAAGTAACACAGGGCAAAATAATTATTGTCAACAGGAAAGAAACTTTTGGGAAAGAAAGCTTTAGCGGTGACAAAAGAGTAATCTATAAAGATGTCAAATATCTCAGTTTTTTAATTACCTTGATTATGATTGTTACCAGGAAACACTTCTTTTCATTCTTTTCCAGTTTCGTTCGGTGTACCTAATTCATGACTCAGTAGAAATGACGAGATTTATCCTGTTAGTTGTGCCACTGGGAAATCATCCAAATGGCCCAGACCTTTGCAGTAACCACTTCAGATATTAACTTACAGTGGGCAAAACAATAAGCTGTTCGGGTTGCAGTAGTTAGATGTTTCCTTGTTGAGAGTATTTTTTTGTTCAGACAAGGAGAAAGTGGGTTGGGGTTTTTGTGTTGTGGTTTTTTTTTTGTTGTTGGTTTTTTTGTTTTTCTTTTTTCTTTTTTTTTTTTTTTTTTTTTTTTTTTTAGCGGTAGCTGCTTTCGGCTAACATACAACCGATGTATTGAAGTTCATTAATTTTCTTCTGCTGTTTGTCTGAAGGAGGGTTAAATCTTGCCATTGCAACCCCCTGTGACTATTCCCTTGGTTAGCAGGACAGTCCTTGCATAAGTAACAGTTTATACTGTTGAGATCTTAAGCAAAAGCATATGTTTTGGTTATATGACTTATTAGGTGTATGGACTGGTCTTGGGCCTGATTCTGCCGTTTTCTTTCATACACCTTGTCTGTGTTCACCTGAATTATCCCACTGGAGCAAATGGGATGGCCTAGAGCTGATAAATATTATATGGACTGATAAGGAGATGGGGAATGGGCTCACTGGTATGGTGATCTCTAAACTCTCTCAACTTTATATAGAGCTATAGTAATAAATTTTTCTTCTTTTCACTGTCATTCTCTTGCTTGCTGCATTTGAACTCTCCATTACAAAAAGGAATTTGAAGGTTTATTTGAACAGAACTTGCAGTTACAGAACTCCTTTTTATTTAATGGTCTGTTGTTTTTTTTTTTTTTTTTGTGAGGGGAGAAAGGAGAAGAAACTGCAGATTGGAGAATGTGTGCATAAAGCCATTTGGGAGAAACTCTGACTGTCCCCTTCTCCCTTAAACTGGCTAAAATGCCTACTAGTCTTGAATAGGAAAATAACTTTCGGTTATTTGCTGCTGAAGGAAGTTCTTCTAATGATTTGTGTTGCAAAAACAGAGTCACTGAATTGAAGATGACCCTCTCATGGATTTAATTTAAAAGAGGTTTAATTGTATCTAATAATTAAATTCTTTCTTATTTAGGGATTGGTAGTAGAGAATATTTAGTAAATACAAACCAGGAGATCTAACAATCGACCTGTCCTATAAAGGCATTCAGTACTTGTAAAGTAAAAGCAAAAAACCCCATTCTGCTTCAGGAAAAAAATGCAGCTATTGGGAAAAGGACAAGAATAAATATTTTATCTATCTTAATGTTGTGTAGAATTATATGGAATAACAAATAATGCCAGATTACAGGAAATAAGTCTGATCTGTGGAAGAGATTTTGTAACTTCTTGAGTTTTACTTGAAGGAAGAGAAGTAAAAAATAAATTATTTGCTCTGGCTTTAAAATGTTACATTAACACATGGAATGAAAATGGGGATTGTTATATACTCTGCTAAATGGGATGAGAAGAAAAATATCTTCTCCTTTCTTCTTTCATAGTAAGAAAAAGTTTAAAATTGGTATCTTGCAAGTACTTAAGTATGTGCATTACTGTGTTCCTGTCAGTAGTCACATAACTACAAATACTTTGGGCTCAGAATATTCTAAATTATGTATTCAACTATATCTAAATGATTATTTATGTGTTAGAGTTCAACCCTGTATATGCATAAGCTGTTCAAGTGTATGCTGAGGATTTTTAGTAGATTTGAGATTATATTCTGGAAATGCTTCAAGATCCTATTTAGTAAAACTACTAAATGAAATGTGAGTGTCTTCTGGGAGTAATAGTAGTTCTTTATTGCAACAAAGTTAGTTGTGTTTTTTTTTTTGCTCCCCCCCCTTTCAGTGAGCAAAGATGCTTGGTATGTTGAATAGGAGGGACAAAACTTTACACAATTAATATTAGTAGGAGTTTTGCCACTAACTTTAGCTGGGTCAGTATTTCAATCCTAATATTACAGAAGTTCTTTATCCTGTGTACAGGGAAAAGCTTGTAGAACAAATAACAATCCATCTGTAAGCTAGGAAGTGGAATAATGTGTGGACTATGAAGAAAAATTTGTAGTGAATATAATTTCCACGTTCAGTACCATGATTACCATTAGTCTAGAAACGTGAACCTCTGCTGTTTAGTGTTTTTAGAACTGTTGAAGATGTCGATGGCAGGGTAACTTGAGAGGGAGTATAGATGTAAACTGCTCCATTTTGTACTCAAGGTTTCTATCGTTATACGTCAACAGGCTTGAACAAGGCGTGCAATCTAGTAATCATTTCACAGTGCGTGAAACTGCTTTTAATAGACTGTTGTTTTTGTTTGCTTTTTTTTCTCAGCCACCAAAATGTTGTTTCCCAGCACACTGATGTAACTCAAAGAATACAGGGTTCCAAAGCAAGGGCAGTGCTCACTAACTGTGGTACAGTGTAATCTTGCCCTACAAATGTGCAAACAATGGCAAAAAGTATGTGTTTCTGAATATGGCACAGCTGTTATCTTCTTCGGAGAGCAGGGAGCGTTACAATGACATAGACAGAACGACCAGTTAAAACCACTCATGCCGTTTTATTGCATTTAAATGGGGCATGTAAAAAAAGCAAGGGCCTGTTCTTCCATTCAGATAAGTATCAGTTCAGACTACTGCAGTACTACCTTTCTGCACAGGCTTTGAAGAATAGAGGCAAAGAATTCCCCTTTTTCCTTCCTCTCCTATTACATTTCTGGCACCCCGTATGTGAAATCTCAGTTGGAACCTGGAACTTTCTGTTCTCAGAATCTGTGCTTCACTAGTAACCTGGAACAAGGATTTTTTTTCTTTTTTTTTTTTTTATATTATGGTCATTAGTTTGGATATATTAAATGGTTGTTAATGATTAAGATTATTTGTTGAAAGGAGACTACTTGAAAAGCAGATGAGACATTGTTAGGAGCTGTAATAGGAAATAGATCCAAATTCCGTGTTTTAGGTTATTTTAAGGTGCTGAGCATTTAGGAATTACAAGGTTGGACTCAGTCAAATCATCACGAAGTACTTAAGCTCTAGCTCTTTTTTTTTTTTTTTAAGCAATTGTATTGGTTTAAATCTAATAATTATGTCTTTTTCTGTCATTATGTCTGAATGTATATGTGATTATTTTGCATAGTGGATTGGTAAGGAACACTGTAATTGAACCTACCTGATCGAATTTATTCTAAGGGTTAAATGAATGCAAGACATCTTAAACTGCATTTAAATCTGGCATTTATGTGTGTGATAAGAAGAGGGCTTTGTGAGAGCTATGGAGTTGTTTTAGAATGAGAGGAAAGCAAATGCATTCTTGCATGTTTTTTTGCATGTTTAGCCAGAGGGAAAAATGACACTAAGGCGACATCATCAAATACTGTAAAACTAACTTTTTAATACAGATTTCCATTGTTGTTTTAAGTGCTTAAGGGGTTGGCGGTTGGGTTTATTTTGGAACTTGCTGAACTATATGAAGTGTGTCTCCAGGGGCCTGGTATTTTAATACCTAGTAGAAGGTTGTATAACAGTAGATGATGTATTTCGCCTGCCTTCCAATGCTGTAAATAAATTACACGTGCTGGCTTGGGAGAGTGTATCTGAGGTGTAAATCAAGGGCTAATATAAGAGGAAAAAAACCAATTAATGATATCTTGTAATCAATTTGGGTTTTTTATTCATTTATCTATAATCAAGAGGTGTAAGAGCAATAATATGTATAAAACTGTTAACATGAGGCGCTTCCCAAGAAGAGGTAGAGGGTCTAGGATTATTTAAAATAAGTGCTGTGATTCACTGCTTTTTCACAATTTGCTGTGGTTAAGTCACTTAAATACTGAAGTCAACAATCCC
The DNA here is from genome assembly GCA_031468815.1 of Morus bassanus. NCBI lineage: Eukaryota > Metazoa > Chordata > Aves > Suliformes > Sulidae > Morus > Morus bassanus. The sequence continues at coordinate 18,282,762 of CM062576.1, read as the reverse complement.
CTAGGCAAAGAAAGATAATATAATTTTAAGCATATTGTAAAAATTGAAATGTGATAGCTTCCACTCTATAATCCTATCTAAGTCTTGGTTGTATTAAAAGGAAAATAGATACATGTGTCAGTTTTGGAGCATAATCTTTTGTGGAGTTTAAAGAATGATAAATGTGCTTCAAAGAAGCAACACAAGAGTTTATTAATATGAATGTTTTGCTAAATACTACATGCTTAATGCAATCCCCATTCCTTTATAATAAGTTTAAATATTAATTCTTTGGAATGCTAGATGCCTAAAGCTAGATAGAAATGCTGTGCCGTTTCAGATATCTAGGAGTGGGCTTGTGAAACAGGATATTTAACTGGGAGAGATGAGTAGCACATTTCAGAGTTATTAGGGCAGAACAACAATGCAAGAGGATGACTTAAAAAAAAAGTTACAAAATTGTTTTCTGTGCATGAGGCTTAAATACCTTAGAGTTATTTATTTGAAATACAAGAGTAGATCTCCTCTGTATGTAGGTTCTAGATTGCATTTTTTATTATTATTTTGTTTAACTTCTTTTTAGCCGCCTGCCCCTCTCTAAAGCAGCTGGCTTTGATTTACCCTGAATCCTCCACTGAGAGCAAATGATCAGTCACTTATGATGACTGTGTGTTGTGCTCTTTGACGGAATATCTCCGTAGTGGCAGGCGCTTAGAAGACCAAATAGGACAGGAAGGGTGCTCGAGGAAAGCAGCAGTTTGCATTCAGATGGACTCATTTCACTCTAAAACAGCTCTTGCTTATTGTTCCTTATGTAAGTCCTGCCTACCTCCCAACCCCCATCTGTGCTGGGCAGAGAAGAGAGAGTTAAAGTGAGAACAGATAAAAGAGGAAATTTCTGCTTTATTTCCCAGTATTTTCTGGGAAAATCCCAGAAAGGATTTAACATGAGGTTTCATAACTCGTGCTTTGCCCTGCTGCTCCTGCTGAAATTGCAGGGCGTTGCAGCATTGACTTCAGGAGGAGGCCAGTACTGAATGATTTTGAAAATCCCATCCATGCTCTTTTGAGGCACAGAAGAGAAGATCCAAGTGTTAAACTCTCTCCCAGAGAGAAGAGTGTGCAAGCAGAAGCAGCCCAGTAGCTCGGATGCCAAGGTCAGTCAGCATAGCACGTTCACCGTTAATTTTTCTTCCTGTTCAAGACCCTGCATGGGTCTAAAGCTGGTGTGATCTGCCATTGTACATGAAACGGGCAAAAATGGTGAAGGATTGTCCCAGCAGCTGACATGGCCAAGTATATAAATGTTTCAGATGAAAAGAGGTAGGGTGCTTGAACTCTGTTGTAGGCTGTACCACTTGTATCATTTTGGGGCAAGTCTGTGTACGGTTCATGATATTTCTACTGCAAGAGTGTAAAGAAGTATGGTGTAGAGAAATACAAGCCAGTTTTGGAGCCCGAAGTTGTTTTGGCACACCATCAGGGCCAGCTTAATTTTCTGTGCTGAGGGACAGAGTTTGTTAGTTCAGGTGTGGTGTTTGGGTGATGTGGCTGTGGTCTGTCTGAGATCTGATTTGGTGGTGTTGCAGGATGCTGCACTGCAACATGTGGCTGTATCAGCCTGGGGTGGCACTTGCTTGAGCATGGCTACACCCCGTCAGTGTGCATGTGGACCAGATTTCTGTCTTTCCTATGTGAAGTACGTGGTGGTTGCCCGTGTTGGTAAGTCTCCTCGAGTGTGAGTGGTGAAAAGTGCAAAATATATATTTGTTATCTTTGGGAGAGTAAGGTTTTTAATGGAACATTGGCATTTGGTTTATGCTGCCAGTTGCAGAATTGTTGCTGATGAACAAATTCTCCCATTTATTTTAGTGCTTCACACGCTGAGGTGAGGGAAAGGAGGCTACATTAAGGGAGCTGTCTTGGAAATAGCCAATAATAAGTACCTGTTGGGAGGAGAATCTTCCTCCCTGGTTTGCTGGAGGAAGCAACTTTGGGGTTGTTCTTGCTTTCCAGCAGATGGAAGAGTCTCTTATGGCTATTGCTCGAGGCAGAAATCACCCAATGGATTGTATGCCCCCTGGGTTTGAGGTGCAGGTAGCTACTACAACGTTCCTGACATCCTCATCACTGTGACAGATTTTGCATGCAGCTGTCTCCTGGGACTTGAAGAAGAAAAAAACAGCACTAAATTCCTCCTTTCTGGGTATCTGATTGTTGTAATGTTCAGTTTCCTTGAAGTCATCAGAGCTGGTTTATCTTCAACTGAAATTGAACTGCCTGATTCCATTATCCCTAGCTCTGGTGCAAATCTGAAGTGATGCCATTTTAAAACCAAGGGTGGGTAAAATGAGGGCAGACTTGAGCCCTGAAGGGCTAATGCATAGAAGTTTGTCCTGTAAGTATGGACTTAGTTCACTTGGCAAAAGAAAAAGATGTCTCACGTTTTTAATCGGAACCGTTTTGCTTCTTAGTTTTCCTCTTGCCAGCTTACCACAAATTGGCTTATATTCTTTGAGGTCTTGAGTTATTCAGTAAGGTTTGCTGACTTGCCATATTTTTGTGGGGATAAGCTACAAACTATGTGTGTGAATGGTTCTCTTTTCAAAACAAAGATCCCCATGCCATTTCAGCATCTCTCTGATTTGAATGGGTATGCAGGATTTAAGGGGATGTTTACCCCTAAAGCCCATTTGCTCTCTCCCTTCCCTTGAGTCTCAATAACTTATTCTTTCTACTCTCTTAGCTTCCTGGCCTCTGTCTTTTACTTTGTGCAGCTTTGCTATTGGCTTATTTTTAAATATATGTAAAGGGTTGTAACTTATTTGAATTGTGGGCTAAATATGTGGAAGTATGGCAACTGGTGTAAATAGCTTTTGGTCTGCTGAATGTGTAAATACTCAAAGTCTGTCAGGGTGATTTGGCTAGCTTTTATTGGAAACATTATTCATACGAGATCTCCTTTCTCTTACTGCATCCTGTCAGAAGCTGTTAGGCGGAGATTACTGGCATGAATACTCAGACTGCTTTGTCAAAATTCGCTTTTATGCCTATTTGCTTCTAAGTTTGCCACTTCCACAAATACTTCTACAAGTGCGTATATTTTGTAAGATTAGCCATAAAAGCCAATAAAAAGGGGACCGAAATCTAGAAAGTGAGAGTAAACCATTGGAATGACTAATCATCAGTAGTGTTTTGAGCCCAATTGCATGATGGCATTGGCTACAAGTACAGTTTATTTGGCAAGTTTGAGTGAAAACACTGGTGTTTTGCAGAGGCTTGCTGCTTCAGTGGTACCCAGGTTAAGTTTCTCAAAATGGGACTAACCTGCTTGGGGAACTTTCCTTGCTAAGGGTTAGTGTTAATGCCAACAACAGAGTTTTTATTAGCTGCTGGAGGAGTTGCTGGGAGACTTGACAATTAAGAACAGTAAACATTAGCAGTGATAAAGATGTTTTATGCATGGGGTAGATGTTTCGGCAGCAAGCAGTCACTCTGAAGTGATGGGGAGGCAGTTTCAGAGCCTAGATAACATGAGACTTGAGAGGAAACTTGGTGAAAAATAGCCTCATAACTAACTGGCATTTAGGTAAAAATGAATTACAATACTAACTACCGTTATAGAAAACAATCTGGAAGACTGGATACAGCTTCCAGTGTGAAGGCTCCTGACCACAGCATATGCTAGTTTGATGAGCAACCCAGATTTAGAATGTAAGCTAGATACAAGAAGGACCTTCTAAACATAGAATCCACTGATTTATAGATCAGAGTTATAATTTGTGTGCATGGTGCCCACACTTCCTTCGGAGGCACCAGTCTTGTTCTGCTGGTGTGGAAGAAAGTCTCCTATTGCATCCTTTCTGAAGCTGAGTGTGGGTGTAGGTTTTCCCTGTTGGTACTAAGTACGTTGAGAAATGCATGTGATATTCAGCACCTTCTGTCTCTTCCACATTGGTTTATTCTTCCACGGGGATTATGTGGGCTCAACACTACGGAAGATATTAACTAGGAGTATACTTAGCTTTTGACATATGGTGCCCAAGCAGGCTGTGAGTTGTTTGTCACTGGAGTTTTTAAAGAAAGGCTGGATGGAAATCCTACCGTGGGATGTAACTCTTTAGGCCCGACCGTCTTTCCTGTGACATTTTCAATTCCCATACTCAACTCTTAGGCACTATGAAGAGTTACGAGAGGTCCCTCAAACTGTAATACTCCAGGCTTCTATCCTCTCTGACTTACTGAACGAAGTTCAAATCCCTCCTTGTCTAACATTGGTGTTTCTGGCCACTCATTTGTTTGTCAAGAAAACACCGAGAAGGCATACAATAAAAACCAGACGGAGTGAAGGGCTCTAAGAGCAGCAGTTGGGAGAGCCAGTGGTGGGACAACTGGGCATGGAAAATGATTGATATTTATGTGCAAAGGAGTTGTGAAATGTTCTGTGGCATTCTGGGGACATGCCATTGCTAACAAACGATTGCCTGTTGGGGATAGAAAATGCCAACCATTGTTCTGAAGAAGGAAATAGCCTTATTGGTACTGAATTAGGCTCACATTGAATTATTATTATTATTCATTCGCAATGCATCCTGTTTTCCAAATATGAGAATTAACTGACCATGCCGAAGTCCTCCAGCTCTATCGGCCTTTAGTTGTTGGTCATGTCTACATCCTTATGGTCCAGGTGGAGTTTAGACTCTTTAGAACTGGGGATGTATTGTGACAGAAATCTGCATTAACAGAGCAGCTGAAGGAAGCTGTTCTGCTTTTTAGGAGAGTTCATCAAGCTTGTTCTTGTTCTATAATGAGCCTGAGAGTGAGGCTGGCAGAGGTAAATGTGTTGGTAGATTAGACTTAAGCTTCTGGGATACATTTTGAATTGTCACATGCAATGTTGATGGCAGAAAAATAGTGGTATAGAAAACAATAATTTTGCCTTTTGAATGGAGTAAAACCTGATTTATCTATAGAAATGGAGATGCACACCAAACAACAATATTTTGTACAGTGACAGTATTTTGTATACAACTCTGAAAGTTTGAGTTTTGTTCCCAGTGTTATCTAACAGTTTCTAGTGAAATCCTGACAGAAAATAAAAAAACACTGCCAGTAAAGTTTGTCTGTTGCTTCATATTAAGGGCATAATAAATAAAAATTAGGAAGTAACTGGCATGTGACATGGATTTCTTGAGCAATGATCAGGAACTGGACAATGAATGTTTTCATACAGTCAAACAGAGACTGTGCCTTGGCATGGAGGATATAAACTATTTTTATAGATGGGAGGCTGTATGTCCTGGAAAGCAGTGATGCTGAAAAGGATTGGGGTGTCATATACAATTGGTATGAGAAGATAAATTTCTAATGGGGTAGGAGGTGATATGATACATTATTAAAAAGCATAGGGAAGTGGTGTCATCTTTCTGGTAAGCATCACTCTAGTTGCAGAAAGATAGATCAATGCTCAGACTTTCTTAAATGGCTTTGAAAAAATCGAAGGATTTGGAGAAGAACTGGAAGAGGCTAACCCATATATGGTACTGATGGACTAATGGAAGATTAGAGACTATCTGGTCTGTTCCGGAGATACACCAAAGGAGAAAATACGTGATACTTGAGGGTTCTTTTGGGTGCAGATAAATGCAGAATGGCATCTCATGGCTGGAAACTGAGCAATATCCAAAAAGAAGGAAGACTCACGTTTTTGACTGCAAGGATAATTAACCCTGGCACAGCTTAGCAAAGGATGTGATAAATCCTCTGGTAGTTGGAGTTGCTGAATGAGGTTTGGATGTTCGTATGGAAGAAATTATTCTTTTCAACCATGGACAATTGCATTCAATGGTAGAATCACTAGCCGTTGGGATGGTCCACCTTGTTCGTCTTCTACGTGCAATCTGTAAAAGGTCAGATCCCAGGCCACCTCCTGCTGCCAGACCTGGCACTGCTCTTCCTTCACATGCCTTCTGCATTGCAATCCTTGGGCCTAGCATCCATATTGAGGCCAAATTTAGAGCCTCATTCTGGGTGTCATGACAAAGAGTAGGGGGCAGGCTGGGGAAGAAGGAGCATTACGACACCCACAATCACACAGTTCTGACAGTAATTATGGTAAGGCAATTGCTAGCAACTAATGTTTCCTCCAAACCCGCCCTTTCTTTCCTCTTGTTATGTCTCTCTCTTCAGCAAACAGCACCACTCCTCCTTGACTAGACTAGTCTCTATTCAGAGATGTTGTGATGGAACCTACTGTCTCCTAGGACCTGGGCTGAGACCAACTAAAACCAAATGCTGGATTTAAAACCTGGAGATGTGGGAAAAGGGTAACAGCTGTGATCTTCCTTCTCTTACCAAGCACAGGCGATTTTCAACATTAACGTCTTCCCTTTCTTTGCTTTCTGAAAAGAAAGCAGAGGCTCTTAGCCTCCTTCCTAGCATAGCAATAGCGACATACTAACACAGTTATTACAGCAAACATTGTGGCCCTCACTGATCATGATGTTTTCTTTCTGTGGGGAGACTGAAATACTAACTCACAAATAATGTCTTTAGAAGTCATATTAGTCACACATTTTTAAGACATTCCAAAATCATACCAACCTCCTTCTGAGCTTGTCTGTTGCTACCAATGATTCAAAGTTTTGAAAACTCTCCTTTAGTTTTGATTTACATTTTGGTCTTGGGCACTTGTTATTTCTGGCAAATGCCAGCTCAGTTTCATTAAAGAAAAATCTGTTTTACAGCCACGCGGCTCAGATCTGCTGCGCTTCTAATAATTGATGGCTGGTTTCCTTATTTCCTGCATTGTAGAAAAATAAGGACCTTGTTAGACCCAAACAAGCCTGCATAAAGTCACAGTGTGAAACATCAGGTTGGGGGTGAGCAGAGCAGCTGTGGGCAGGTTTTACAACTTTGGGCCACAGTTGATCGAGGCAGCCAAGGGAAACTGAGAGATACTCACGTGACTAAAATTCGGTTGAGTTCTTTGGCTCCCTGGCCTGAGATTTATGTTTGTGACACCTTCCCCCTCCGTCAGTCCCTGGGCCAGACACAAGTCTGTCTGTATATATACTTACGGCTCTGCGCACCCTGTGGTGTGGCTGCTGTGCCCGTTCCTTGCCATGCCACTGCGGGACATGTCTATTTCCAGTGTTGGCTGTCTTGCTCCTACAGCCCACAACAGTGCAAGTGTGTGCTTTTGGAATAAAGCAGCTGCCATGTGGTGGGAATGAAAAATCAAGAGCAAACACTTTCAGAATTTCTGCAAGTGGGCAAATTAATTTCAATCTGAACTGTCATCACAAGGGCCTTATTTTCCTTCCCCTTTCATTTGGGTGGTATCTTTGATTTATATTTCTGACCGGGGCAAGTGATCGCCCTTCAGTGCCCACTAAGAGCATGTGCAGTTCAATTTCTTTATAGATGATCAGTTACAGAATCCTATCAGTTTCCTGGTTTATGTTGCTGTGGACAGGTTTCTTGTGGGTTTTTTTTTTTGTTTGTTTGGGGTTTTTTTTGTTTCATTTTGTTGTTGTTGTTGTTTTGTTTTAAGAGCCAGTGAAATTCAGTGATGCCTATGTTAATTGAAAACAATCTGTAAGTTTTAACAAGCAGCTAATGTCTATCAGATATTCTTCCACAATGCAATAGCTGTCAGATGCCTCCTATCATATTGCCACTCTGTAAGCCTGGTAGTAGAGACAGGACCCTGCCTTAGAGATTCATGGAGTTAAATGGCTCTTAGGAAGCCAAGCAGTGACGCTCAAACAATGTCAGAAAAGGTGTTTGGTTTTTTTTTTTTTTTTTCATGTACTTATCAGGTCTAGTCTGTTTCCTTTGAGAACTGAATGGCTGTTTTCAGGCAAGACGAATGTGTGATGAGTCTCCTAGGCATTCCTTTGAAGGACTTGCTCCTCAAAGGACGTGCTGAAGAGTTTGTAGGAACTGTCAAACCACTAAAAAAATCAAACTTTGAAGTTTCCTCTACTGAAGGTCTGATCCGGAGAGGTATTTAGGCACCTGACTCCCATTGATGCCAGTGGAAATTCAGTGCCTAAATACCTCTCTGGATCTGGCGCTTAGTCTTCTGGTGTTGAATGTTACGTAGTTCGTACTTTCTGTGGGTCTCCTTTTATGGCATCTTCTGTGAGTGGTGCAATAGTATTAATTTTTGAATTCTTCCCATTGTGAGTTCCAGCATGTGATGCAGACAGTTGCCTAGAAAGCTTTGCTGTGTGATATTCTACTGTTCCGCCAAGGAGTTGAGGCCTTGTAAACAAGCAGTGGGGTAGGAGAGTGACTCAGAGAGAATACAATGCTCTTTTATTAATTTAATGTTACTGAGGGACGATGGGGCTGACCTTCAGGCACTGAGACTTTGTCAAGGGGGGAACAAAAGCGACAAACTCATTTGTTTGGATGAAAATTTGGGGAAAAGTGAGAGATTTTTGTTGGCATTTCCTCCACTCAGTGCTGATCTTATCATGCTGGTTTAGTAGCAGAGCTCCTTTGGCTCCTTGCCAGGTGATACCACTGGAGCCCGTCTGAGATGTGCAAGATAAAAGATCTCAGGGAATTACAAGTATTATGACTTTCATATCAAACCGTTCTGATGCGTAGAGTCTTCTGACCCAGAAAACTAGTTTTCTTTTTAAAATTTTGTTACTGAAAGAAAAGGAAACACAAGAGCTGGAAAGTGGAGCCTGATGTTTATAAGGGCCCTGAGAGCAGCTGTAATTAGTGCAGGTTTTTGGCAGAGACTTGTTCCTCTGCCAGCAAAGGGTCCTGGTGTTCAGCCAGGTTAGATGTAGCCTGGGAGTAAGCACTTGAGAGCTGTGTACCATACACTGATTCTGTGTCTGGCACTGAGAACTTGAAGTGTCCTCTCACTTAACATATAAAATAAAATACTTTGCGTATTCCCAGTGTGTCCTCTGAGACGTTCCGGAAGTCTGAGTCTCTGCCCAGCCATTTGGACTGATTCTCTAAACTCTGACTTGTGAAGGGCTGCATCTGGGTACTGTGAGGTTTACTCTGCTGGGTGCTGTGATTATGACCACCCTAATGGGTGCTGTCTTAGTCTTGTGGTACTGTGCAATTCATAGTTCTAATATGGGCCCACAGGTCTGGTAGTACTGCCAACTGAGCGATGTGAGAGTGAGGGAGTTCCTGGGGGGGCAGGAATCCCCCTTGTCAGACCCTTCCCTTCAGAGACTCACAACAGTGGTGCTGTAAATCTATTTTGATTATTTTCAGGTAAACTCAGTAGTGATGCTCAGCAATACCGCAGGGATTTTGTGGTGCTGGAATGCTTTTGTGGCTTTGCGTGAGGTGCCAACCACATCAGCACCACTGGCTGAATATGAGATTTGCTTGCTTGACTCCTCTTCTGTTGTCTGTATCTGCTGTCATCTTCTTCCTCCTGTGTTTTCATCAGATGGGCTCTTCCCATCCCCACAACAGCCAGTCAGCTTTGGCTGATCTGCACTGGGACTGACTTGCCTGGTACCAGGAAGGCGTGCCTGGGAACCTGGAGGAACTCCGTAAAAAGGTGTATATCCCAGGCACAACCTCAGACTGGCGGTGCTGTGAGGGCAGCAGAAGCTGAGGTTGCTTGCTGTCCCGCACAGGTAAGCACAGTGAGGTGTCATAAGGCACACTGACATTCTTTGCGCAGTTTTAGTGTTGGAACAAGTCCCAGGGCAGTGGACATTCCTCCAACAAGACGATGAACTCTGGCAGATTATTTAACAAGACACAATTTGTAGAGATTTGGCTAAGTGAATGTCAGAGCCTGGTAACTATGTGAGGAGTGCTGTACCTTACCAGTTCCTGACTAATAGTATTATCCTGTAATTCCAAATCCAGAGGCAGAGGAACCAGTGAGTATTCAGTGAGGAACTTGGATTGTAGACATGCAGCTGCTGTTTTCCAAAGGTGAACATTTGAGAAAGGAGTGAAATCTAGAAAACTCTGTGTTGGGACGTGCATAAAACTGTTCAACGTTAACTTCAGCTGTTCCCCGTAGGAACAAATGCTCCAACTGCACAGTTGGGCAGGGAGAGGCAATGTGTTGACCCATTTCCTTCTGAGAGGTGAGTGATGAGCAGGTCAGGGCACCCAGACCATCTGTGTCTTGGCACATCCTAGGCCGATCAGTTGGTGGCTGAAAGGTTGGAAGAAGTTGAAGGTGGGATTGGACACGGAAGGGAAGGGAACACTGGGAAAAGGCAGGAGGAAGAATTAGAAACTAATGGGGATCAACTACTTTGGACATGAGTATAGGCCCATTTGCACAAAGAGGTCAAACTGGACCTGCAGGAAGTAAGTGTGTGTGTGTGTGTGTGTGTGTGTGTGATCAAAGTAGTCATTAAGGAAAAAAACAGATACTCTTTATTTTCTTTCTAAAGCTTCGAAATTGAACTGTTGAGCTGTGAGCTTCTTGTTCCTCAGATTTCACAATGCGTGAGAGGAAAACATTTGACTTCCTTTCTTAAGGACTCTAGAGCTGTTGTCCGTCCAATTTCCCTGGTTTTAGACAGGAATCGGAACCGTTCACCACTTCCCAGATCCTACCAAGGTCAGTGGGGCCTCAGGAAGAGAATATTACTTCCGGCAGAGCTAAATTGAGTGAGCCACCTAGCAAGTTGGCCAGCTCTAGGACATAATGGTCAGCATGTTGCACAGAAAGGTGTTGGGGGATGGACTGGGACCCCAGTGAAAACTGTGGCCCTTCCTGTCCATCCTGCTGTAGAGCAGAAGGTGGGGCAGGGAGGGTGTCCGATCCAAAGCCCACTGGGTTGGTAGGAGCAAGGGACTGGGAAGGACCATGTGGGTGATCAAATCCGGTATGTTGCTATTGCAGGCGATTGACATGCAGTCCAGGGAGCATCTGTCCCACACCACCCACAAGCCACAAAGCACTCCCCTGCAGCCTATTAACAAACTGAGATCATTAGTGGAAAATACCAAAAGCCACAAACTGCTGTGTGCTGTAAAGAGCAGGAGAGGTTGAAAGCACTGACCGTGGCCTGCAACTCTGGAAAGGCTGGGAATTTCCTTCAATGAAAATTCCCAGATGACCCAAGCATCAAATTTGATCATTGGTGTAAGAATCAAAACTGAATACCTCATATTATTTGTGTACTTGGACAATCAGAGAACTGGTGACAAACTGGTGCCCACCAGTGCCGGAGTGGAGGGCCTGAGGAGAGCTCACAGGGATGCTTGCTGTTTGGACTCGCTGGTGTTTACAGCAACCACATTTCCATGCAGTGCACAAGGAATGTGCTTTTTCTTTTTTTTTTTTTTCCCCTTCTTTGTCCTTTCTTCCCCTCTGTCTTTTAATAACTGAGCCCAATGCCGCCTCTGTGTTATGAGGGATTTTTACAGCAGAGTTGTATGGTGGAGAGACCTGGTTTTCATTGTGCAGTCCGGGATATCAGTTTAACCCAGAGGCAGTGATGTTATTTAACAGGTGCCTTAAAGGCATAGTGCTTATTTAATCACTGTCTCCATATCAACATTATGTAAATTGAAATTGCTTAGGTACACAATTAATTGTGAATGCTTTAGACATTTTTAAAGGCATAAGACAATACCTGAAGTTCCATTTTAAGAATATCCAGGTCAAAGGACACACATGTTTTTATTTTCTTATTTGAGGTATAATGTGTTCAAGGCAGATTTATGGCACAACCTTTGTTTATTGACTTGTACTTTTCCACATGAAACTAATGGAACATGACAGATGATATTTATGAGGCATGTGTTCTTGATTAAATCATGTTAGACATTAAAACCTGATAAAAGAACATATTTTAAAGGGTGGATTAATAGAGAAGGAGGCAGCATTGATTGGGGAGTTTACACGGAACAAGACACGTTGGTCTTAGGCTGAGTATTTATAGGTGAGATATGTGGTTATAAAACTTTAGGAGCTGAACAGAAAAAGATTAATAAGCTTTTGCTCTTTGGAAAGTTTGAGTTTTGTTTTTCTCCCTTTGTGAACCACCGGCCACCTCGTATTTCTGGTCTTTCAAGTGAATTTATTCAGTTTTGCTTAAGAACTTGTGACCCTTTATGGCCTACTGCTTTTACTGTTGGCCCTACATGCGTTCTGTATGCTTCAGGATTCCCAGTCAGCAGATCTGTGCAGACAGCCTTTGATGCTGCTAAAACTACTCTGTAAACATGCTCTAAATTCTGCTTATATGGGTGCAAATTGGGTAAATCAGCAAGAGCAGATGGAGCTGCTTGTCCCCACCTTGATATGTGGGGCTTTGCACAGAGTTCTTAGTAATAGGTTAGTAGGGAATCACCCTGTGTAATATTTTGCATGTCAGCATAAGAGTATCCTCTAAGTATTTCCTGTGGAGAGCAATTAGAGGATTTGGGTAAACATAAGAAGTGGGAACAGCTTGAATTTGTTTTCTTGGCTTAACTGAATATTAAGTCTAAAGGGAAAGCAGATAACCTGCATTCTGCTTTCAGTTACACAGGTGCAAACCTGGAATATTGCCACTGATTTCAGCTACATGGATGTATCTAAGGATACATTCTGGCTTGGTGCAGCATTTTAACTTCTGAGTTTTAGCCTTCTGTGGCTGAATTTGTGGTAACCTGGATCCTTCACAAAGCTGCATCTTCTCTAGAACAGACAAATTGCTGCATGAGAAGATAGTCTTGAGTTTGTAAGTTGGGTTATATAGCATTTTAACCTCATTTCAGCTTAGACTTTTAGAAGCACTGTTTACTACAAACAGAAGAAAATTTTAAGTATAGTTTTTATGACAATAACATAAATTACATGTTGTTGTGCAATATTCACCTCCTTCCTGTAACAATTTCATCAAAACTGAAAGACTTGTGCCAAATTAATAGCTGTTTACTTTTAATCTAAAAACAATATCTTTTCTGGATGAGATATGGTAAAAATGTTTTAAAATTATAGGTTTCAATTATTTAAATGAATAAAATGTTTCAATATCTTCTACGGGGAAGGAATGCAAATTATAGACACATTTATGATTTGCTTTCATTTGGACTTCTCAGGATAGATAACTAAAAATCTTTGCAAAATGAGAAAGCTATATAACAAATACAGTGTTCTGTGAATAGAGATGTTTTTATAGTGTTGTGTGATTTAATTTGAGTTAAAGCAAGACTTTGCACCTAGTATCATCAGAGCAAGCTGATGTACAGCCCTGCTTTCCAACAAATCCAGTGGAAATTCTCTTTTCTCCTTTTTTTTTTTTCCCCACCCAGCTTGCTCCCTACAACATCCCTACCTACCTTAGATTTTAGAATAAGCCTTCTCTCCCATTAGAAAGTGAAAATCTTCATAATGCAGATGCTTCCCTATAGAGATTTCAGCCCTCCTTCCCCAGCTGTATGGCATAAGCCAAACCAACAGATGTTAGAGAATAAAAAGAAGAGAATAGAAAATAGCACTGGAAGTAATACAATGTTGTTATATCAATATTTTGCCTCCTAAAGGATTCCACAGAATTTAAAAGACTTCAAATATGGGTTGAATAATAGATCAGAGACTTAAAAAAAAAGTGGATTGAGACTGAAAATAATGTGAATTATTTTGTTGGGAATTGATGCAAATCAGAGATGCACAGTGTTTGTGCAAAAAGAAAAAGAGGGGGACAAAATGGATGATATTGAAGAAAATGCAGCTTAGTCCATCAGTCCTACATAAAATGGAAAAAAATATCACTTTTAAAAAGATGGTGTCTTCAAATGGGAAACAGGATGTTGAACACGAAGGGCAGGTAGAAGAGTATTTATCCTGTTTTGGCTTATACTAGTAATGGTACCCCTCAGCTTTGTGAGGGCATCACAATGCTCTGCCCTCATAGCTGGGTTGTCGGGTTCTCCTGGAAAAATAGTGCTTTTAATCACCAGTGAAAATGGTTGGTGTTGATGGCCAGCACTCAATAGATGACAGACATCCTCCTTTCCCCAGCCAGGATCAACGTTCCCCACACCATTTCTGGTAGATCTTTGCCAAGTCTCTTCTTACACACTGCCAAGAACCTAATGCTTAGCTGCCTTTCACAGCCCTCTCCTTGATGTTTAAATGCTGTCTCGTTTGCTGAGCTTGACTACTTCTGTCATCAAAATTCATTTGGAGTTTTATGTAGTGGTGCTAGTGATAGGACAGGAACTGGATCCAGAAATCCTCCTCTTGACTTACATTTTTCGAAGTCTGTGTAAGTTGAAGGAAACCTGAATTCCTTCAGCTCCAACAGATATTGCTTCACTAGGAAAACTAGTTGCGCTAGTTTTAATGATTTCCTGTCTCATAAAAGAATTGTCCTTGGAGTCAAAGTGTTGGTACCGGGCTGCCAGGGAGGAAGCCCTGCAGTTCTAACTTTCCTCTCAACATGGCTTCCTACTGAAGCTGGCTCCCCCAGCTTCTGTACTTCCTTTGCTCTGTCCTGCCATGCTTTGCCAGAATGATTGTTCCTCTTCGACCTGTTGCTTTTTATTTGCTTACTGCTGGTTTTTGTTTCTGCATCTCCTTGCTGTGGAGGATGCAGACTGATGGTGCTGGGGCATTGCTGAAGGAAGCTAAACAGGCTGGGCAGGAGGCCTTTAGAAGATGCCTGTAACAGCCAAATCATACATCAGGATTTCCCTGGACAGTGCTTGGGAAGCGAGGATAACTTATTGGCCGTGGTGTTGGGTCCTTGTAAAGAGAGGGGTTCTTGTAAAGAGAGGACAACTCCAAGGAAACCCAGCTGGTATGCAGACAGAGACAGGGAGTGCTGTCACTGCAAGATAACTGAGCACTAGGTATCACTGAGGTAAAGTCCATGTCTAAAATGCACCACTGTCTTGTGGTGCATTCCAGGTGGTAAGAAATAGCCATATTTGAGTCCTTATTATCAAGCATGTTCAAAGCACTATGCTAGAGATATATATGTATACATAAATGTTTACATAAGTACATACACATATAGCACTAGCATTATGCCATCTCTCTGTGCTGCTGGGAGGCAGCAATGCCCCATTTCCTGCCATTAGAGCGTACTGGATCAAAGAGAAGAAGGGAGGAATATAAAATCCAGAGGTGGTAAGAAGTTTGTGTTTAATCTGCATTACTAATATAAACAGAAAGAAAAACACTTATCAGCTAATAGTGATTATATCTCTGTGCTGGTGGCCAAGGATGGAGAGTATCATGCTATATAGAGCATATACATGTTCTTTTCATGAATCAGCTAGGCAAGGCATCCAAGCTCTTTCAGTAGGTAGGTAAAGGGTTTGGCTAATTTTCAGATTTTGAAGCCATCTGGAAAAATTTAACCAAAATTATCTGCCTCACAGTCCCAAGGTAAATAATTTTCCTACTTATACAATTGTTCCTCATTAAGCTAGTCGGGTTGGGGCTGATTAAACTGTGATATTATAACTCAGGTTTTTATAGAGCATTTTGTAGCTATAGTTTTGGTGGTGAGAGTGATAGCAGTATGAGCCCCAACTGAGAACAACAGAAAAAATAGTTTAATGGAGTGACATAAACACTCCATGAAACAGAAACAATTAAACAAAAAACAATTCTGTTCAGCTCTGTGCAGTTTAAGACATTGTCCTTTCTGACAAATGTTTTATCTAAGTAGTTCGGTGCGTACTGTAGTACATATGTTTACACACTTATATATTAATATGTACTAAATATATATTATGTATATTATAAATAATCTTTTTTTGTGAATCAAAGATACTGAAGTGTCCTGCAACAGTAACAATTTTGAAAAGCAGCAGCAGCAGCAAATAATTCTCTCTTCAAAAGCAGCTTCATTATATTCTTTGTCCCTTCTCCGTATTCATAAGTAAAAATCTTGTAACTGAGAGGGAGAGGGAAGACCAACAGTGAATGTTGTTCTTTTTAAAATTTTAAATGAAAATAAGTTGATGAACTTGATGCTGTGTAAACAGAGACATAATTCAGTGGATATGAAATGTCCTTACATTTAATAATTTCCAGTGCTGCTCTTAATTTTAGAAAATATTCTGGAAATCAGTTATTTCAATTTTGGAAAGATCAATCTCATACGCCAGGATGTTGTCCTTATGTACTTGAGTAGTCTTGTTGACTTCAAAGGTCTACTTGCACAAGTGTGTTATTAGTGAGCTTGGACTTACAGACCTGGCTGTGAAGTGCTTTAGATGGATCTGATTAGGATTCTTGGGTTGGTTAAGGGCTAAATAGTTTGCACAGACATTGTGGCTTGACTGAGCATGTAAGAGCTGCAGCCAGTTGACAGCATTGCTGACTCTCTCAGCGGTGGATCAGGGACATCCCTGGGAATGCCTCACAGGCAGTGTTAGCATGATTAAATCCTTAATTTAGCATTTTCATTTTGCCAAAAAAGGTGATATACT
The DNA here is from genome assembly GCA_031468815.1 of Morus bassanus. Taxonomy (NCBI): domain Eukaryota; kingdom Metazoa; phylum Chordata; class Aves; order Suliformes; family Sulidae; genus Morus; species Morus bassanus. The sequence goes on along the minus strand of CM062576.1, from coordinate 18,266,379 downwards.
TTGCCTCCTAAGTCCAGTAAAATTTATTATGAACGTATGGTGTATAACCCAACTGAATGCCATCTGTCTCTGGTTACAGTGCTGAAGTCTAGCGATGTGGCTGCGTGTCAGATTTGAGTTTGGGGCTTGACTCTGCCTTGGCTCATCATTACAATGTTGCATGGCTCAGGCAGATTCTCTGTGCCTTAGGCTCGCTGCTTGCAGAATGAGGCTAGTGATACGTACCTGCTTTTGTGAAGTGCTTCCTGCCTGAGGGGAGAATATGTGGGCCAAGACCACTACATATAAGTAAATACTGTAATCCAGAAATACTTAGAGCTCCAGTTTAGAGAAGGGTAGTCAAAAGTAGAATTTCACTTAATGTGGAGCTGATGAAACTATTGAATGCAGCAGCCTGTAAATGCAACCAAAACTATGTGCAGGGAAAAAGAAACTTCTGGTGCCCATTCCTGTTCATGCCAACCACTACCTGTCCTTCCTTTTTCTTTCTTTTTTTTTTTTTTTAAACTTTGTTGTTCTTCTCCTTTGGAATGAGGTTTTTGAATGCTAAGAATTACTCGAAGCTCATAAAATGTGGGGCTTGGAGCTACAATAACTAGTATTTCCAGGACACGCGTCATCACTGAGGATGATAGTGCTGTGTGTGGGTTTAGGGGCATGTGTGTTGTTGTAAAATTCTAGGGAGTCTTACCAGACGGAAGTGTTCTCTGAAGCAAAGCTAAGCTGATTAACACTCATTTCAGGCACGTACTTTAAATGTCTGCCAACACTGAAAAACTTCATTTTTCATTAAGCTGGTGCCTTAGGATCTGTATCCTAGTGCAGTCCCTCTGAAATGGGAAGATAGACTCTTTCTCCTCAGTGCTGTTTAAGCTTTCATAACTGTGTGATTTTCACAAACTCCAGCAAGGGTAATGTGTCAGGTTAAAAAAATAAACAGAATCAAACCCCAAACCCCTTTTTTTCCCCATCCCATTCTGAATTGGGATAATCATCTTTTTACAGTATTGGGGAATTAATACTTACTTTTCTATAGTTGATTTGTCTTTTTTTTTTTTTGGAACAGGGGCGATGCATCGAGCAGCGTCTGTGAATCTTCATGATGCCGATTCTGTAACAATGTCAGGGTTACATTATGTAGGAGATTTGCAACCCAGGTGGCATGAGAAGAATGTTTCTCACTGAAATGTCCATCCCTGGTGGGGACAGTAGATGAGATCAAGTATGCCTCCTGCCTGGGACAGATAGCTGTAAGTCCAAGGCTCAGGATGGACAGGCCAAAGTGGCTGGTATAAGAGCCCTGAAGAAGCCATGTGGTGAAAGCAGAACCCCCAGCCTGCAGTGTCTTTGGGTTCAGTGTCGGGTTAGTTTCTGAGTTAAGTCTCACAGCCCTTTAAAAAGAAGAAACAAACCACCTTGACTGAATTTGAGGGCTTCTCATCTCCTTTTAGTCCAGCAGACACTTTGAAGCTTTCCCCCATCTTACCCTTTTAGTCCCACTTTGATTTCAGCTCAAGGTACAGATTTCTTCTCTTGCCTGAGATCCCTGTGCAAGACTTCTTGATGGGATGGTTGCATTTCCACTGCATGTTTTGAGGTTTCTCTTTTGTTCTCTGTACATTTTCTAGTTCTTTCACATAAGTGCAATCTTGCAAATACTTATAAATTACTTTGTGAACTTGAGAAGCTGCTGTTTTTCTCATAGAGCCTTCTGATACCCGTATGTAACTACCATGCAGATTACATGAAAACATTTAGAAGAAGGCTGTATCTGTTCATACAGCACCTAGCACTGAAAGACTGATCTTGACTAGGCTCTCTACAGCTTCCCTAATAGTAGATGAAGTAGAGTCCCAGATTATGTTGAAGTTGCAGTTTTGGGGTTGTTCCTTTCAGTCCACATAGGTTATTCAGGGTCTGATTCAGAAATCACTCTGATATTTTAATACTCATGTCTAAATGCTTACTGAACCCTCCCTTCCTTCTAACATAATCCCTTTCTTGTCTGCTGCGAGTACTTCTTTGTTAAAGTGAGCTGGGAAGTTATTTGCATTTGGAAGGGAATAAATAAAAACAAACTAACATTAAGGTGTAGTTGCAAAATATTGCAGGCCCTTTGAATGTTGGGTGTCTGCTTATTTTGGAGCATTTGCTGGGCTAAATGTAACATGAATTTGTCTGTGATGTGTCATACACTTATCAAAGCCAAATTACTCATTAAAACAATGCTGAATTGGAAACATAATGCAGTAAACTAGCGTACAAATAAAAGGTTAGCAGAAAGGTAACTTGATATATGAAACCATAAAAGAGACTTCAGAATTAATGAGGGAGACAATATTTCTCCTGTAGGGACTTTTAGGTTTGGTTGGAACAGTGTAACAGCAACACATTATTTATTTCTCATGTTGCCTTATTCTTAGGCCCGTGGGACCAGACAGGAAGGAATTAGAGAGCCCTATATTACAATTTAATTGCTTGAAGGAAAAATATTATTTTTTATTGTTAACCATTAGCTGCTTCTAGTTTTATTAAAGTCATAATGTCCATGCTGTAGCACCAATGTTTGCAGCACGCAGTCAGGACTGAGAAAATTGTTCAATTGCTATAAACTCAGCTTTGTGGGGAAAAAAAAAGAAAAAAGAAAAGATGGAGAGGTGAGACTAGACCAGTGGCTGTTCAGGTGTTACATGTCTAAGAGCTGTGTTTTCTTCCATTTAGAGCAGAGCTGTGAAGAACTAGTCCTGATCTTTCACTGAAGAAGTGTTCACATATTACACCCACAGTTTTCATTGAGGTGAGCCAAACAAAAGGCTCATGCTCTTTGTTTTTTGTTTTCTCTTCTTCGTGTTGGCTTGGAATTTCTGTATAATGTAATGGTTTTTGGTCACTTAAATTGTTAATTTTTTATTTTTAACCACAGGTTAAAATTGTGACTTTATTTGGCCAGAGACATCCCAGTTTAATGTACAAGTTTGTTTTTTAGACAGGTTTGGGTTTTTTTTGCAAGGTCAGAGGACAATGAGAGTCTTCTGCTTTTATAACTGCTGTTCATTTTTGCAATAAAAATTCTCATGTGCCAGCTACACTGTGATGACTGTCCCCTACTGTGTTCTTGGCCTGTGGGAAAGGGGAGACAATGTAACTTAGTTTGGCTCACCATGGAAAAAATATTTGAGAGGAATGATCTCACACCTGCTTCAGGCTAAAAATGCTTACTCCGTGAACAGACAGAATGGCTCAGTTGTTAAGCTGTGGTGATTTGACCACATGGACAGATAAGCAAAGCTGAGGCATGTCTGTAATGCACAAAGCAGTGTGGTGACAGCAGTATAGCAGTTCAGCCTTGCATGTATCCACATGGAAGATCTGACAGATCAATACAGTAATCCATTGCATTTTTCCGTAGACTTGGAGCATTTGCTTTCCCTCATAGAAGCAGGAGAGCAGATTTCTTGCCGTGAATCTTTCAATCCTTGATCCCTTGCTTTGGCTCCCAAGAGCAACATTGACTTTGTATGATGCAGGGAACTGGGTCCTTTCACAGAGGTCACCAGCTAGGAAGGGACCATAGTATTTTACCAACTGATTCCTCTTCAAGGTCAGCTTTGTCTCTGCGGTAGGCTTAGTTCTTCTGATGACTGAGAAGCAAATGACTTTCCAACTCATAGGTAGCACACCTGCAGGAGTATCTACAGAAGTGTTCTGCCTTTTTGTAAATTCAGGAAATGATGGCTGGCTGTCTTCCCTTTTGCTGTTAAATTCACCCCCATTGAGAAGTATTTTTAGCATCTGTGGTTAAACCACAATGTGAAAGGAGTTAGCTAGATTACTGAGATGATGGAGCTGTTGCAGCTCAGTGCTGGTGGCTGCTGATGTTACCTGCAGCTGGCTTGGATTCCTTTTTAAACCAAGGGAATCTTCCAATCCAAGAGTATCTTGTATGTACTCAAATACAAATCATTCACTTGTTATTACAGCGACAAGATACATGATCATCCCAAGAGGTTTCAGTGACCTGTAGATCCCCAGGTCAGTAGGTCAATTGTGATAAGCTGCTATCTACTGTTTCAGCAGTGAAAAAGGGCTGTAGTATTTACTCTAAGAGAGAGTTGGGTTTTGTGGGCTTTGCCTCATGTTGGCAGCCCATCATATGTATACAGGTCTCCTAAAAGCCTTGAAAATTTATGTTAGGTATTTCTGTGTGTATATACATGGATATATGTAAAACGCTCAGGGGTTCACGTCTCCTTAAAGAGCTTTTTTGGAAGCCCTGTGAGCTAACTCTTTAAATTGTTTAGGAAGCATGATCTGTCTGATCTTGTGAAGCACAGTTGAAATTTGAAATATATTGTGGACATTGTGACTGAGTCTAGCCTGTAATTTTTTTTCTAAGATAGAGTTAGCCTGTTGATACCAGGGCCAGCTCTGCTTTTCTATGCTCTTGCAAACATTCAGCAGGGAAGGTGCGCTACTTCTGATGAATAATTCCATTGTTTGCCATGGACTCTGAGCAGTAACTTTGGCCTTACTGGGAAAGATTCCTATTCTTTGATGCTCTGATTCTTCAGTGAACTCCATTCTGTTGAATATAATATTTAATCAAGTTTTCCTTTTAACTTGTAATGTTACAAGTCCCTAAATGTGTTACTATCCACCAAAGAGGGTTTCTTGGCAGGGTTTCCAAACAAAAACAAAACAAAAAACCTCTGTTCTGCCAAAATACTCTTAACGTATGAATCAACAATTACTTGTGGCTTTGTGAAAATAGACTATATATTGTATATATTGTGGAGCAAGAGACCACGATGTGTGTAGTGATGATTTGAGGTATTGGGAAATTAAGTGATCCATCACTATTGATGCTTGGTGCCAAGTATTTAGTTCAATGCTCCAATTTGCTATGCAATTGAAAGTGGGAGTAGGCTTTTCAGGAAAGAGGGTCTAGTGGTTAATGCACTGAGCTGGGCCTTGGGAGGTCTGGCTTCAATTCCCAGCTCTCTCCAGGCTTGCTGTACAACTATGAATACATTACTTGAACTCTCTGTGCCTCAGTTCTCTTTCCCTCCCTCACCCACTTTTTAAAATTCCTTTGGGAGGAACTGTCTTTAAGCCTTGTGTATGTTATCTAAAGAAAGGGTACTGCATCTCAGTAGGGGCCTGGAGATACTTCGACCATAGAAATATTTGTAAGTGTTCTGGCAAATACAAAACTGTCATGTACATACGCATGTCAGGCAGGCTGAGTTATGTATGCAGTAACGGGAAAAATTAACAAGCAGAAATGGCAACCATTACAACTGCATGTTTTCATTTGGACACCTTGATTATGTGACTGTTTGGAGCAACTGCTCCCATCCCTACCTGGTCACTAGCAGTACTGCTCCACTTTTGCACAAGTTTGGTTGAAGATGTACTTCCTTAAGAACAAAATTCTCTTATCCTTTTTCTTCGGAAACCCTCCTGGATAGTTCATAAATCATTCTGAGGCATAACACAAGGAGAGGCAGCTGGAGAGGACTGTGAACTTGGGGGAGAGCATTATTCTGAACACAGTCCTGCACCCTGTCCTGGACTGACTTACTAAGTCTCCTTGCTTCCAGTCCATCACCTGTAAAATGCAGGAAGTCATAGCTACCCTGATACTACCCTGGACTCTGTGCATATTCACTGATGTCTCTAGAGAACATTGAAGATGGTACTTTCCTTGAAGTCTGTCTTAATACTAGCTGTTGTGTTCAGTGGAAGATGGGGGCTTGAATAACAAAGGCCTCTGGTTGTGTCAGTACTGAAGTGCATTTGCAGAAGTTACTTCAGTCGAGTTGCACTAGCCTAAGGACAGCAGGCCAGGCCTACGGTTCTTCAGCAAAGCTTGAAGCCTGGGAGGGAGCTCCCAGAGGCCCTGTCTGCTCTGCTTCTTGAAAGATTTTGGTTTAGTGAGAGTAGGGAGTAGAGCTGTATTGGCCTGACAGAAAGAAGATGAATGCAAGTCACTGCCCTTCCTGCCATCTTATGAGCCTTTAAAAGTAGAAAATGTTCTGTACTCCTGTAATAGCTGTTTCTGAGATTAAGCCCTATAACATTTCCCAGTATGAGAGCACCACTTCAGTGTCTAGGCTAATTTTGGCTGTTGGAATAGATAAGGAAGCTGTTTCCTGTGAGTATCTCATTCAACATTACAGCCTAAGAAAGACAAACCTCCTCTCTGAACACAAGTGACAGAACAGAGGATTAGCTAACTTCATTCAAGCCAAGGATTAGCTTTTGGAATCAAAGTATCATTTTGACATCATTAAAATGGTGGCAATAAGTACTTTTTTGCAAGGCAGGATTTCACTCTCAGCCAGTGGGAAGACAGGACTGAGTGTCATGCTTTTTCATTAGCAGAATGTTTTGTCATTGGACCTAGGTCTAAACAAGGCAGTGATAGGAGAGCTGTTTATCTACAAGTAGGTTAGACATGCGTTGCTATGGACATATGCATGCTGTACGCCACGCAATTGCTGAAGAGATTGGCAGTTGCTATAGATCTAGTTTTCACAGAAGAATTTGGCTGATGTGGTCTAGACCAAATTACATGTGCTTGGAAGACAGCCATTTAAGATCACACCAGCAGACACCTGTGGAGCTAAGGAGATTAGACTGCCTATGGTTACTTCCACTATAGAAGAGAGAGTTTTGTTTTGTTTTCAACAATGGGTAATAAGATCTCTTGTTGTGACTCCTGTTTCTGGAGATCTGAGTGAGTAGCACAACAGTGACCATTCATGAAGATCATATGAAAGTGTTTAAAAAAATAACTTGAGAATCTTAAACTAGACCTGCTGTGTAAACAAATTGTACAGTGCTGGAGTGAGTTTTCTTGACCTACCACAAGGAGGACCTTTCTGATCTACTGCTGGACTTTTATTACAGTTTATCAGCTTGGTCCTTGTCTCTGAAGCATAAAGAAATCCCCTGGTTAGACCCACTGAATGTTTGTTCTCCCTCCTACCTCTCATGGTAGAATTTTGGCCCACAGAAGGCACAGTAATATCACAAAGAAGGAAAGACATGGAAAGCGGTATTTTGTTGAACTTTTACTTCTTGATAATTACAAGAATTCCTAGCTAACTATCAACTTTGTATTTTTTTCAGATGTGTAAGAAAGTAGATATACAAGCCCAGTTAAGAAGGAATGAGAGTTTAAGGTGTCCTAGGACTTCTTTCTAAAGGTAGAGTCTGTGAGGATTATGGAAGTCTGACTTTTCTAGGATATTGTATCAGCAGCCACAGTAATGCATGACCTGCTACCTGTATTTAAAAACAATAATTTGCAAATAAATACTTTAAATTACTGCTGGTGTACAGGAGATTTAAGGGTGGGAATAGAAGAAACAGATGTTTTGCAAAGTAGACATTTGCAAGATCTTTTTTCAGATGCAAACTAAGAATCTGCTTTTTATGTATGTATACTTTTTTTCCCAACAGATGTCTGTAAGATTTTAGAATAGAGTCGGTTTACCTTTTTTTTTTTTTTTTTTTTTTTTAAAATCTTTATGGGAGTTATCTTGATTTCCAGCCAATGGGATCTGTCTGGCCCACAGACTCTTCCTGATGGACGAGAGTTTGCTACTGTTTGCTTATAGCTGCTGAAAGAACTTCAGTTAATGAATGTCTCATATCTAGCCATCCAAAGGAGTGACATTTGAAAATCTAACCCAAACACTGCATAAAGTTTTTCACAATTAAGGCAAAAGCATTATCTCATCGAGGACTGAATCTTCACACCTTGAAGGCCAAGTACGAGGGCAGGACTGTAGCCAGTTTGCTCATGTAAATACCCGAACTAGACTTCTACATCCCGAGTATTCAGTTTTCATCTACATCTAATACACAGTCAGGTGTGTGAATATAGTGACACATTTTGTGCATGTCCCCCAGTTTTGTTCTTTGAAAGCCTGGCTTTGAATCTGACCTCGTATGAGAGAGACTCAAACTGAAGCTTTTTGAATTGAAGATGCCTTTTAGCAGAGGAGTGGTCTACCTCTCCGAAAAGCTCTAGAGAGTTGGATATTACAGATGGGTCAGGTGTCACAAACCAGATAATATGAAATTTTTCCATTGTCCTGTAGTTCTGTAAAGCCAGCAGTATCAGCACGGTTATGCTCAATATGGACGTTTTTGGGTGGTTGAAAGCACCTGATCTGTACCTTGAGTAATGCCTGATTTAAACACATTCCAAACTGCAGGTTATGGCACCAACTCAGTCTGTAGCTAGGGGTGTGTAGACTGGGTTTTTGGCAGGAACTGTCTAACTTTTGTCTGCAATATATAGTAAGTCTTTATAGTGTTTAAGACGCATAAATCTTATCTCCCCCCAAACTGTCTGTAGTTCATTTCCTTTGGGGTTGGGGGAAGGGGGAAGTCCAGGTAGGTGGAAGGACAATTTGAAGAAGAGAGAGATCCTGTGAAGTTATTTGAGCATGAAATGTTGGATTTAAACAATGAAGTAGCTTCCTTTCCTATTCTATTTATCATTTTAATTGCTTAAAGCATATTTCTTAGAAATAGTCAAAATACAGACTCAGACATATTTATATTTTATGCATCCCTGCTGTTACGTTTTTTTGGATGTAAAATGGATCAGCAAAACCCATGGAGATGTTTATACAGAAAACATAATATAATGAAAGTCTTACTGTGAATTTTGTGTTGATAGCATTTGTAATAAATCAGGAGAGTCAATTACTTTACTCTGTTATATGCACAGTAACTACTGTCACATTGCATGAAAACATTACTTATCTACTCACTGTAAAGATGCCAACTATCTCTGGATCAAACTGTGCTGAACTATGAAGTCAGATTTCTTATAAGGAAGGAAGACTTGCAAATCATAAGAATATATGTGCTGGTGATAAAGCCAAAGGTTTCTGACAAACTACTTTACGAGGATTTTTCTTATTTGTTATTTTCTGAACTGAAATAGGGGCGGGAACACAAATCAGTTCCTGAAGTTGTTAATGTAGAAGTGGTTCCTAGGGGACACAGAGGGATCAAGCATTATATATCTTAAGTATTTACTATTTGGCAAACGGAGTCAAGGCATCAGTCTAGCAGGATGTCCTACAGGGAGAGAAATACTGGGTAGGTAGTGGATGCTCTTATTTCTAAAAGTCTGGCCTTTTCTCAAGGTTTCCTCTACTGTCAGGCTGAGCAGGGAATGAGGGACTCAAGACCAGGATTTTTTAAACAAAAATACCATGAAAGACATTCTGATCTCAGCTTTTGAGTATTCATTGTGGGTCTAAAAATAGTAGTATGTGGCCTACAGACCAAGTTGAGCATCTCAATGCAAAATTTAGGCTTTTAATAACTGCAGCTTTTACAAGAATTGAGGAAATGTCCCTTTTGCAGTATCTGTGAACTTTAAATGATTTAGCTCTAGAACAAGCGTAGGCACAAGTAATTTGAGGTTCTGGGGCCTTTAATCCTTTCAAAAAAAGGATTATAATTATAACCTAAGGAAATACTGAGTTTGGAAGGGAAAACTAACTGTCTCTGTAAGGGGTGGACTAGCCCTTTATAGCTCAAGATAGTAGTCTGAGAGCCTGTTAACTTAGTGACGACACTTTTCCTGTCCCATTTATCCAGGGGATAAATAGGGGAAGGTAAAGAAAATACTTGAAGCCATTGTTAGAAGAAGGGAAGGCATAAGGAACCCAGGCCCTCTTCCTGTAAGGTCCTGGGATGAGGCAAGGCTCACGCCCTTGATAGGTGTTCACAGGAAAGGCAGCTTTTTCTCTAAACAAGTAGCTGTCTGGGCCAGGTAATTGTTTTGAGTGTATGAGGCTTGTGGAAGAAGAGGAGTCTTGTCTTACAGGTACATGCTTGGAATAGGTTATTTCTGAAAACTGGAGGAAAAGATGCAGCAACTGCTCATAGGGCCACCTGAGCCTATGAGGAGGCACATCAGCATTGCTTTGTGATAAGAGGACAAAAGGCTGTTTTTAAAATGTGAATGAAAGAAATTATATGCAGGCCCCCAAAAGTTCTAGTCATCCATATTTGCCCTCCATTTCTTGATATGGGTTCTTCCAAAACATCTCTAAGCTGTAAGTCATCAGTTCTGTTCTCATTTTTAAAACCATACAACACTGGAGAAATAGCTGTCTCATCCTGGATTGAAGCTCTATTTTTAATATGATAGGGTGTTGAAACTGCACCTGCTTGTAGCACTGGTGGCTGGTAACATCAAAATTGTCTTTATCAACTGTGCTGTTCTGGAAGCCAGCCTTGGCTGAGCAAGCTAAGATACTTCTGAACTGACTACAAGGGCCTTTCTGTGAGCTTACAGTTGGCTTGCAACAGAAGAGGCTGAGTAATCAGCAATTACAGCTGAAATCAGAATCAGCCACTTGAAGCCCGTTTTGTTTTTCTATTTCTGTTATGTTTGGAGTTGTTATGTGAGTTTAAAGATCTTGAATCATTTTCTAAGCCTGTGCATTCAAATTGATTGAATACTGGATGCTATAAAAACAATTACTTCAGCACAAGATACGCTTACACAACTCCCTTCTAATTTTTGGTAACTGCATTCAGGCACTCCAGTAATCTTTGGTGAAAAGCCATTGGATACAAACAAGTTGTAACTTTTATCCCAACTGGATGACTGAAGGAAATTAATATCTTTGTGTAAGAAAGTGGCCTTCTCTATTAACATACCCAGCCCTTGTAGGGCTGTGAAAAGATTGGTTGTTTACCGTGTCTAGGATTCTCTTACTTAATTTGGTACCAAAGAGGATATTAGTCTTTCCCGCGTGAGCTGCTGTACCCAGGATCTTTCACTGTACCCTTTACATCCTCCTGTTTCACATGTGCAAAGCAGTTTTCAGAATGTGAAGCTAGGTAGAGGACACAGATGCTAGGTGATATATGCAACATATCCTTATTAATGTCCTTCATCCCTTTTGGGTATTTTTAAAAAAAAACATCTTCAGAAATGTCTGTATAGATAAAGGAAAATCCTAAGTAGTGAGTATTAATGGCTTGTAGTTCTTCCTTTTGTAGTCAGGCTGATGCAAAGCTTGCCATTTTAACAGCACTGTTTTAGCATTATCGATACTATTGGATGTCCCATAGATCTGCAGACAACATTCTAATTATTGATGTTATTTCACCACAAGTATAGAATGGATTGCAGAATCTGGTGAACTCTGTATGAATGTTCATGTTGTCATCCACATACTGCAGACATAAAACCGCTAGCTGCCTTTTGGAGAAATCCATTGTTTCATCATTCATAATTGTACAGCACTTTCCAGAAATTTTCTCAGAAGCATCCCTCATGAGTTTTAGAGCCATAATTTCCATTATCTCATGTTGAGTAACTGGATTTGTGAATTTGTCTTGAGTCATTTTCAGCTACTTTGAAATATGAGGATCAGATTCCATTTGCAAACAAGACAGCTAAGATGGATTTCAACTTTGTTCTTTGCTAAAGGGTGTATTTTCAGTTTCTTTAGTTCAGTGGTCTCGCAGTGCAAGCCTTTGTCAGGCAAGATAATATCTCCTACTTAGTATTTTCATAAGGATCTTCCTGTTTTCTCTTTAGAGAGCACTGAAAATTTAGCATTTCACCCACATTTTTGTGGTCTTTTGAATGGTATCAGCTGCTTTGCAGTGATCTCAGATGGATTTTAAGATTGTTTTTTCTCTCAACTGGAAAACATCAATGGCATAACAGTTTCATCTGTGCAGTTAGTCAAAAGTTCAGTTTTTGGGTGCAAGCTACAACAGTAGAAACCACGTGTGCTATGACTACCTTGAGAATCAGAGAACTATTAGAAATCCTCAAATTAGGGAGCTGAGCACACAGTCAAATAAAGGAATTACGTTTTTCTTGATGAGCTGTAGTTGGATTCTGCTGTCGACAATGTCAGATACAGCTTCAGCCAGCAAAAGCTGAATCATGTATTGCTGAAAGTTTGGGATTTTTTTTTCTCACTTTTTTTCTTTTTTCCCCAGCAGTCAGAAAGCTTTAAGTGATTTTCATTTTGGCACCTTGAAGTGCTGTGTAATTTTTACTTTGTTCAGTCACTGCTGACACAATGATATGGTACAATAGTAGGTTGTTTATCACTTAAGTAATCTTGTCTGGAAAAATGGAAGTTTTATATAACTACTGCATTGTTTGCAGAAGGAGAAGAACAATCCCTATGATGTATCATTTACAACAGAAAAACAAAACATAAGTGATGGGCTAGTAGCTCTTTGGATTTTCCTCTGCCATAGAAAAACTGCATTTAAGAGGGGAACAAGAAACCCTTTAAGTTCATGGGCGTGGGATTTCAAGCTGCAGAAAGTCCACTAAAAATATCACGGTCTCACTGCTGGCTAGCTGGCTGCTCCTCATGCAAAGATAATTCTTGAAACTTGGAGACAGAAGAGAAGAAATGGTCAGAGCAGAGGAAGTTGGCCAGACCTATACCATGCCTCCTTAGACAGTGGGTATCCTTGTGAACAGTGAAAGTAAAGCCATTTTTGAGAGAAGCAGGACAATAGTGTAGAAGAAATGGGAGAAATAGACAGGTAAACTTCAGTCAGGCTCAAATGGGAAGGCCATGTTGGGTATTCTTCCAGCCAGAAAAAAGAGGAATCTAGACACTGTTGCAGAAAAGGCCTATCCATTCACAATGGTTTTCCAAAAGCCCTTTGACTCCATGGAAGAAGCAGCATCTGAGACCACTGAAGACCTATGCATCTTAACTAAAGAAAACAGCGAACTGCGTATCCAGGGGACTGATTTTGCTAATTGTAATTAATAGAAAAAATGGTTTATCAGCTTTCCTACTCAAGCTGTGTCTCCCCCCTCCCCTACCCCGCTATTGTAGAAAGAAGTGTCTACTTCGAGGGCAAATCACATGCCTTAAAAGAAACATGCCACTGCTCATTCAAAGTAGACAGATTCTGAGGGTCAGCTGTAAGAAAAATGCTTAGGCACCTAACATGCCTATTTAGGAGCTGATGCTAGAAGGCTTTATTGGCTGACTGCTCAAGTGTTCAGAGTTTGGAATTAGAGAAAAGCCAGGAAGAAATGTGCTTTTGGAGTGCTTTCAGCACTCTTTGACTTTCTTAGGTACATAGTATCAATAGTGCAAGCTGTAGAATTCTTACTCAGAATGGACTATTCTACTGTAGAAACTTTTTCATGCCTTGAAATGGCGCATGCTGATCCCAGGTGTTAGAACTAATCAAAGCAATGCGACAGCTAGAAAACTTAGTATCAAAACGCACAATCTAATCTGCATGTTAAGTACCTTTTGAAAATGCAGATTCAGGAAAAAAGGTTTAAAAAATATTGACATGTCATGTCAAACGTATAATTAAAAGCAAGCAAAAGTATAAAATTATGAATAATAAAACAAATCCATCCCTCATTACTCTTTTTTATGTATTTCATGCAAAAAATAGAATAGATCCTATTAACTGCGTATTGCCTAAAACTTATCTTGAGATGACTGTGTCTGTACAGCTGTGTAAGAAAATGAAATACATGGTCACTGAGGGGAAAATGACACAGATACAAGGTAATTTCAAGGAATATGTAAGCAGGCAATGGAGGACGTGAGTTGCTGTGTAGATTTTCAGTTAGATGATAATGACATGCTTGGTACTACATAGGCACGCTTTGTTGTGGGTTATCTCCCCTATTATGGATAGATGCAAGGGTAAAGAGGGGAGTCTTAGCAGTGCAATATCCTTTTATGTATGCACAATGTGAGAGGATGAGAAGGTAGTTTTCTAGTTTCTGGTGTGCCAGCCTTGTTGAGGGAGATCGCAAGCAGAAAAAAGGGAACAGTTTATAAAGAAGGAGAAGTCCTTCTTACCACTAATGTCAATGGCTACCAGTGTTCCTGAGGATGGAGTAACAGATCCAGCAGTGAGCATCGTTTTGGAAACATGCAACATATTCAACAACCCCTTCTGGTAGTAAGCCTCAGAGTTATCATGGAAAAACACAAAATGTCTGAGAACTAAAGGAAAAGAGTGCGTCCTTTGAGCAAAGGGCATGTTCTCTCCTGACATAACTCACTGAAGTCAAGACATGCATTGTGAGAGAATTTGGTCCATACACATTCAGTCCCCTATAGGGGCACAGGTCTGCCACCGTCTTTGACATAAATAACCCTGTCCCCTTTTAAAGAAATATTTTGGGGAGTGGAGTAGAGGTCTGGAAGTCCGTGAGGAGCTTGTGTCAAATGACCATTTACCAAAAGAGAACTGCACATGTCCTTACTAACTGTAATGTAATCTCATCAGCCATGGGATGATTATGTGTGTGGTGGAGGTAATGAAAGCTCAGTTCTAGCTAGTACATCTGTCATGACTTACATAATTAATACCCGTGATCCTACAGTGATCGATCATATGGTGACGTTGTTGAAGCTGAAAATAGACCCTATTGATTGCAAACAAATAATACATTTTTTTCCCCAGCTGTAGTTGACAGGATTCAGAAAATTTCAACTTGGCGTTTTCTTTTTGCGTTACATTATTCTATATGATAAAGAGGCCTCAAATCTGTATTTATAGTATATCTAGGTAACATAGGGCTTTAGGCCTTTGTTTAAAAGGAGACTGTGAAGATGTTTGTATGGAAGTCCTGTTCTTTTTCTCTTCTAGATGGATTTCTCAGGAATACATTTGTAAGAAAAACTCTGGAGTCTGGGTTCAGAATTTTGTTTTTCTTGCGGTACTGAGGGTAAAGATAAGCCTTACCTAAAATGGTAGGTGCTTTCAGGCTTCTGGAGTAGAGGTTTAGATGCCAGATTGATTTGAGGTTGATGCAAACCAAATCCTCTTGTTAGTCTTCCACAACACTGAGTGATTAGTAACGCTTTACTTCAAGACAAGAGCTTGAGATTATATAAGTGTGGTTTAGAACTTACCGCTTCCTTGGCGTGAGAGTTGATACATGACTGCATGCCTGTTCTGCGTATGTTACAGTGCAAAATGGGGTTTCAGAAGCCCACAGCCTTGGTTTACGACCAACACAGTGATTTAGTGCCATTGTGCTACAGTATTTCCCCTAGATTTCAAAGGTGAATTCAAGGATGTTTTTGTTATTAAACATGACTACCACCCACAATTACTTTTAATAATAAGAATTTTAAAATAAATTTATGAGAGGGATTTTTCCTGATTTTTATGTAATAAGGCACAAGATTTGACTGCAGCTTTACTTGTTAGGTATAGGAGGCAATGCCTAGCTACTTAGTATGAGACAATATGCATGGATTTACTTGGGGAGGGAAGACAGTAGAAAGTGTAGCTCTTAGCACCATGATATGACTTAGTTTTGTCTGTCCCACACATGCAGCTAGATCAGCCCCTGTAGATCAAGTGCTCTTGAGTTTGTTCTAAGTTATTATAGTTATATATATACTAGTATATATATATTTTAGTCTCAGACTTAGAACTGTTTAAGGGCAGAGAGCTTGTGAAGTCATCACCTTTTACCATGTTTAGGAACACCTTAGAATCACATCTGTTGGGGAAGAACTGGATACAATTTATTCTGTGTTGTATAGCTAACATCTCAGGGAACCTTCTAATTTCTCTTCCACGAGACTGATCATTTTGCTCGGTCCTCTCTGACCTATAAACACCTGTATTGGATTAAAGTGCAATATTCTGTATCTTCCTGGAGCTGGGAGCAAATGCTGAAGGAAGAGCAGAAAGGGGTAAGTGTGTAGTCAAAATTCCTGAGTATCTTCTCCCAGCCACTAATAGTGTGCAGCCTAGGGACTTCTTTAATTAGTACTCATGTTGTTCTGTTTTATAGACCTTGACCAGTTTTAATATCACAATTTTTTCTAATCACTTCTTGAACACATGCATTCACAATATTCACAATATCCTCTGATGGTAAGTTTTATAACTGTTAGTTAACCTCCCTACTAAAAGCCAACCCATTCTGATTACATAGACACTGCCACATGTTTTCCTTTGGCACCTCCTCTGCTTTGCACCTTACAGGAGAGTGAGTGGCATGGTCCATAATCCATGCGCTTAGTATTATTTTACTGGTTGGATCGCACAATATTTAAAGGCATGGTAAGGAAGGAAACTTCTCACAGGATTGAACTCGGTTTGCTGGGTGCAGACACACACCTTTAGGGTAGAATGAGATAATTTTAAAAGGCCACCTTTAGGGGAGCCAAAATGAAGTGGAAAATGGTGGGAATCATTAAAAACATGAGCACTAAATTCTTTTTGTGCTGCGTTAGGTTCAGATATTTGTCCTAACATCTGGTTTCTCTACCACTTTCATCTTAAATCTAAGCTGATTTTCTTAGTAAACAAGCAGCAAATTCACCACTATGAGCTTTCTAAAAAGCATTATAAGTTATTTTAAAGATCTTTTTGGAGTTTTATTTTGATTGCATAATAAGCTTCCATTCATGACTAAAGATGCGTGCTTGAGGCATCAACAACCATTCTTCCTTCCTGCACTTCAACCATATTCTGTGAAATTGGACGAAAAATCTATTAAATTAGATACACCAATAGGAATTGATTTTTGAAATGGAGAAAAAAAATTATTATTCCTTCTGATATTCATACAGCTGTGAATACATCTTGATTCAATTTGTACCAAGCGGTGGGAAAACACTTTTTGAACTGTTTGAAAGCATTTAATAGTCCTGTGATGCACAGTTGATTTACAGCTGATCTGTACTGGATTTCAGTGCCATGTGTCTGAAAGTTTGAAGGTATGATATGGAAAATTATTACCTTCCCTGTTATTCTGAGTAATTGCTCTCTAACGGACTCTTCCAGCTTTGAGACTGTTTTATTGCTTAAGGTAACTGTTAGCTGATGCCAGTTAATACAGCTATGATTATACAGCAGCTCCTGGGAGGATATTGTCTGTTCCCTAGGTGACAGAAGCCCTGTGCTCTCTATCCCTGTTAGCTTTGCAATTGCTTTCTTAAAACAATTATAAAACAACTCAGAAAATTACAAAGAAAAGCCCTTTCCTTGTAGGAGTGATAACTTATAACAGCAGAAACAAAGGGCTTGCCAAAGTGATTTGGACCATTGGTCCATCTAGTTCAGAGTCCCTTCTTAGGCAGCAGTGAGTCCTGGATGCTTCAGAGAAGGAGATACTGCAGCAGGGTAGTTATGGGATAGTTTCTTTCTACTGAAGTTTTGTTGAACATTCTCCTCTTATGATATGAGGAGGTGAGAATGAACTAGTCCATGGTTAGCTTTATACCATTCATAATGTAGCTCAGTCACCTCCTATTTGTCTCTGATTTTGAGATAAAGTTCCAGATCTCTGCGGGATCTCGTAATCTGAGGCGCATTCTCTGCTTTTGCTCATCTTTACCACCTGTGTCTGACATTCCCTCTGCTTCTACAGTCTCCATTTTGGCTTGAGTGTTAACTGTATTCTTGATTAAAAGGTTAGCCATTGATACATTAAACAGAGTTTTTTGCTATTTCGATTTCTTCACTGCCCTCAAGTGCTATTCCGCTGAGTTTGTAGTGCAGTGATGTGCCATCTGAGATTTCTTGTATTTACCAGTAGGAGTGATTTTCGGTGCTTGACAAAGAAATGGTTTTGGGATCACAGTTTTCTCCTGACTGGAAGTGGAGCCTGTTCACCAGCCACAGATGTTAGAAAATCATGGGTGCAGCTTGTGGCACTGGTGGAGTACATGGGAAAATTGTGCTTTGGATGAGCAAGTATTCATCCGAATAGGTACTTTACTCAGTTAAGCATGCTTTTGTGTACTTATTCCATTCATACCTCAACTACCCTGATCCTTGTATTTTCTTTAGTCTGAGTGAGGAACCAGGTTGTTTCAGGTTGAAACTGCATGGGAAGAGAGAGGAAATATTTTAAATAATTGAGAAATAAGGTAGCTACAGCTAAGCTATGATTTACTGAATATGGTGTCAAGTGCTGAAAGAAAGTAGAATAAACTGAGACTTCTAAAATCACACAAAAACGTCTGGAAGAGGAGCTTGATTTCTTTGTAAGGTGCTGAGCAGCTGTGGAGGGCAGGTGGCAGCAGAAATTTGTGGATGTCAGCAAGATGAGCTCTGAAAATACTGCCATTATCTGTATCTCTTGGAATTTAAATGGTTTTGAGCTTGGCAAAAAGGAATTCATAGTGGCTTAGCAATCGCCTCTGAAGACTGGTGACCACTGATTTCTCAGCAGAACAGTTCAACTCTGCTTTGTGCTACCTAGCATTTTTCCTCAAGCTGATGCAGAGGCTTCCAGGGGTTTGGTGTGTATCTTATTCTTTTCTCATTTGTAAGCTCTTTGTGGCAGGACATACTCCATCCTTACATAAATCACCTCAGCCTTTCTTTACCAAGCTGCTCTTTGGCTGCTCTTTGTTGTTCAAATATGACTGGACTTTTCTTCAGGAAGGAGGTAAGTTTCTGACAAGATTAGCCCAAAGAAAAGAGGTGGTCTTCCAGTTATTACTGAGCTGTAATCTTGATTTGCTTATGAGGTGATCACCTTCTCTCCAAAAACCTCTTCTGATTAATTTGAACAGACAGAATAGTTATCTGAGAGTCTGATCTGAGCATCACCTTCTTTCTTATTTGCCTTTTTTTCTTTAGGGCTGTTCAGTATGAAAGTAGTCCTAACCGAAACTCCCCATTTTAGAGTGTGCTGTGCAGGATGCAGTCAGACTGTGGACGACTTCTCTGGTTTAGTAAGGATGCAGTTACCAGTAAGGCAGACCAGTTTGGGCTAGTGGTGCTGAGTTGTGGCCGAGCAAGCTGCAGTGTGGGGAGGTGTGGGCTCTTGGCTCTGCTGTAATCCTGCTATGCAGGAGGGGAACGTCACCTCTCAGCAACACAGAGGGAGGCCTCAGATTAAAAGCTAAGGAGTGGCAGTATTGGCATCTCTGGGTTCAAGAACTTGGAATTTTTTAACTGTTATTTTTATTTACTTATTTGTAAGACTAATGGGCTGTTCTGTCTCCAGCAATAGTTGTGGACCTGTAAGGCCTCTCTCAGTACTGAGCCTGGAGATACAAATGAAGATCCAAGCACGCTATTTCACTATACTTGTGCTGTGATGAGGCTGTAGCTTGCTATACACGTTAAATGGGTTGAGATGTAATGATCTAACATACATCAGTGGCCAGTCATCAGCGTGTTTCCCATTATGGATGGTGAGAAGAGGAGGAAAGTGGGCAGCTCTTTCCTTTCTGCCTCAGAAGCAGTGCCTTTGGCAGTGTTGGTGGTGGTCCAGTCCCGTTCCTGCAGCGGTACAGATACTATACTTCCAGGCTTCTCCAGATCAGGCTTCTATCTGCACTTTTCCCCTATTCTTTTCCAGAACATTTTGCCCAGGTAGAAAGAGAGGAGGCTTGTCTGAGGCTTTCTAGAATGCTGTTGGCTATTTAGGTGTCTTGGCCATCAGACATGCTCAGATAAGTACTACAGAGCACACGGTCAGCTTGTCACACTCTGGACATACAGGACTCGCTGTGTGTGAGAGTTTATATACGTGTACTCTCTAGCATGCAGGCATAATGTGGGGAGAATCAGAGGTGCCCTTTTAACTGAACAAATGAAAGAGGAGCCAATAATTCTTCTACAGGGGTACATAAATTCCCAGGGGCCTTTGTTGTGGGTTATTCATGTCTCACGCATAAGACACTGTCTCCTGGATAATTTAATCTGCCTCAAGGGAATTCAGTGGCCTTCCTGAGGGGAGCTACAAGTAGCGTGCAGGTTGGGAAGCAAAGGAATTGGACTGTAAGAAGGGAGCTGCATCATGCTAAAGGACAAAAAGAGAGAAAATAATGATGTTCTGAAACAGGGTGGTACACATCTATAGACTGATGCTGAGAACAGAGAGGAGTTTAGGGGGCGGGCAGGGGTTGTCACTGAATGATCCAGGCCATAGGAGACCTGTCTAGTCAACAGAGCAGTAAATCTGAGCTTTCCTGTGTATATTTATTTTCACGTCACAATTTGTTTAAGCAAGAAAAGCACATTCTAATTGCACTCTAAACAAGGATTCCTCCTTCAGTATTTTACAGCTGTTTCTTGTATGCAGTGCCAAGCTGATCTTGGTGAGATGTTCTAGCACAGCATGGACATGAGCCCAGTGGGCGGATGTTTCTTTTGCTGCGTTTTCATTCACTGTTTCAAGGGGCAGTTGAGAGACTGTTTTGCTCCTTCGTAATGGTTTATAATTCATGAAGCCCATTACTGTGTACAGAACTGTACATCTGGCATAGAAGCACTCTGGTGCTCAGTAAGAAATAAGATGCTTTTGGAGTAAATGCTGCAGTCTGACTGGAGTTAACTTCATTTAAGACTAAAGAGCAGGGATAATAGTGGCTGCTGGAAAGGTGATACCAGGAGCTGAGCTGACTTATAATACCTGTGACATCTCAGCAACGTTAAACGCTTTGGGCTGTAAAGCTCTTGCATCCAGTTATAAGATACATGTACAGTAGTGACCTAATGATTTGATCCTGCTCTTCTTGAAGCTGATAGGAGTTTGGCTAAGTGCAGTGAGAGTTTGGATAATAAGGACAATGTGAACAGAAGAAGGGCCATTACCTATGGTAGAACTTTGTTAGAAAACTTGCCTTTCTGTACGGTCGCTGTAGTTAGCTTTGAGGCGTCTTTGTTTCCTAGATTCTGAATACAGAACACTTTCAGAACAGAAGTCAAATCCATTTTATTTAAGAGCTGACATTGTGTTCAAGAGAAACTTTCCCATCAGGCGGGGTGAAGTCCTGAAATAAGAAGAGGCAGGAATTTGTACTGTGAAAACGAGCTGGATCCTGCAGTTGTGTTACACAAGCTGGGAGCAACACCCTTGATAAGGATGCCACAGAGCGCGAGTGCATGTTGCTGGGAAGGAGCTGCGCTGTACCCTCTGCAGAGATGCTGCCTGAGCAAGTCCAGTCTTGTGCTCAGTTTACGATTGCAATGTCACCCCACTAGAGGGATTTTTCACTTGCTGAGCTCAGTCCCACTACTCTGCATTTGTGCACAGACTCCTGGTAACTACAGCTGAGACACAGGAAGCTGCTTTTGTTGCATACAGTGGGTTGCCTGCTCTCCCACTTGTGTAAAGCAACTTTTAGCAGTGAGAAATGAGAATGGGGCTAGCAGTTTCAAACCGAAATGCAGTGAAGTTATATTCTTTGTCTTCATTTATGCACTTATATGACAAGCCAGTGTCTTGGAAAGCAAAATTCTTCACGTTTAGATGCTTGTAGATGTCCTGTTGCAAAATGTACATTTGAAAACTGTAGCCTGTATTTATAAATTAAAACAAACAAACCAACCAACCAGTGATTCTGGAGATAAAAATAAGGGATCTATTCCAGCTGAAGTATCAAATGCACCATAAGGTCCCTCTGGACTAAGACATCTTACTAGTGGCATCCCAGCTAAATTTAGATTTTCAAATTAAAACCATTTCTGCTGAGAGGCCAAATCTGTAGGCTTGTTCTGGAGTTAATGAAAAGACAGAGATACTTCCCAAAGGTTGATTCAGCCACCTAAGATCTGGAGTTGTGTGTGTTTCTCTGCGGACTCTCATGCAAGGCTCTGATGCTCCTGAATTAGACAGAAGGAATTCAGGACTGAATTTAAGTGTAAAGTTTTGGGTAGGCTGTACTGAGTTGAGCCACAGATTTTGATTAGCTTTCAAAAAAGGGTGGAGCCAGCCTGGCACTTCTTGGCATGAAAGGCCAGATACAGAGTTGTTATGGACATGAAGAATCTCAATAAAGGATGAGATGAAGTCCATATTAATCAAAAGTGGCTTTAATTTTTTTTTTAAATTGAATACTACGAGAATCCTACTGACTTTCAGTGGACCTTATATTCAGCTTCCTTTTTTGACCCATTGTCCATACTACGCAACAATTCCTATACTTGTGTTTTCTGAAATGTCCTCTTTATTCTACTGCAGACAGCATCTTGGTGAGCCTTGCTGACTTAATAAGAAACTGTACAAAACAGGTGAATAACAGCACAGGAGGAGGGATGGCAGACAAGGAGTTAGATGCTAAATTTATCTTGGGAAGTGGCATCATTTGGAAGATTCACAGACTAGCTGCAGTACTGACTATATTTCAGTTTTCAGATCATAACAGGCATACAAGTCTGAAGTAAGTACTGTATGCAGTCATAGGAAGAATAGGGATTCTTTTCAGAATAGTCCGACAAGAGATCCCCAACAGAAACTTTGCAGTATTCATTAATAGGTAAATGAGAGCAAAAATGAAACAATTGTTTTAACAAGAAGTTTTCATCAAAACCATGCCAGGGATACTATCCTTTGCTAGTTCCAGTGGAGGAGTCATAAGAATCAGGCCCAAAGAAGACCAGAGAGGGGAAAGAAAATACACTTCAGTGGAATCAATCATAATGCCAGTTTATGGATGCAAAAACCATCTCATTTGCTAAACAAAAGATTCTCCTGCTTTGCTTATATTCAAGTTCCCACACCAGTCATTTACTGATCTATTACCTATAGAAAATATTAGGTGTAAAATCTCCTTTCATTTGCTCTCATGGTATGCACTGTATTTATTCTGATTTCACTTAGCGAGAACAGAATGTGGCCACTTCACTGTGTAACAAATCAATGTTGTCTACTTCAGCCTAGTAAGTACTTGTTGTGCTTTACTAAAATATTATGATTTTCTTCTCCCCCTCTGAAAAAATGGAGAAGAAAGGAGTTCTTTTGAAATTTTGACTCACACCCAAGAGCTTTGTAAAAATGGAATGTGCAGTTAACATAAACCCAGTTCTTATCTGAAATTGTGGGGGGAAAGGCAGAATTGATTCTTGATGCCTCTCTTGTGCAACCCAGCATTCCCTCAGAGTAGCAAGATTCCAGTATTAGTGGAAAGCATTTTTGTAAGACATCCCAGCCTGTGCCAGCACGGCATGTAATGCACACTAAACAGGCTAGCTCATGAAGAAAAACATGTTTACAGAAACTGAAATGACTTCTTGTTTACTCGTGAGAAGGAGAATGGCGTCAGGAGTGCTTCGAGAGAGAATCTAGCTTTTGAATTATGACTGAAACAGCATTGCAGTGTGACTAGGCAGAATTTTCATGGTCTTGAGACAGTTCCAGGAGCTGCTGAGTAAATGCTGCATCAAACAGTTGATCTCCTAGGCATGGCAAGAGAGGCATTGTCATCTAAACACACGGCTGTACATACCACACTGCCCAGTCACCCCAGGGACAGTGACTCACTGTTCAGTAAAAGCAAACCCTACTCCATAACATCACCTACCTCGACAGCACTTCCAGTCTGCTGTCTTCTTTTGCTGGTGGATCAAGCTCACTTGACTATTTCAGTGCTTCAGGATGTGCCCTAAATTGTCTGAGATTGTTAGTAATGTGTGAGGGTTTACATGCAGCGATGATGCTTGTGCTGATGCAAGCTGGCCCTCTTACAGCACATTGTAGAAATCTTGCTCCCAGTTGCAGGATTTTGGAATTTCTCTGGTTATTTCCTGTTCACTTTAATCTGCTCCCCTCCAGGGATCTGTAATTGCCCCTGAATTTTTCTACCTCTGATAGATATGCATCATCAGGACTTCTTAAAGGTTTCCAGCCTCTTTGGTTTGAGGTGAGGGTTGGTTTTTTGGTTTGGTTTTTTTTTTTTTTTTTTTTTTGGTTCTTTTGTTTTGTTTTGTTTTCCCTAAAGAGCCATTTGTAATTCATGCAGTGGAAGTGTCTTGGCTCCTGGCTTGAGATCCTGGAGATCATGCCCACTGTGGGCACAGGCACTGTTTCATCTCCATTCACCTGGGTATGGAAGGGATTTGAGTATTGCTTATGCAGTCAATTAAATTACATATTTGTACCCTTATTGATCCAGTAACAGCTGAGTGTTTACCAGCGTTACCAAGATCCATGGGTATGCTAACAGTACCTGCACAGGAAGCAGCTCAAGGGCAAGAGAAGGATAAAACCTGATGAAATTAAAAATACTGACTATAGAGGATGCCAAGCAATAGGCTGTAGAGGATGATTTTACCTTCACCTGTCCTGGTAGAACAGCTGCCCAACAGCGCTTCCAGGTAGATGCTGGAGGAGAAGTTGTCACCATGAGCAACATGAGTGGGAAGTATTTGTGTTGTTAATGTCCAGTCAGCACAGCTCTGAGTGAGTTATTTGTGCGAAGAGCAGTACAGAAGTATGTGCCTTTTTTTTTCTACAAAGAGTGGGGAATGGGGAGAGGGGTGATTCACGCACGAGTTAGACATCACTTACTGTAAGTGTGTTTCCCTTAAAGAGCTTACTCAGGCAATTCTGCAAACACAGCAATGCTCTTGTAGGGCTTGTCATATGATTTTTAGGTCCTCATCCTTTCATTTTCTTTCTGCTCCTGGGTGATACTCCTTGTCTTTGCTCCTCTAGATTTTCTCCCTTTTTAACAACAGCATTCGGTACTTTTTACAGCATCTTCTATTACAGGCCCTCCTGGTTCTTTTTAAAGTCTACATTATTCTTGTGGCATGAAGTTATCACTGTTTGCAAGTGGGGAGACAGAGGCACTGAGAATCAGTCCGCAGACCTCTTGCCCTTCTTGGTGTGCCTTATGTACAAAGTTGTTGTACGATGTGCCCTATCCTAACTTCTGCCAAGAAAGAAGCAAAGACTAAAGAGTCATTTGGCCGAATGCTCTTCCTCCTGCCAGTGTGGGGTTTCTCTGTACTGCAGATTTACTAGTGATCTATCTATATGGCCAAGGAATGCATTTTCTGGAGAACCTTCTGTGTAGCTGAATAGATCTCCCTCATCAGGCTGTATTTTCTTGCTTTCTGTCCTTAATTTCATCCCATGTATTTACCTATGCTTCCCTTTTTAAACAACAAATAGCAGTGTGTTCTGTAGGATCATTGCTGTCCACTTGCCTTCCTCCCTCCAACCCCCTTCCTAGGATGTGTCTCCCATTCTTTCTCCCCAGAATAATGAAACTCTGCTTTTCCAAACCAAATGTCAGTTTTTTTTTACTTTCCAGGCCTTTCCTCCCCTTTATTATTATTTCTCTGACTAGCTGGAGTGATCTCTTCCTTCTCCTGGTGTCTTCTCTGAAGACAGGAGCTGTCCTGGCACTTTCTCTGCTTCAGTAGTGGCAGGTGAGTGACTGGATAACCATTGCCACGTAGCTGTCTTGTGCTGCCCTCAGCATGGCCAGGAGACAGACTGGGACAAAGAAATTGCAGGGATAAGATAGCTGGGTGCATGGGGGAACGTGGGTGTAAGTCACACAGGATCAGAAGTATGACACAAAACGGTGTTGCAGCAGTGGCAACTGCTTCATCCTCAAAAGCTGATGGCTCTGTGGGAAGCAGATTGCATATGACTAATTGGCTTTGCTGACTCCTGCACAAGTTTGAATGAAGCCCAGGCTGACCCCAGAGGTCTGCAGTGAGTTCATCCTACTGATGCACACAGCTGTGAGATGTCTGAATCCTGTCTCCAGTTGCAGTGCTGGCCGGAGTTAAGATTGCTACAGAACCTATGCTCAGAGCAGAGAAGAGCAGAGCATGGAAGGAAGAGTCTTCAGAGGCTGACTGTGAAGCAGTGCTTCAGAGGAAGAAATGAAAGGGTAGTGGGGATCTCTCAGAACTCTCCTTATCTTGTTAAAATAATTATACTAATAGCAACCAAGGATAGCTTTCCTGAGGTGTTTGATAGGCATGATAGGTTCTGACAGCCCCAGCTGCTGCTGCAGTATGTTCCCTGGATATAGAGCGGCTGTTGACTGAGTGGGGGCAAGGCATACACTCCACTTGTTTTCCTTTCCTCCCCCTTACCCCATTTCACCTGTCTTTCTGTTTGATCAGTGTGTACAAAATCAGTGGGTGTCTGTCCCTTTTGTGGCACAAAGGAGCCTTGACTTCCATGATTGCTGTTGGACACTGCTGCTAATATGTTGCATCACTAGAGTCAGGTATTTGCTGAATGGCTCCACGGTGGAGTAAGTGAGCAGCACAGGAACATGGCTATTTTCCTTATGCTTCAACGTTTTACTGACAGCATCACTGTGAAAGGGTGGCATGAAATGGATGTTGGCCCAATATCAAAAATGAACGAATAGGGTGGTGGTGGGCCAGTTAGTGGTAATTCATATTTGGCAATGTCATGGCTTGATGAAGTATTGAAGAATAGGCATACAGTTAGTTTAGCATGGTTGTAAGGAAAGTGTAGCTTGTCCAAGAAATCTGACGTCGGATTTTCATGAGGTTATGAGGTTAATGGATTGAGGTTTTCTAAAAAAAAACAAAAACAAAAACAAAAACAAAAACAAAAACAAACCCCACCAAAAAAAAAAACCCAAAAACAAACAAAAAAAAGCCCCAAAAAACCCCAACAAAACCCTCAACAATCAAAAACCAAAAAAGCCCCAACACACATTCTGTGATATTGCTGAAACATCTACTAAACAGATTAAATACTGGCTCAGATTAGCGACAGTAGCAAGTAGAAGGTGGATTCAGCGGGTTTGCATACAAAATGGTTAGATTTTTCAGTACTTGAGGCTAGAACTTTAAAACCATTGCTGATAGAAATTTCTGCATGATGTGAAGGTTGGCCCAATGCCAAATAATGATGAGCAGAGTAGCACAACAGGTAGCTTGTCAATCACTTGATAAGTTAGAACCCACTGAGGAAAAATGATTTTTATCACAGCTTGGTATTAGGTCCTGCAACTGCTGGGGGAGCAAGGCAGGCAGACAGGCGGTATCTGCAGAAGGCAGGGCACCTTGTCCTAGAAAGCCTGAACTCTGAATTGCAGTTGCAGTAAGTGCAGTGAGGTCTTGCATAGTGTTATGCTGCTCCCAGTAGAAATGATGACAAGTTGGAGAAAGTGCATTAAAGAGGAAGAAACCTTCCTGGACTTGAGGGCTCTAGCTTATCAAAAAGGTTAAGTGACTTGATGACAAGAAAACTCTGTACATTAACAGATTCTTAAGGCAGCAGAGAAAAACGTAGCAAAAACTGGGGGCTGGAAACTGAGATCAGACAAATAAAATTTAAAAAGTCATAAATTCTTAATAAAAGATGTAAAGAATCCCTGAAACAAGCGAAGGCTCTTGGCCTTCTGAAATCAAGACTGGATGCTTTTTTGGCAGTTTTGTTCAGCTAGAACATGAATTTATAGGATCAGAGGTAACTGAGAGAAGCTCGGGGTCAGGCAATGGGATTCAATGGGTCCAGCAGTCTTTTTTAAAAAAACAAACAAACAAACAAACAAAGAAAAACAACAAAAAAACCCCAAAAAACAAACTTGAAAAACTGTAGCACCTAAAGCATAGGGTCAGGCGCAGAGCCAGTTTTCTCTCGTGGATGGAAAAGGCAGATGTTAATCATATCACATTCCTGCTAACTTTCACCAGATTTTCTTTGTCATCCTTAAAAGGATCTGATTTAGCCCTGTGGGAGGGTTTTCATTGGCTTCAGTGAAAATGACTGAGTCAAAATAGCATTACTTTTAATCCCAGATCAGCACTCTGATTTGGTAGTGTTCACTTCAGATATCAAGCGCAAGGGATTCATTAACATACTCGTCTACAAGCTGCCCTTTTGAGTGCAGTTTTAAAGCATTGGAATGTAGTTATTTGACTGATTAACTTTCCAAGAGCTAACACAGAAATCAGAATTCGGATATTGCATTTTCCAGTGTCATTTGGTAACAACTGCAATAAATTTGATGTATTCCTACCCATAAAAATTAACCGAAAGATCAGAATCAGACTTGTTTATATTTGCATGATTCAGTTGTAATTGCTTTCGTGTCTTCACTGTTCTTTCCATGGAGATCTCCTTGGACTTTTGAATTTGAAGAATTATTTTGGAAAAGGAGGTGCAGGGAGAAGGGGAAGGATAAAGACAGAGAGAGAAAGCCTGTCTGCAGGGCAGATTTTTTTCCAGGCTCTCATAGCTATATTAAAAAGTACCTGGAGACAAAAAAAAGATATATTCCTAGCCCCACACAGAAGTTACTGTTGCTCATAAAAATGGCGTAGACAGTGGTGCCTAACAACATATTTGGGCAGCTCTTTTTTGAGCATTGCACCAGGTTATTGTATAACTGATTATCTGCGCTGTGTATCTCTTTCTGCCTGGAGGAGAGTCTGCCAATTCCTGATCATGGTCCAAACCACTGCTTTAGCTACCTGTATCCCAGTGACTGTGAGAAGAGCTGGTATTTCATTTCAAAATAGATTGTGTTTGTTTGTTTTGCGTGCTATTAGGGGAGTATTCTTTGCAGGCCTCAGCCAGGATCTCTGTTTTCCGTTCGATGCGTGTGCAAAATTCCCATGAAGGCAAATGGGTATGCAGTGGAAGAGGCCAGGGAGGGCTTTGCAGGTCAGTGCAGTGAGCAAAGGGACTGCCAAGTTTCTGTCTGTTGCTGTGTGCACAACGCACACTGCAGCCAGAAAGCAGACACAGCATGCCACTGAGGCCAGCATGAAGTCTCTGCTGCCCTGTCTTGTCTTAGTAGGGGGGATGTATTATGAATTGAGAGGAAGGAGCTGTATTCCTCTAGGTGGTGAGAGAAAAGCTGTACTAGCGGCAGTGAAAAGAGTGGTACCTAATGGGGACAATACACCTGAGCCTCAGAGGCTGCTGCTGCATGGGAAAAGGAGCTGCAGGCCTGTGCTGGTGACTGTGAGGTCCCATGCAGGGTGTTCCTGAGATGCAGGAGTGCTCTGTGGAGTGGGGAGTCTGTGTAGTGTCCAGATGGCTTGCTACAGCTCTGTGAGAGGGGGAGTCATTTACTACTTGTTTCTCATTATGCTCCTGTTCCCCCAGAAGCTGCCACATTCAGACCAAGCTTGGAGTTTGTCTGCCTCAGTAGTCTGAACTGAGAGGTTCCAGCAGACTGATGGAAAGGAAGCGGGGTTAGGCATGAGAATAAGAGAAGGAAGAGAGAGAGAAGCTGTCAGTATAAGAGAACACCAGGAAACTTGTTTTTTGACTCATGGGCTGAAGGGATCATTTCAGGTGAATGATTGCATTGGTCAGTTTAGTCCTTTGTGTGTGTCTGAACTACCTGGGACTAGAATTTATCCAGAAATTCACATATATCCCGTGCAATCATAGTTTAGTATACAGCTACTTCAGTGAGGTCTTCCCATATTTCCTAGTGTTGGTAAGCTGCTTGATAACATTTCTGTCTCTTATTTGGCCAGAATACCCGTAACTGGAGAGCAAGTAGTTCACATGAGTATTGACACAAAGCATATTAATCCTAAAAATTAGCTGGAACAAAACAAAAACAGAAGTGGTAGCAGAAATTTAATGTTGTGTGAATGCTACCCTTCAGAATTCCCTGGTCGCCTGGATTTGAGGCAGAGCAAAAGGAAAGAAGATGGCTATTTCATTTCCTGTGATGCAGGTTGTTGGGATTTGTCTGATACCAGACTGTGCCTTTCTGTCCTCGGGTTGCCACTTGAGTTTTATAGCAGACAGACAGCAAAGTGTAAATTCCTCATGTTTCAGTGAACAGGATTTAGCTTAGTCCGGCCACCAACATGTAGTCGGTCCCTTTGGCATGGAAGACTGCTTCACCACTTCACCTTTGTCCTCATCTGAGTTTGAGGCATCACTGTCATTTGTCCAGGCTCCATCTGCATGTTGCCATGAATGTAGCACCTTTTTTTTTTTTTTTTTTTTTAAGAGCACATAAAGATTAAGTTAGCTGTTAAATCACAAAAAGACTGACATCCTCTGTCGTTGAAAAAATGAAGAGAAATTATAGTAGTACAAATAATATTTGTTAGGTCTAGTTTTCTGATACAATGACAAAAATTTTGAGTCAGTCCTGTTAATTACAACAAGCAAATCAGTGCACAGTAGGGTCTAGTGCAAAATTAAACGAGCTACAGTCTTACGGACAACCTAGAAATGCATTCCTCAGTGTCAGAGCCATCCAGTGGTTCCTCCAACCTATTTTTCAACCACATAAGATTTAATTGTTGCAAATGGAATACTTGTTCTACAGAAGTCCAATAAATCTGCAGTCTGTCTTCCCAGTAATCAATCACAGATTGTGAATTGCATGAGGAAAAATCTATAAGATATGTTCTTCATGTCTAGTACGTTGGGTTATTTTCATGTCTTGTGGTTTGAATTTGGCCACTGTCATTTTAGAGGAATTTCCTGCCATCTGCGTTCAATTGAATTTTCTCACAGATTTGGGCTTGCTTGTAAATACTGGGATCTGGCAAAAGGAGTATCTTTGTTCTTCAGGGGCATATTCAAAAACTGTTAACATGGTGTTGGCAATGTGCTGGGTTAGGGAAGATCCAGGAGATGAAAAAGGTATAAATTCCCCCCTCCCCCTAAGAGCTGATGATTTGTCTGGGAAGGAAAAAGAATGATGAGTGCATGAGTTTGTGGTAGAGTTTATCTTGAGCTATCATGGTATTTCATATTTTGCTCATTAGTAGGGTGTTGGTCTTACTGTCTGCTTGTGACCATGTATGCAGGCAACAGACTGAGCAGCCAAAATATTACAGTGAATTCCTGGGGGATCTCATTGCACAGTCCCAAACAGATCAGGAGTCGATTTACCACGAGCTCTAATTTGTGTTTTGGCTGCTGATTTTGCATTGCGAGTTAATACCCAAACAGCAAGCATTAGCATATGTAGATTCTTAGAAATCCCATGTTCCTCTGGTGATGTTGAGGCAAAGGAGCTACTCCATCCTCACTTTAAGACATTGCTGCAGTGTTAAGAAATTCAAGGTAATCTCATCATCCTAATTGGAAGCTGGAGAGAGCCCTCTGCATTCCTTTCTGAGAAGAGTGTATAATCAAATAAAAAAAAAATCCAAATGTTGAGGATCAAGTTTAAACCAACAAAATCAAAACAGTTCAGAATGGAGTTTATTGCTGTCTTGATCTTAACCTCACAATGAGAAATAATAGATAAAATGGATTTACATGTGTACTCCACTGTATCCCAGCTCAGAAGGATCCTGCTTTAATTTATCTCATTTTGCATGTTTCAATTTGTCAGACTTTGTGTTGTTTGGGCATAAACCAGGGTCAGTTCCAGCCTTGCTGTGAAAAGTAGGCCTGTGAAAATAATGACAAGGGCTTCTAGATGTATCACGTCTCTGCTTAACAGTTTATTCTATTTGTAGCTAGAAAGATGTGTTTTCTGACTGCCAGTTTCTCAAACTAACTTTGGTCTTTAAGAATGGGTTATTTCATCTCATATGTCACTAGGCCAAGATTAGATCTTCCCCAGTTCCTTTAAACATGCATTATGCATTTAAATATCTGTAACTGCTTGGAGTTCAACACAGTGGTCTGTTGATAATGCAGCAGAGGGAATCCTGCTTCTGCTCCCTTAGTTCTTCAGAAAAGGCAAAACCAAGCATTTTGGCCAGTGATGTCCTTAGAGTGTCTCAGTATTGTTTAGCTTTTGGTTTCTGTAGCAAGTGTTTTCCAAATTCTGTCAGTACCTGAAAGCAGTCCAGTTGAAGATGTTAAACAGCAGCTCTGCCCAGGGAGCTAGAAGGTGACATTTTTGCATAATTTATCTTTTAGAAGAACTGCAGCATGAGAATCAATGTGTTGTTTTCAGTATTGCATTTTCCATGGTCTGGAAATAGTCAATGCCTATGAGGAGGCTCATTGCAATAGCCACGGACACAATTAAAACTAGCAGGCTTTGTTACTGCAACCTCTGCTCTGCCCAGGGATGCTGTGTTCTGATGGGAACAAAGCAATTTGCTGTTACTGGCATGAGCAGCTGCTCTTGCATTTATGTCTCTAGGTGCTTTTAGGACAGCTTTATCAACAAGGAATGGTATATGCCCCAGTTACATGGGAAGCTTGCTGCTTCAAATGAATCCTGGAGCATATTTGCACTTCTGCAATGAGCAGGCTGATAGTGCGAGTAAATGGGCATAATTCAACTGAAGCAGGTTCATGTTGTGTGGTTCTGCCTTGTGCCTTTTGGGATACCACTGTGTAGCCCTGGCTAGCATGGACCTATTTGTTGCCTAGGAGAACCGCTCATGCGGAATATTCCCCTGAGATTCAGCATATATCTTAGCTCATCTTTCCCAAGATTTCAAAAAACTTACTGAGATTTTGGAGGGCTTATCCAGTTCTTGCTGTGCATATTCTTCTATCCTCTTGCCCTGTTTCCTTATTTTTTCATATTGGTCTTTGTATCATAACATCAGTATACATAATTTGTCTTTTTTGAGGTTATTTCCAGTGGTGTAACTGTATTTTAACTCATAATATATTGGGCAGCACTGTTCTGGCTTGACCAAGAAGCTGACACCACTGTTGCTTTATGAATACATAGAAGTTTATTCACTACTTCTATTTTTAATATGGGATGACTATATTAGCAAAGATTACCTATTTGATCTTGACAGCAAAGCCCATGATAAACATCTGGAAACACACCTTCCAATGGGTTTTAAGCCATGACTCTGAGAGAGAGAGGCTCCTTTATTTAAGTAAAGTTTCCAAGATTCTCTGGATCGCCAGTTTAATTTGCTTGTTTACCAAACAAAGGGTTGCATTTTACACAAGCCAAATGAGCCTGGCACTGCAAATAAAAAACAGATTACATTCGTTGCCATTAGTCACTCAAACTTAAAGGGCAGCTCCTCCCTGAAAAGCAGCTCTAAAAACAGCATTGAAGATTTCCATGTTTTTTGTCCCGTAGTATTTCCAAAGCATACGCACTAAAGCAATACTTTTATTTTCTTATGTCAGTCTTGCACAATTCTAGTGCATGATAGCTGTGATGACACGTACCTTAATTTTCTCGTTTGACCTTCTACTAATAAAGTGTTTTCACATCTGACAAGCCTGTCTCTTATTCACTTACGCAGTCCACTCTGTCCAGATTTTGCCCCTGATTATACTGAGGCAAATCTGGTTTCTGTTGTAGTCAGGAAGAGCTGGAGCCCCTTGGTTTTTTAGTGATTTTTTTTTTTTTTGGGTATGGATAAATGATGGATGGGATAAATCTTCAGCATTTCCTCCCAGTGATTAGATCACATCATGTCATGAATGAATCCTGCTGTTTGCTTCCAATGTTCCTCTGCTTTGGGTATAATACTTCTTGCTTTGTCTTCAGGAAAGTTGATAATTTGCTTTGTCCTTGATCATTTGTCTTTGTCACTAATCCTATTATCCCCTTCTTTCCTCTACCGGGCCTTCGCACATTAGGGTATTTTCCTGTGTCTCAAACAACTACCTCCCTTCCTTCTGCTGGATTTCCCAAACACATGCCAGGCCCTCACTGAGTTCATCTGCACAATGCTTTTCATCTAAGTCTCTACTGGAGACCAATAAAGCCAATAGGGAATTAGCTGACAAAGACAATTGTTATTGTTATTTCCTAAGAAAACATGCTTGCATTTTCTTTTTCTTTCTCTGAATAGCTAAATGATCTTAACAATAGTTCTCTTGTTCTTTCTCCTTTATTAGCTTCTCCCTGCCATTTTGTTTCATGACGGTAAACTACTGATACATCTTGTGTGCTGAAGGGCATCTGTCAGGCTTGCCACAGTAAGAAATATGTTATG
This sequence comes from Morus bassanus, assembly GCA_031468815.1. Taxonomy (NCBI): domain Eukaryota; kingdom Metazoa; phylum Chordata; class Aves; order Suliformes; family Sulidae; genus Morus; species Morus bassanus. The sequence goes on along the minus strand of CM062576.1, from coordinate 18,232,776 downwards.
GTGAGATTCTGTGTCATTCTGCATAAGTTTAACTCTGACCTACAATACATGTGGTTATTCCAGAAAAAAGACTATCACATTAAGATTCTGTATGATTTTAGCTTTGATAAGAACAGCTTGCTTACCCTATTGATAGTGAAAGATTCTTAATGGTCTTAATGATCCAGTCCGGCTTCCAGATGCTTGGGTTTTGTTGTACTTGTGGTAAGTATATCATTGTTGCTGGGAAGCTTCCCTGGATGTGGTAATTCAATTTCATTTGGATCTTGAGCTATATCTCAGTAAGAATGTAGACAATCTCTGCTGAGGTATTGTGTCTGAGTGTGCATATATAATATATATATATATGACTCTTGGGGATTCTCCAGGCAGAAGTTTCTGGTGTCAAGGGCAAGGTGCCCCAGCAGCACAGAGCAAAATAACCTGGAGCCTTGCGTTAATCTCCCACTGTAAACCTTATAATTGCAGATGTTGATGTTCCCATGAAATACTCATGAGCTACCTGATGAGATCAGTTGAGCTGAATACAATTTTACACTGTTATCCAAATGTTGCATTTGTTCAAGCCAATCTGATGTATATCCCGCTTCTTTTAATGTAACTACGTAGAGGTTGCTGCTTTGTCATTAAATATATTCACGTGTCTTAGTAGACTGAGCTTCAAAATGTCATTGGGGATTGCTATGCTAAAACCTTCTGTAGATAAAACCAAGAGTAAAGACTAACATTCCTATTAGAGTTTTCCACAGATCCTCACCAGAGGGTTCTATTCAAGGTGGCATAAATCTGTGTGCTTGAACTGCATTTACCCAGCTAAAACTTTAAGCCGGGTGGCACTGATTATTAGAAAGTACATTTGCATTGCACTTACCTATCATGTCTTTTATAGAGGCCGAATGCTTAAGTGCAAGCAGATGAGTAATTTAAACCATTGTGGAATATACACAATCCAGAGAATAAACAGATCATTAGATAGTGTAAATCAGCAGTGAAGCTATAGAAAAAAACATGCCAGCTAAAAGATTTGATGTATTATCCTTATAGTTTTCAAAGACATGCACATTTTATCTTGATACAACCATCTTAATTTAAGCCAGAATTTGTCTCTGAAGTTAGTATGCAGCACTGAGAGATAGAGGAGACATGAGAAGCACCATTCAAGAGAGTGAAAAGCTCCACAGTAGGGTATATGTGAGTGGTGCAGGGATCTCTGACTTTGGCCATGTTATTATTGCCTTTTATGATGTGCGACTTGTGCTGTGACAGATCAGAAATATGTTGTTGGAAGCTCAAAGAGGCATAGATACGTACAAGTTCTATGAAAGTGTTTAAAAACATGAGTGACATTTGCTAATTATACACATTAATTTCTTCTAATTTTTTTGGCTATTGCTTTGCTCTGTGGTTCTTGATAAACAATTGGTTTTATTTAAACTGAAGCTCTCTTCTTCCCAAACCCTCAACCTCCTTGTGAGTTGGATACACAACCCGTCATTTGTGGCCTCACACAGTCACTATGGGGATGTTCAGGCATGAAGTTATGACACATCCTGCTTGGTGTTAAGTAGAAAAATTAAAGAAGCAGTTGAGGATAAAAGAGAAAGCCTGTATCCAAGAAGATAGTTACAACTATAGCCAGCACCTTTGCTCTTGGAAAGCTGAGAACCTCCCAGAAAAAGCAGTTAAAACGCTTAGTTAGGTTTGCATCGTAAGCTTGCAACAGGCTGCAGAAAGCATGGGGCCATTACAGCTTTCTCAACTCAGGACAAAAGTTCAGTTGCCCTGAAACCAGCAAAGGGGAGCTGAAGTCAAGGCAAACACTCAGCACAGACAAGCTCTCAGATCTCATGCTTTGGCCAAAGGTCTGCTCTGGGCTAATTCCCCAAGTGATCCTGATACTGCCAAGAGACAAGAGGGCTATGGCTGTTCTTCCTCAGCTATTAGTATTAAACCAACTTGACTATGGGGGAGATCAAATTACATCTGGCTTATACTCCCTCTGTGCCTGCTGGAAGATACGGGGTAGGGCTGCAGGATTTGGGTAATGAATGTTACCATGCTGTCTTGACTTGCGAGCTCTTCCTATGCAGAGCTCTTTGGAAACGATGTGGTTAACAGTGGGTTTGTTTAAGAGGTAAGGGGGGAGGGAAATTAGTATCAGGTAAAAATGTATATATGTGTGTGTGTGTATAAATTCCCAAAGCATTCACAGCCAGCTACTTAATAGTTTTCATTGAATTAATTTTAAAATGAGAACCTTGTTTCCTTTATTTAATAGAACAAAACGACTTCCATATTCTTGCCTGTAACTAGCAGGGTTTATATAGCATTTTGCAAACAAAGTAAGCATTAAAGTCCCTTTTGCCCATCTGTGGAATGAATAATTTTGTGCAAAGTATTTATTATAAGTACACTATACACTTAAACTTTTTACTGTAGTGGTGACAGATCCAGCACAGAACTGGATTGTTAAGTAGCAAGCACACCACGCTTCTATACTGTACAAAAATTTACCAACCTTTCTAAAGGCTGATAGGTTCAAAGGAAAATGTTAGCTCACTTGGCTAACTTCTGGGTGCTACTTAAAATGATTCTGGATGTTGGAAGTAGAGCTAAGAGGTTGTGATGAGTTTCAGTAGAATTGCACAACTTCATGATGGTGAATGGAAAGGTTTGGGTCTGGTATACACGGAGACTGGTCACCCACCTGGGGAATTGCACTGGGCAGCAGCTGGGTACCCCTGGGTTAGATACTCAAATGTCCTTGGGAACCACCTTGGGAAGATTTTAAGATTTCCCTGTTATTTGGCAGAAGTTGGGACTAACCCAGAGGTGACATGTCACAAGTACCTTCCTCTAACATAGGTGCTTTGAGGATGATTTACAATAGGTTGCTGTGGTTTATACACACAACGGTCATATTATGCTGTAAGTTGAAGTAGTCTTCTCCCTTCTTTGAGTTGTACTTTATTTTACATTCCAGTTAGTTGCTCCCAGAGTTGCACTCTTCCCCCCCTCTAGGATTCCATAGGTGCTTAACATTCACCTTTCTTGTCAGATCCCAGAGTTTGGGCTCCCCAAAACATCCTTCACATGCATATATATGCAGAGACCCAAATTCAGAGGTGGGGCATGAGGAGTATGAGAATGTGTGAGTTAGCCACAGGTAAGCATAGACCAGGCTGGAAGGAGTCTGAATACAGATGACATACAGGCTCCTGGAGGTGACATAAGTCACACCATCATGGGTTTCCTGTAGCCTTGCTTATTATACTGACCTCTGGATTTGGCCCACTGACTCTCCAACGTGGTCTCTGCAGAATGTCTTGGATGTGGCAGCTGTTTTAGTTTGTCTCTCATTGTACTGGTATTACTGATTGGAAAAAAAATAGCTAAGTTTAAGTTAAAGGTATTTAAAAATATATTTCTGATGTTTTCTGGGAGCCAAAGCACAAGACTCCTTTCTGTTTATCCCTTCCAATCTGCTGCCCTCACCATTTGGAATGAGCTGCCTGTCGTGCCTTTATATTTAGTTGCAGGGCCAGTCTTGTGTCCAGCAAAACCTCTTCCTCATTTAATTGAGCATCCCAGGGATGAGCATTCAGGGATCAGCATCTTAGCTGATCCCTGAATATTTGCCTTTCTCCATCTATGTGGTTCCATTTACAAGTGCTGTTTTCTGTTTGGTTGTTTGAGTCATATCTGCTGGTTTATCTGGTTATTTGAATCATATCATAGGGCTCCTGCAAGTTCGGTGTATATTCTGTCCTCTGAAGTGAGGTTGTTCGTCACTGACATTTCATCTGTGAGGAGAATGTCTCTGACTTCTGCGGTGATGTGTTCTGACTTTTATGCTAGAAAATGTCTTCTGTTTTTGCTATGGTTGGGTCACATCTGCTGTCTAGAATGGCACCTGAAGTGGGCTTAGGGATGAAGAATGTGTCCCTCCACTTTTCCAGCTATAGCACCAGCCTGAAGGCTGGTGGTGGGCTGGCCTTGCAGCTATTCTGGAAAGAAACCTTCTGGACATATAGCTTGTGAAGCAACTCTCAGAATAAGCATTTAATTCCTTTTTGCATTTCTGAAATACAGCTCAAGATCGGAGGGGTACACATTTATGATAGAGGATAGATATTGTCCTTTATATGCAACTGCATTCTCTCATAGGTTATTTTTCCCCTCCAGCTTATTGTTACTAAAAAAGATCCCTGGAGCCCTCTTTCTCACTGTTCAGCAAGAATGCTGCATTCTCTTTCAAGCTTTGCTTCATGTCGTGTTCCTCTATCATCACTATGTATGTAGTGCTGCTTTCAGGAGAGATTTATTCTTGTCCTTGCCCAAATCCCAGAAGGACCTTTAAAAAGGTACAAAGTGAGAGGAGTGCTGAGTTCTTGTATTCTCTTTCTGGATCAGAAGGGTGAAGGAGAAGACATTCCTGAATGCAGGTGTCTGGGTTAGGTTTTTGTTGCTCCTTATTCTTTGAGCCTGCATAGGTGCTGGTTGAGCTAATGCAGCAGAAGGCAACTACTTCCCCAGCACATGCAGTCTGTCAGATCCTTCTCGTGGTCGGTCTTGGAGAAAGGTTGGAAACAACAGCTCTTTTGCTATGCCATTTCTGAAGTGTCCTCAGAGCTACACCCTGCAAGGTAAGAGGCGTGGACAAATATAGGGAGGGAGGAGCAGTGGGAATGTTTCATGTTATTGTGAGTTTGGGAAAATGTCTTTGGTGTGTAGTTGGAGTTTATTGTTGTAGCCAAGAACAATAAACATAATAACTAAGAATACATAGAAGTGTTTCAGGATGTTATGAAGTGACAAAAACTAAAATTTTGTCCTTTAAAAGCCCAGGGTCTTTTTCTGTTGGATAATGACCTAAACCCTGTTTATTACCAAGCAGTCAATCTGCACATCTGTCCTGATGTTACTGTCCAGGTTTGTTTGCTGTTATCCTTTGATGGGAACACCTGAATTATTTACGGTTCACAGCAACAGCTATTTAGTTGGGTCAGTTGGCTTCTTAGTGCATGTAAGACATTCAGGGGTTCGTTTGATATGCAGATGGGAGGAATCTGATGAAATACAGTGTAAGTGGTGAATGTGATTTTTACTTCTGTTGAGTCTTGCACCTGATCCAATGTTAGCTAGAGTTTTAAATTTATAATGCTTGTGACAAGGAGAAACTTGAAAATAAATCATGTTTTATAGTCTCAATAAGTGGTGTCTGTTCCAGCTGATACTTTATTTCTTCAGTCCTTTGATTCTTTCCATATGAAGGCAACAAATACTTCCATCAGCTTGATATGGCTGTTCCTTTTCTTAGAAGTTGGATACCTCCAAAATGGTTTGAGCAACTGCATCTCTAAAATTTGCATAAATAAATCAACTATGTACTGTGGCTTTTGTGATGTTCAGTGTCTTTTTATTATTTGATGATTAAACGTATTGCAATTTACTAATGAAGAGATGCATTTTGAAGAGCAAAGGTCAGGGCCAGATTTGAAGACTTCCATTGCCTGAAATGTCTAAAGTAATTTTAATCAGGGAATTTACTTGCCATCATCAAAGCACTTTTCCTTTCATGATTTGAAAAAGTCTTACTGCTGATGTTTATAATTATGGAACACCACCATCAAACCCTTTGCTCATCAAACTTCATTACAATGATTTATTTGACATGCAGTAATACTTGTAATGCAGAACAGAAACAGAACTATTGATTTACCAGCAAATTCATTAAAATTGTGTAAGTATTATTGCCAATAGATACACAAGGAACATAAATAATTTTTATTCTGGTTTTTGAGTTACAGAGGGTCTGTCAAGGAGTTCCATATAAAGCAGTGTAGAAAGCTAACATTTCTGTATGTTAGCAGATACTGCTGGAATAACTTTTCATATTTCAAGAGCTTGTACTGTCACATTTTGCTTAAGAAAATATTTTGGTTGGTGCAGTCCTGTCTTGCAAGGAGACATATTTTATGACCTGTAAGGAAGTCAAGAATATGGTGAGTGACATATCAGGACTGTTCTTTAGATACTGAATAGATTATGTAATGGGAAGGAAAAATCTTTTGCATTTTTTTGCATCACAAGTTTCTGTTTGATCCAGAAGCTACCGTGCATTTGGAACATTTTACTGGTACAAAGAACTCCCTAAACTTGTTTTTATTTATATCAAAATGATTCCAGAAGTGCAGGACAGGACATCTGCTTGTGTTGTATCTCCAGACTGTCCTTTGTTTTGTGTCTGTTAGATTGCATGGTGTGTTATACAGCACCTGCTCCAATGGAGCTGCAATACTGATTGGCTCCTAACTGATGCCATCTGTAGAAATTGTTACTAACTTTCATGTTGTTATTGGTAAGTGCTGTGAGTTGTTGGTACTGTGCAGGATGAAAAGCACCATCCTGTTACACTGGTGATGGAACTATCTGGAGAAATGTGAAGACTGAATTGGGCTTTGTGGGACTTCTCCAGTGAAGGCTAAATGTTTGAAGGGACTCCTGGTACACTTAAACTGCGCTGAGTTTAAGGGCACATTTTGTTCTTTGTGTGTTTTACTGTTTTCCTCGGATTTATTTTTTACTTTGCCATTTTCTGTAGGCAGCTCCATTTTGTGCTTATCATGGCTCTGCCAGATGCCACGCTAAACAGTATGCTCCTTTCCTCAATACAGTGGATCTACTCGACTGTTGTTTGGTTTCCTTGCCTAGCCTCAGGCTGGATTTGTTTTTTTAATTACAAAGTTAATTTTTTTTTTCTTTGGACGCAATTCAAACAGCTAACAGTAATGCTCATATATCCCCTAATGCCTATGACAGGTTTTCCGTGTAAACAAAAATTGCATCTGTCCTCAGGGACTAACTTCCATGGGTATATATCATGAAACATTGGCTGTTTTTATAAGGTATGTAAATGAAGATGGAAAATACGGAGAGGCTGTCCTGGAATGTGAAGAGCTTATATTTCTGTCTGAATTCGGGTAAGCAAACCTGTCCTTGCCTTTAAAAATGGTTGATTTATTTGATTCAGTGCTTCATTTTTGGCCGATTGATAGCATATGACCCTTCACCTCAGTCTGTACCTAATGAAGACTCAGTGAAATCACAGAACTTCAGCAGTCAGGAGTCACTTGAGACTATGGGACAAGCAAATAGAGTGTAAGCTGAATTACTTGTTGGTCCTAAAATTTAGTGTTTCTGTAAAAGGAACTGGAGAGTTAATTTGTGAGAAAGGAATTGGGAATGCCAAAACTAGTTTTGTTTCCTTTCCCCCCCACCTCTTTTTTTTTTCCAAATTTCAAATCTGTTTTTCCCAGGAATTTGAAAACAAATATGAATGGATCCTTTCTTCTTTCCTTCCTCTCCTTCCTGGGCCAATAGGGCATCTGTGATACCAAGTTCAGTGTCCTGTGGGAAAAGGAAGACCATCACACATTTCATGGCCAAGACAAAGTCTGCAGGAATCAGGGATCACACAGAGCTTATTCTAACTCTATGGATGTGGTATATGTTTGTCAATATTAGAAATGGAGCTGAGTCCCCACCTGATGTGAATTGTGGGATGGATATGAAACCTCATGATTCTGCATATAACCTTTAAGCAAAGGAGCTAGGAAGAAACTTTCCTTATGAAAAGAGTATTTCCTCATTTGTAGTTTCAGGTTTCCATGGTTAAGGAGCATTTCACGCCTAGTGAAACATCAGATAGGCCAGTCCTTCCCAGAACAGTCACTGTAGCGATTTCCATTCATTGTCCAGGCTTCATCTGAATGCCTAGACACCATAACATGTGATGCAGAGGCAGAGCAAGTCAGCATAACTGTTTATTTCCTTTTCCTCAATTGTGTGAAGCAGCTACATGATTTTTTCATCGGACAATTGTTAAGCATTTAAGTGCAATATTTTAAGAAATGCATCTTTGCCAAACATCATGTCTCCTCTTTGTTTATCCAGTTATTTAAAGAACCAAAAGGGAATCTTCTCCCATTAGTCTCTCACTTCTGTAAAACAAGGTGTGTCAGGAAACGTTTCATGCAGTCTCCTTACCCACCCCATGCTTGGATGCTGAAAAATTATCGAAACAATTTTCTGAAAAGCAGAAAGACTTAGTGGATCCATTTAGCCCATGGATAGACCATTTAGCTTAGCTAAGATGATGTCTGCTTTTAGGTTGAAAGCACTCTTTAGTCCCTATCAAAGATGTAACAGATAAAATCCTGCCCCCTTCAGCTACGCAGTGTTTCCCTAAACATGCACTGTTAAGCCCTCATTTGGGTAAATCACTTCAGTTCATTCACTGAAGATTCACTGAAGTAAAGGGAGTTTTGATGATTTGCATGAGCTGAGAACCTGCCCCATGATCTCCTTGCAGTAGCATTTGACTGTGCTGTGCATGTGTGTCTGTAAATGGAGGACAAGTTAGGCACCAGCAGCCATCATGGGGATCTGTATTCTGATCAGATGGCAGGATTCACAGAACCATCCTAGGCAGATCAGGCAGTCATTCACACAGCACAGCATGAGAACAACTAGACAGACAGTATTTCCTTCCCAAGATTTTTTCTAAACTTTACAGGTTTTCCAAGAATATCCCTTCCATGTGTACAGTCATTGCTCTTGAGGTGCATGTGTCTGATTCTACTAGGAGACAGATTACTATTGTGTTGATGTTTCAGCTCTTTTAAAGAGCCCATGGATAGGAGCAGAGTTGTTCATGGGGACGCTGGGCTTCAGGGCTTTAGCATCAGGATAAATTACTAGAGAGTAACAAATCACTATGTTGTCAGTTGCTCAGTTGTGAGTAACCATATGCACACTCTTACCCTGCAGCACCTCCTTGTCAATGAAAGGTACTTTAGCGCTCTTTTCCTAAAGGAAAGCTATGCTGAATTAGGTTACACTTACTTAAGGAAAGTGCCTGTACAAGGCAGTATGAAGTGGTTGATAAGTAGTAACTTGCCACCTTGCAGAAATTTATTTGTGTGGCAGAATTCTAGATCTCTGAGTGTCTCAGTTTCCTTTTACTTTAAATATAGCATTTTTTCCCAGTTCACAAAGAAATCAAAAACAATTTAATCTTCTTCATCTGTTTCTGACTTCAGAATGTGTTGGTATCTCCCTGTTAGTTTCCTTGAAAGTTCAAAAATGCTCTTGCTGCTCCATTGAAGAAATATTCTTCCTTAGAGGATTTCTGTTAGAATAAGAATTTGGAAATTTAATTTCCACTCTCTCCTGAACCACAGCATTCCCCTCAGAAAAATCGTCCTTCTTTTACTTCCCTATGGGCTCAAAAAGAAGGAGAGAAAATTAGCAAGTCTCCCTTAGGTTTGGGCTTTATTGACTAGATTGGCTAATTTCCTTATGGTCTTTCTCAAGAAGAATGTAGGACCTGAAACTCAGTGTTGATCCCAGAATCAGACAAGTCCTCTGAACTGGATGAAGTGGAAGGAAAGGAACTGAGATGGGAAGATGAGTGTCCTCCTTTAAAGAAAGTATTTTCTGTCAGCTGTTTTTGTTCCATGAGCATTACCAAATCAATCCAGCAGAGATGTCTGGAGAAAGCTCTTTTCCCGTCAACCTTACTATCAGCAGTTTTGAAGATCTCTATACTCAGTCCTGGTCAAAGACTGTGTTTGAGTGAGGCTGAGATCATAGAATCATGTAGGTTGGAAAAGACCTTTAAGATCATTGAGTCCAACCGTAAACCTAGCACTGCCAAGTCCACCACTAAACCATGTCCCTAAGTGCCGCATCTACATGTCTTTTAAATACCTCCAGGGATGGTGACTCAACCACTTCCCTGGGCAGCCTGTTCCAGTGCTTGATAACCCTTTAAGTGAAGAAACTTTTCCTAATATCCAACCTAAACCTCCCCTGGAGCAACTTGAGGCCAGTTTCCTTGCATCCTATCCCTTGTTACTTTCTAGCTAAGAAGAAAGCCAAGCATCTAGAACAGTAAATGACTGACGGGAGGTTTGTGATTAGAGGCCCTGGCCAGGGTATATTCTTAGTCTCTGAACAGTCATGGAGCAGAACGTGTCCTGCAGCCATTTCTCCTTCCTATGGGGGTCTACTAGCAGCAGTCCTTTTGATTGGCATGGAGACTACAAACATATCGTATTCCCAAGACAGGCCGGACAGAGGGATGTGCTAGTTTGCCTCCCTGGTGGTGGACAGGCCTTGAGGCCTTGCAGATAAGAGGGGTAGGATGGGAGGGCTGAGATGACCCACCTGGGAACAAGCTGGGGAAAGGGAGGGAGAAAATGGTGACAGGGACTCCAGGGCTCCTCTTCTTTCCCTTCCTTTTGTCCCTTGCTGTTGTTTTTCCCCATGGATATAACCATGAAAATGTGACTAGGCCACAACTTAAGGTGCGTGGAAAATGACTGAAATCTGACACTACAAGATGATGTGTTAAATTATTGTCTTAAGCTTGGCTTTCACATAGGCCCACATCTCATGTTTGATTGAGCCTTGGGGCCAACTGCACTGTGCCCCATTTCTGGCTGCTTCTTGGCCTGAGCTATTCTTTTGCTCCCATCAAAACCCTTATTCCCAGAAATAATTTCTCACTCTTTCTATCCTCAGAGCACTAAATTCAACTTATTTGTCCCAGAAAACCTCGCTGAAATGTGCTCCAGCAAGACTCTGACTACCTGCCCTTTCACTAAATTGGTAATCTGTTGGGGAATGGTCCTTGCAACACACAAGGCAGTGCAGTCTGAGCTAATTTGCCAAAAATGAAGACAGATTGTAAAAGGTATAGAAACCTACTCTAAAGAGCTTTCTCCCCTTTGTTCTGCCTTTGCATCAGTTTATTTGTGATAGGAGGAATGTCTGTGGGACACACTTGCACTGACGATTCCCTGAGATGCTTCTGAAGATCATTCCCTCTGCTTTAAAATTTACCGTCAAGGTTCCTCCTGTCTGGCAGTGACAGCAGAGGCTTAGGAGTTTCAGAGTTTGGGCTTAGCTCCAGTGAGTATCCCTGCCCCCACCCCACCCCCCCCCCAAAAAAAAAAAAAAAAAAAAAAAAGCATGCAAATCTGGAGCCTGTTTGAATTATCCAGTCTTCTTCCTGACAAAGATCATGTAATGCTCTCTGTGCTCTCTGGCTATATTTTAAGATACTTTTTGTGGAGCCTTTATATTAGGTCTTGCCAGCAAATACATAAAACATTGAAATGGGGGTGGCCAGACAGCAACACTTTGACAGTAACTTCTCTGTATAGGGTGATTGTATGGTCCTGTAGGACTTGGGAGTCGCTCAACCTTTAATATATTTTTATTTTATTAGTATCCCTATGAGATACAGAAGTGCTGTTACTCGCATTTTACCAGAAAGGCATAAAGTGCAGGCTGAATTCAGTGGATTGCCTGAGGGCCATCCAAAATGTGAATTATCAGCTCCAACGTTTCAGTCTTTGCCCTAATCCAAGGACCATCCTTCCTTTCAAGCCTTCAGGTGGACATAGGTAACACAGTCTTTGAAGATAAGTCATATGCTGTTGGAGAAAAACCTAAAGTGCCCTAACCTTACCCTAATTAAGGTGTCCTAAGAAAACAATAATAAAAGACATAGCTGCGATAGAAGTGTTGAGCTTGACAGGGAGGCCTGAAAGATTCAGACAATAAAGGGACATTTTTGAAAGAATAGTAAGATACATGGAATATGTGGAAGATTAGTTCCATTAAACCCTGAAAGCATATCAGTTCTATCAGTCATTTATTTAGCTGGCCGCACTAATGTTTTCTGCACTGAGGTGATCCAGTAAAACTTAGAGGAATTTGTAAGGTTTATTTCATGTTGCTGGAATTTGTCTAAGCTGGAGTTTGTACTGGATGGTTACATTTACACAATCTGCAGTTTGGAAAATCTGTGTGGCTTCTTGGTTTGCCTGTTCTGTAGCATGTAATCCACCAATACAGAGGTTGTTTCTCGCTCCTGTCATGACATGAATTAAAGTGATCATAAGGTGCTTTTTTGAGGTGTGGGTTTTTTTTTTTTTTTCATCTTAGAGGAGTGCAGAATTCCTGCATTGCAGTTAGCAGCTGTTATTAAAAAGCTAATTTGCAAAAATACTGCTTAATTCTCTTGTGCGTGCCTGTGTACTTTGTATAAGCAGGTCCTCTGTTTGCTATTTAGATTAAGAATCGGTATCCTAGCAGCTAGTAACACTAATACCATCCTGGAGCATCCAGAAGGCACTGATTTCAGTGGAACATGCAGCTTGCTAGGTGTCAGGAGCACCTTCTGTAGTGCCTGAGGCTTTCATGGACATTACCTACCAAAATATGACAGTATTCAATGTTGATTTGCTTGCAAGACTTGTCAAGTTCAAAGCATGAGTTAGTATGGCAACAGTACTGATGCATCCATGGAAATTCTGGCTCCATTTGCTTTGGCTAAGAATTGTGACTATTTTTGAAGATTTTAAAAACATTTGAGGGATTAGTAGTAATTTTTCTCCACGTAAAGTATCTTTTAAAAAAAAATTGACAATGTTAAAAAAATCTTGGTTTCTGCTGAACTTGAACTGTGTTAATAAAAAAAGAAATGTCTTCGCATTTATCTAAACTACTAGGATGTTGGCAAGATGAAAACCTAAGAAAAAATAAGTAATTTCTGGCAGGATGCACTCTTTGTTTTGCATTTTGTTACATTTGTCTATGAGTCCATTGTTGCCACTTGCTTTCAATAAAAGGCAGTTGTCATAAAAACCCTACTCTGATCGCTGAGCCAATTTGTAATTTTAATTAAAAGATTAGCTTCAGGTAAATCAATTAAATTTACTCAGAATAATAGCCTGATAATGTTTAAGAACTGCCTTGACTGACTTGTAAACTTTTATTCCAGCATTATTCTTAAAGAATCAATAGAGCAACCTCAAGCACAAAACCAGTAGAGAGACAGAATTTAAAAAAAAAGCACGTTGGTAATGACTCTTATTGCTGTATAATTAAAACAGACTTTGTCTTGCAGATTTTTTTGCACAGTTCTGTTTGAATGATCACTAACACTTTAATGGAGAATCATTATGAAACTTTCAGCAGTGAAATGCTCAGAAATGTCCATGGCACATTGTTCACTCATGGGAAGTTAGAGCCCCTCTGCTAAACGCTATAAATTATATGTAAAAGTGTATTGTTTTGTTTAAACTGAGGCCCCATCATTGATTTCAGTGTACGTCACATTGCAATAAAACTGTGGCCTTCAGTATCTTCTGAAAGCATCGCTGTTACAGAATTACACAATAGGCGTTAAAACTTCATGGCTGGAGAACAAGATGTAACATGCCTTAGAGGGTCAGGGTCATAGTAAGTGTCAGCTTTTAGACGTAATGTTTTCCTGGCAAGACAGCAAGACTTGCCAGCCCTTTGGATGAGGAGGAGAAGGGACATTTATAGGTAGAGCTGAGCTTATCCTTGCAAGAGCAGTGCATCCTTTAGGGCTAGGAATGGTGTATTTCTACACGAGCACAACCTGTTTGCCAGCTGCACAGAGAGATTACAGGGTGGTGAAGTAATGTTGCTTTGATGTGACCAAAGTTCTGTGATGGGTGGAAGTGCCGGAGGAAAAATAGTGGCAATTAAAATAGGTACAGTCAAGGTAAAAATCATGAGTGAAATCCCAATATGCATACTTCTTTCTGATTTGGTTGTTTCATAGGTAAAAAGTTCATAGACATCAAAGAAGATTTTGGCTGCAAGGTCAGGATTTGGTTCATTAAGTATTTTAAATTATTGTTCATAATTAGTTTCTAATAAAAACATGGATGATCAAGTCTGGGAGAGCTTGGAATTTAGTCCTTGATTCTGCCTCACATTCTTGTCTTTCAGAGGGAACTTTGGCCAGTGTTCTTCATGTATAAAAATTCATTACCGATACAAATCTCATCCCTGGATGTTTGCATCTCTCTGAAAAAATACAGATGTGTCTGAGAAATCATGTTTGATTTTATAAGAATTACTTTTCCCTTAGTACAAACCTAACTGCTTGAACTGAAGCAACTCTTCTAGGGTCCTCTAAATAAGAGAAAACTTTTTAACTTTAAAACTTTAACAGGCAAGGAAGAAGTACAGCAGGATGGAGATAATGAAACACAACTAAGATACTAAGAACAGATGTGACTGCTTCAGCAGCATCCCGTAAGCTGTCAGGTACCAGTTAGCAGGGAGAGTAGCTACATCTGTGTGGTTTGTTTTTTCTAAGAACAAAGGATGTATTTCAAGCAAATATACCATATTTATTCTAGCAAAACCAAATAACTGCACTTAATTTTTGTTTTATTATTTATTTTATCTTTTAACTTTTTCTTGTGTAGAATGTTATTTTTCAAATGCATGGTCCCTTTGTACCTTTTTTGGTCTCCTGTTCTCTACATTTAAGTTGTCTGGGGACAAGACTTGTCTGTATTGGTTTGTATTTGCACATCACTAGCAAAATGAAATTTACTTTAGGACTGGAGATTTCAGGCGCTATGGCAATATGAATAACGAATGAGTACTCAGCTTCCTCTCTCTTTATCCCAATTGATCATGTCACTGCATTGTTATGAAGAACAACTCTGTATATGATCTGGTACAAATTGGGAAACTGGCCTCAAAATACCTTAGTGTCTTGTGCCGAAATCCCATACTGACAAGCCATGCTGAATTTAGAGTGCTAGGTTATTAAAAATACAGGGTTTCTAAGCAACAGTGTTTATAGAAAGAACCCTTGTTCCCAGTTTTGCCTTTGACTGCTGTATCTATAAAATAGCTAAACCGACAGTATTGAGGAGGTTTCAGTGTTGCAAAATGATTAATTTTGAATACTAATGAAATGAGGCCCTGCTGCCTTGTGCTCCAGCATACTTGCACTGCTTACAGGCAAGGTGCAGGATCTTGCAGTGAGTGGGTTGTTTTGAGCATTCTCTATTTTACAAAGCATGTTGTTTAGGTTTTTTGTGAACAGCAGTTCAGTGATCCTTAAAATAATATAAATTTTCACATAAGATAAGAACTCACAAAGGAAAACCTTGCATTGACTAAAATCCTAGTTTTAACTAAAATATAATATTCTAAAGAACAGAAGAATGTGGTACCACAGACTATGGAAAATGCTGTTTTACAAAGAAAACAAGTTCTGCTTGTCTCTGTGCTGTGCATTTCCCCACTTCTTCCAGATGATTTATGTAGTGACTTTCACAAGCCTCACACTATTTTGTTGAATTCCAAATAACTTTACTTATATAGAGATGTGTGTGATAGGATTAAAATGCAAGTATCTGTCATTTAAATGCTAATATCTCTGGATTAGGAGAATTTGGCAGTAATTACCAGAGCCAGTGATGGTGCATACTGATTTGAGGTAATCAGTGATGTTGAGTGCCCTGTGCTGGGAGTAGAACCAACACCGTCTTACATCAGGGTCAAAGCAAAGAGAATTATATTTGATAGAAATTGGCTATGGAAGACTTTGCATAGGATGCAAAGTCCATTTACATAGGATGGCTGTTTCTTAGACCCAGATGTTGGTGAAAGGCTCTTCACTGCTCTATGTGGAGCATGGCTAAGCCCAGTGCAGGCTGATGGCAGGGTGTCACCCTGCAGTCCTGTGAGACCTGCCCATCCTGTTGCGTTCTGGCCATTCTTTCAGCTGTGCAGCAGTGAAGTCAGGCTGCTGCATACAAATGAATTTATAAAATCAGTATGTGATCATGTTTTTAAAAATCAAGGAGGAGTAAATAATGTATGAGATCACTTAAGAGGGGTTCTGCAATCTTAAGCAGCTGAGAGAAAACGTTGCCTGTTTTAATTCAAAACTATGATTTCAAAAGAGACAGTCTGGTGAGATTTAATGATTATGCCTGATTTTGTTTTACAGATGAACTAATTCAGAATAGTGATTTGAGAGAAATGGCAGAACCATTTTCATGAATCAGTATCAAACTTACTAGAAGAGAATTTTATTTCTCTCTATGTCTAGATTATTGTAATGGTATTAATCTCTACAGAGTATCCTGAGTCCATCCAGTATTCCCAAATGCTAATGTTTGTATTGGCACTTAGGTGTTTACAGATGTATGTGTAAATCCAGTCTTATCCCTTCTGATTTTAAATTTAGGAGGCTGCTGTGACAGTTATTTCTCCTGCACGCTGCAGAGACTTCCTCCTTTAATCCTTGCTGAATTTACTGTCAGGTGCTGCATTTTGGCTAGGCCTTGCTCTCTTTAGGGAGTTCATTGATGTCCAAGCAGAATGCATGCCAGCAGACTGTGGAGTATAATTTGTAATACACAAAAAGCCAGGAGGTGAAAGTTGTGTTTTAGTGCACAAATTTCTTAGGCCTTTGTTTATTGTGTGTTCTGTAGTAACTAATTCCTCCAGGACAGTTTATATCTAGATTTGTCCAGCTTCAGTGGGAGCATGTTGAGTGAGCATGGAACGGAGTGCACAACACACAAGATCTAATCTAGCAATGGCATGTGTGCAAGCAAAACTTTGCATTCATGCGTTGCCCCAGGGATTTCACTGGGGCTTTGCCTGGGCACCCAGTTCTGCCTACATGGAATAAATAGCAAATAGGAGTCATGTCTGAAAGCAGCACAGAGCTGTCAGATGCTTGTTTTAGCCAGACTTTAGTATTTGTATAAACACTGTAAGCACTCTGTTGCAAAGCTTGGAAAACATTTTGCTCTGCCTTCTTTGTTTTGGTTTGATTTTATTTGCATGCATCATTTTACATGTGAAGAAATTAACTCAATATAATCAACCAGATTGCACAGAAGATAGAATAAGGTTTAACAAGCAGAATTTGTTTCCCCATGTCCTTTCTCTTCTGGAACAAAATTTTACCAAAAAACCCCAATTTGAAACAGACACTGATTTGCTCATAACAAATGATAAAAAAAAAAAAATCCAGATATCCACTGGTTTGTGAATGCGGAGTTGCACGTTATTGAAAATGCACTGGGCTCAAATATTTACTTTAGAAAATTATTCTGAACACTGGGAAGTTGTGTGTCTTACATACAAATATTAGTCTTTCATCTGCCTTCAGAACAAGCAAATATTGGGAGATGAATTTGCTCATACTTTCACTGCTGCTCGGGTGAAGTATTTTAGACACTGAAGTCAAATTTGCTTTTGATGTTGGCTTGTTTTTCTGTATATCTTTGGGATAATAAATACGGAGAAAAGATACATTCATTAGTAACTTCCTAGAGACTGGCCATCTGATTTATGGCTTCGAAGTGTCTCCATTTAATCTGTCAAAACTGATTCTAAACTTCATTTGTCTTCTGTTTTTGGCAGCACTTTTTACCTTGAATTCAACTGTTTGACATGCATTGTACCAGAGTCACATTTTAAAAACATTTACAGTATGTTGGGGGAAAAAAAAAAAAAAAAAGGTTCAGTTTGGTACATCTGCTTTCAATATTATGCATCTCTAAAAGTGAAAACAATTTGAGAGCTGGCATTGGGAATGTTCTTGTTGTAGCTGTGAGCACAGCATTTAGGTAACTTTTATAAGAACAGAATAATAACTACAGAAAATGAATTGTCACAGAATAAAATTCTCCTGTGATTATCACCAATTAGAGTTAACAGCTCTGGTGGCCTGCTGATTAGATGCAGCACATGGTTTCCCCAAACTAAAAGATAGGCCATTTCTCAAAGGATTTTTTTAAAATTACTTTCAGAGACTGCATTCCTGACCATGCAGCATTAACAGCCCCCTCAGGCTTTGCAAGGACACCTCACAGCGTAGGATACTTCCTTCAGGAGGAGAATTGCCATCTCTGGAGCTGTTAAAAACTCTTCCCGCTGTCCCTTCGCCATAGATGAGCAGAGTCTCAACTTTGGTCTTCTCTCCAGACTCTGCCTTTCAGGCACTGACCACCACTCCTTTCCTGACTCTCAATGGTGGAGTTGGCATAGTGGGAAAATAGTGCATTGCAGGCAGAGGGGTGGCACGGCGAGAAGGAGCTAGGTACCAGGCAGTGAGTCCTATAACAGTATTGTAACTCTGCCAGAGCTGTAAGAGAGAAGTCTCCCCCAAGTACCCATACAGCTCAGGGTTCCCCTGTAGTCCCCATGTTTTTTAAATCATAGCTGCATAGGCTTGTTTTTATCAGGAGAACAGCCTTTCACCATCTTGTATTTTTTCATCCCTGCTGTCACTGTGTATTAGTTTCTTCCTGCACTAGTCTGAATCGTTATCAGTAGGGGAATATTACATGAGTAAAGAGCACATAAAAGGATGTATTAGCAATAGAAACACAGGGAAACGGGGAGCCGGATGGCCGTGCTGGCAGTGCGGGTGGATCAGAAAGGGGTTGCCTTAGGAGTATTCTGCAGAAAGGCCTGGAAGTGAAGTGAGGGCTGAGAGATCCAAGTCAGAGACGAAGCCCATGTTATGAAGACCTCGTGGTATGGACTGTTCAAAGTAAGAGCGAAAGGAAGAAGTCTGAAGGTGCAGCGGTCTGGTTTTTCGGTGCATAGAGCTACCTTTGATGACTTATCATCCATGAAGCGATGTTAGAGACTGAATTTTTAAGTGGTGGCAGGCAGACAATAGTCAGCAGAGGCAGTATGGTTATGCTTGGTTTTGTAATTGAGATTACCAGTATGAAAGTGAAGAGGGAGGAAGGAAATAGAGAAAGGACCAAGGGCTTTGAAATTGAGAGGACATGAACAGGTTCTGTCCCCTGGGCAGCTCACTGGAGTAACTGCTTCTCCCTGTGCATCACAGGGGTTGGTCACGGTTCCCACTAGTTACAACACTGGTGTTCATGTGAACACTCACCAATTCAGAGAAGTCTGCTGGGGATTGACACTCCTAGCTTGCATTGCCTTCGACCTGCCTGGCGTGGCATTGGGAGATTATTGCCTGCATGCTCATTGATGTAAGGAAGGATTTAAGCAGTTTCATTTTTTTCTGTACGTGCCTGATGCTGAGCCTGGGGTTTTTATTCTTTCAATTATGCTCTGTAGCACTTGGAATGCTTAACAGAGCCAGGCACAGGCAGTGCATAGGGATGAGAGCACTGGAATAGAAAAATAAACAGCGGAAACCCACAGCTGAACTACCAGATGCTGGGGTTTGTCAAGAGTTTTTTATAAGAACACAAGGACTCTGACTGGGGTCATTATCCCCACCACCCACTTGTCAGCGTTAAGTCCCTCTCCCCCCCCCTTCCCCCCCCCCCCCCCTTTTTTTTCTCATTCTATCTCCACTTCTCCATATAAAATGTTCTTGTCTAACTGTGACTGGAACAATTGATTAGCTACTGCTTCCCTGGAAGAGAGGACCCACAATGCCCACACACTGCGGGGTGTGCAGGCCACCATGTCACCTCTGGAGACATTGCTGTGACACAGGGCTTGCCTTGGACAATAGGAGAGCAGCGGGAGACACAGGTCACCAGATGAGAGGATGTTTAGGAGGAACTTGTTTTCTTTCTTTACTAAAAACACTGATGTGAAAGTGTGAGGGGTTCCCTTAGCTCTGAGCACGGGTTGCAGGGGCAGAACATAGCATATGTGTGTGTGTCAGCTCTCTCCCTACCCCTTCTCATGGTCTCGCCCTTCCCCACTTTCTCTCCTGCCAGCCATTAACTGCTGGTCTTTACTACCACAGCCTAAGCCCAGCACTGCAGGTGTCTCTACTGCATGTCAAGAGGTGTGACATGCTGTGTTTGGCACATGATGCAGACAAAAGATGTAGAAACCTTGAGCTACAGTTGTGCCAAGGCCACTGCTGCTGTGCTGAGTGGCACTGGCTCATCATCCCTTTATGCTCTGCTGCTTATATCTGTCAGTGTCTTGGGCTGTGAACTTTCTGAGGCAGTAGTCATATTTTTAGTCATTCCTGTGCAGAATAAACTGCAATGGCATTATAATCCTTTGTGCTTTGGCAATATTGATAAATAATGGCATGCTGTAGAACTGCATGTTTCTCACTGTATGTGCAAGTCCTCTCCAACGGTGAGGGGAAGGAGGGCACGAGGTTCCCTTACGGCTCTGCCATGTCTCTGTTTTAGACAATAGCTATCTGTTTCTCAGAAGTAAAAGCTGGGGATAGCTCATTTGCCATGGCTGCACCTCAGTCAGGTGGGTGTGAGGAAAGAGGCCATGGATGATCCCAAGCAGATCACAGTAATTCTGATGCTCTGGCCTCTGCTGGATGGATGTTCTGCAGCAAAGAAAATTAAGAAGTATCAGTGGGCATTAAAGGGAAAGCAAAACCGGAGCAGGCAGTATATGTGCCTGACAGTGACTATAATGCAAGCAGTCTGAGCATCAAGGGTCTGAGTCCAGAAGGAAGGTCACGAGAGATTCCTACCAAAGCCGGTAATTGTTTTCTTTTTTAGCTTGTTTATTTTCTATGCAGTTAGCAAAACGTGACTCTTCATTATGTATGGTGTAACCAGTCATTAGCTGTATATACATGGCTGGGATTCAGTTACACAGAAACAAGATACTTTGCTTTTCCACACTGACTGAGAAGAGGAAAATGCGCTGACGTACAGGGGATGTAGACCTGAGCTTTGGGAAGCCACTCTTGCTTGTGTGGGACTAGTCACTGCAGCACACATACTGGCGTTTCTGTAGAGCTTAGTGCTTTCTAAGCATATCCACTGAGTAAGCGCATGTGGCTGACGGCACAGCGCCTAACATCTGGGCTTGCATTTGGACCAGGCTCTGATCAGTTTTGCGAGCCTAGCCGTGGACCCAGGCTAATACGGCCTCTGGAGACACAGCTTCCTTAGTGGGGGGTA
The DNA here is from genome assembly GCA_031468815.1 of Morus bassanus. Taxonomy (NCBI): domain Eukaryota; kingdom Metazoa; phylum Chordata; class Aves; order Suliformes; family Sulidae; genus Morus; species Morus bassanus. The sequence continues at coordinate 18,212,005 of CM062576.1, read as the reverse complement.
GGAACCCCCCCTGGGTGTTACCCTACAGTGTGAGGACTTGGTAGCTCAAGTCACACTAGCTTAGAGATCCCTGCAACGTGCTCTGAGGTGGCCCAGCTTTACTGTTGCTATTCCCTTCTTTCCTTGCTTTTCTTTTAGGAAGACTACTGCTAATGACTTACAGTGCAAATAATGCATGATACTTGCTTCCATAATATTGCAAGTAGTGATTTTGGAGCTGTGCTGCTCTTGTCTTTTCCTGCTGACTGCTAGGATCCATGCAAATGAAGGACTATGACAATGAGAAGGAAAAATTCCTTGTTTTTCTCTTTTTGGCATCTTCAGAGGTTGCATTTCTCCCCCTTCATCTCAACTAACTCCTTAGTCAGCGTGCTCAGGATCACATGGATTTCTGCCAGGTAAATACAGATTTTTGAGAGCCGTACTCTGCTCTGTTGGCAATCATTTTAGCTCTAAAAGGCCATGGCTTAGCGTGGGGCTCGGATGACACACATGTTCAGCGTCCAGCGCCTTTATTTTTTAAATGGCTTCCGTTTCTCCCTCTGCTGTATTTTACAAACCAGCCATAGGGTTTAGATGTACTCTGCAGAACTTGTGCTAAACCAAACAAGGCAAACCTAAGAAAGGCTTAATTAAAACAACAGAAATCTCACACTCACTGACTCTATTGCTGGAGCCTTTTTTGCCTGTAAACAAAAAATTCAAATGGCTGATTTTCCCCCCTCAGTTTCATAAGTGGTTATGGAGCTTCTGCAGTTGCTACATTCCTTAAAAAGTTGTTATTTCTTTTTTGGTCACACACTGGGGGACTCCATTGTTTTCAGTGGTGCCTATTGAGTTAGGCCCATCGACAGCAGAACTCATTCTGGGTCATTAAGTTTGGAGGCACAGTGGTATAATTTGGTGACTTTATTCTATTTCTTAGCAGAGTTTTGTATTAAACTCATGCACACACAAAACCAGAATAACCATCCTTATCCCTTCCCCTGAACTCTGAGAGCATTAAAGGACCCAGTCAGGCAGCCTCAGGTAAAACATTAAGAATTTGCTGGCTGAACAAGAGTTGCTATTCTGATGCTACAGGAGAATAATAATAAAAAAAAATTTGGAGAGCTGTGTTTAGGCACATATCAGGCAGAAGCAGCAAAACAACACTGCTGTCTTATGTTATTAATGATCTAGTACTGTACTGTTCTAGTGTTGACAATTTAACAAGGTTCCTTGGAAAAACTGGCTGTGTTTAAGAGAAGATTCGCATGAATGATTCATGACCTGGAGAATATACTATACCATGAGAAAATGAAGAAGAAGGCCAGTTAGTCACTGAAGAAAAGGTAGGAACAAAGTCTAAATTATCTACGGAGGGAGAACACCAGGTACATCTTGTGTTTTAATGTATCACAAAGGTATAATGAGACCCAGTGCCTGGGAACTGAAGTCAAACAAGTTCAAGCTATATAAAATTCACGCTGAGAACCACGGAACAAACTGCCACAGAAGCAGTTCTCCATCATTTAAAGATCCCACTTTGAGATTTGATGTCTTTCTAAAAGATACACTCTAGATCCAACAGCGTGTGGTTAAACTAGATGCAGACATCCCACAGGAAATACAATGCACCAAGCACACTGGCATTCTTTCTGGGTTCAGCCTGTAAACTGTGTGGTCTTTGCAAGTTGCTCTCTATTCCTGTGTTATGCCTGCTATTCACAAACTTGGTCACTTCACCATAGGATGTCCGTTTCCCACTTAGAAGTAGTTCTTACAGGGCGCATTTCTGGCTCTTTCTTCCTGACATTTAGGGAACCTTGCATATACCTTTTGATCACACTTTACCTGCTACGGGAACATTTCCATCTCCACAGCTTTTAACCTGGCATTTTTCTTCCAGCACTAAATTCACATTAAAATGCACATTCCATGTATAAATCCTCATCCATTATTATCAAGGTTAGCAGTGTGCCAAGGTGATGGGAAAGAGGAAAGGAATGGGACGTCTGCCCAGAGCTGTAACAAGCTAGTCTTTCTCAGTCTGAGGCCCTAAAATCTAGTCTGAGTAGAAGAAGATCGTTCTGTCTGTGGCTCTCTGCTCAGTTTGGTTAGTTAATGGTATTTACTGAGTTGCTGGCTGCAGTATTTGTATGTCTAATTGAGCACTGGAAGCTTTTATTAAAATGGAGCTGTTAGAATTCATCCTTCCAGTGTGCATCTTTAGATACTCAGTTCTAGAAGACTTTATAGGTCTGATCTTGCACATTTTAGTTTTGTAGTACTGTTATTTCACTGGCTACGGCAGTGACTGCGGATTGACAACCAGACAGGAACAGAACTGGACCCAGAGACAATGTGATTAATGAATTACTCTCAGTTTCACTGGATCAATTAGATCAGCATATTAGAATGATTTCATGCCCTTCATGTATTATTGATGGTGGGGATGGTCAGCAGAAAAAGTGTTGTAAATCTGAAGAGTCAGCCCTAATTAGAGTTTTGAGAATGCCACAACACTGGAATCTGGACAGTGTGCGAGTATGTGCGCTTTCCTGAGAGTTTTTGTGTAGTGTTTTATGGTGCTAAGTTGAATTATAGAGTGATGGGACCTTGGTGGAGGCAACCTTTACCTCTGCTTGGATGTGTTTGGTAAGTTCTGTACTGAGATTTCTAGGCATTTTTCAGAGGGCAATTTAATGCAACAGTAAGAACCAACAGGAAAACTGGGTCATACCAAAGGTTCATTAACCTCATTATTCTGTGTCTTATCCAAGAAAAAAGATAAAATAATCCAGATGAGATTTAACGGCTGGATCTGACTGCCATTGTGTTGCTTCCTTGTTGGCTCACAGTGAAGGAAGCGTGTACCTGCTACCATCTGCAAAGAACAGGAGGTGATAGTGTAAAATGTGGAGGAAAAAAAGGTAGCATAAAGTACAGAAAAAGGTCTACTGGAGAGAGACAAGAGATCAGAGCTCTGGAAAACATGATTTATGAGAAAAACTGGAATAATGAGGGCTGTGTAACAGTGGCAAGAGAAGACTGAGTGGAGACAGCCTTCAAAAACATAAAAGTTTGCTATGGAGGGCAAGAGAACAGACTCTTCTCTGTGTCCAGTTTGGACAGGACAACATGTAACAAACTAAGTTGTGCTAAGGGGGCTTTAAGTTAGACATTAAGAAAAAAATTTTAAGTCAAGTGAAACAACTGAATAGGTTGCTGGGAATGCTGGGGAATTGCTGGAAATTGTAAAGGACAGATTGGTCAAACACCACTTAAGTCTGTGAGGTTGGATTATGCCGTAGGGACACAGGATAGAGTAAATCACCTTCTGAAGACTCCTTCAGCCCTGTTGTCTGTGATTGCATAATCTGTGTATCAGAGTAAAGGGCTTCTCAAGATTACAATGACATTTATGTATCTGTTTCTTCACTGGAATATCCAGCTTCATGTAGTCACTGAGATACTTTATTCTCATGACTTGTGTGGAAAGTGCAGACCCAGTTTACAAAACGATGTAGAAGGCAGCGATGCTAAATAGAAGCAGAGAGTACTCCATATACCTCCTAATCCATAGCAACTGCCCCCTGTCATCACTGGAAAATTCGCAGAGAGCTTTTAGCAGGAACTAAACTTCTGGTTGTTGTTTACTCAGTCTTCATGTAAGCCAGCACCATTCAGTGAAAATGTTTTGCCTTTTTGTAGCAGCCCTTGTACTCTTTAATCTTTCTGCATCATTCTGTCTCTGTTTTTCTTCTTCCCTGTGCCTTTACCTCTTCACAGCAGATTCCAAAATAGCCTCATTCTTACCCTGTCCCACAGTCTGCTAAACAAACCCCACAGCAGAACAGGTAATGGTGAGGGTGGCATGGTTATCACCGGAATCTGACTTTCTGAAGAGATTGATACAGTCAAGATGTTTTGTCTTCCCAGGTGTTGTCTGAAGCTGCCCCATTTTGGATAGACACCAGAACTAGTTATATTTAAGTCACAGAGAAGAATTTTTCTTACTGCGTTACATGGCATATAGATATTTATTGCACCAATAACTCATATGTTTGACACTGTCCTTCAGTAGACTGTCCTTACTGGTGGTAACATTAAGGTGTATGTTTAACATACGCTGCATATATCTACAATCCTGAGACTGCAGTTATAGATACTGCTGTTCTCAGAGTTGTGTAAAGTTAGGGAGAAGTGCACTCTGTTGTGGAGAGCCTGCAGGAGGCCTGTTCACTGGCAGTGAGTGCAGAAGGGTAAATTCTATTTAAATAGAATTAGTCCCAAGCATAGTTCTGGTAAAATAGAAAACGACATTGCAAATCACTTGGTGTTAAATATATTTCAAATCAAGCCTTGAAATAATGCCAAAATCCTGGCAGAAAGAAATGTCAAACAATGAAAACAGCAAATGAAAAGTAGCAGGGGTAGGCTGTTGCTCTTTTCAGCATATACTGGGGAAGCTGTTTGTTTGTCTTGAATTTTCTTTCTGGCAGTGTTAATTCTAAGCTGCAAAGAAGTCATTACTGTATTAGGTATCAAGTGTTAAATGATCAAGGAGACTGTATAGGAGAAATGGTGGTAGCAATTTGAGTTTTCATTATAAAAAATTATTTTATGCAAGAGCACAGAGGTTGATAGGGGATGTCGCTTACCTGGTAAGTGTGAGAGATCTTCAGTGAGTCTAGATGGAGGTTGTGTACGTGAAGATGTCTCCTTTTTAATAAGAGAATGGAGAAACCAATGCAAGTTGCATTAGGAGAATGTGTAGTCTTCAGCAATCAAATGCCTTTTCACTTTAGTTTTTCATCACTCTGATATATAAAGAACCAGGAAAAAATGTCTGAAAGAAGCTCCTATAACAAATGAGCTTGGAGCGAAGATATCAGTAGAGAGGAGAGACTCATGAAGCCTCTCATAGGAAAGGAGCTTAATTTGCATGTTTTGGAGGGCCATCGAATGGAAGACAACCCATAGCTGGAAGCTGATGTGCAGTGCAGGTTGCTCCCCTCCATGGTCTTCCCTTTACATGTTGGAGCATTCCCATATAGCACATAGCAGCATGGAAAGTTCCTTCTAGACTCCCAGTGCTTTTTGATTCCTATTATGAGTCATTTTCTGTCTCCTTTGACTATGAATAGACTGGTTTCCAAGTATATGCATCAGAATTTGGTCCTTAAAACTAGATGTTGTGCATCCGCATCCCACCAGACCTTTTCTTCCATCTAGCTTGCATTGAAAAGAACAAAATGCTTTTTAGTTAACAGCTTCCCCCTTTGTTTGAAGTTTACCATTTCTGCATAACCCTGTGTTATCTACAGTGATTCTGTCTTTGTAGCAGTTAGCTTCTGTGGCTTTTACTGGCTTGGTGACACTTCCAGGCTTCTAAATCTTTGAGCCCAACATCTTGATGGAAATAATTTTTGTTGTGCTCTGAGTGGTGGGTTTCTTCCTTTTTTAATGTATGCAGTGTACTGCTGAGCCAGACAGATGTGAAATACCTTCTTGGGACATAGAGACATATATGTTTACACAAGACACATGCAAGGTGCCATATGGCAAAACTGCAGCTTTCATTCCCTGCACATCCTTCTGTTTCAAATGTTTGGGAGAGCATATACCCCTGTGGAGTCTTTACATGGTCTGCTGGCTTGAACTTCCATGGAAAAGAGAGGCTAAATGGACTAAGTAAAATACAACGGAGTAGAGATCTGGGAGTTTAAAAGTTCAGGGTTTAATAAGTAAATGGGAAAGCAATAACCCACATGCAGTTCATAGTAGGCATGCTCTGGCTATTAGTGAATTAAAAGATTTAGAGGAAAAAACCAAAAGGAATAGATTTTCTTAAACTGTGCATGTATGGAAAGATCCTGTCTTCTCAATGGAGTCATATAATCAATGATGAAATGATGAAAGCATGTTTACAATAGGAACAATTCAAGTACCCTCATCACCAAATGTGTGAACTTCTGTCTTGAAAGAGTCACTCTGGAGTTCTTTTAACCTACAGGCCCCGTCTAACTACAGGCTGCTGTGAAAACCCTGGTGGTATCCATTTAGAGCAAAAAAAAAGGCAAACCAAAGGGGACAAGGGCAGGTGAGTGTGTACATAGCCCTAAATGGTGTGGAGTTGTCTTATACTTTACACCAATATGCACAATGGCATTTATTCGGGGGGTGTGGATTGAGTTGTCCTGGTTCAGCTGGTCTCTGGGAGCACAGGTTGTTGATCAATCTCATGTGTGAGAGCAGGGAGTTTAAACCAGATAGACTGACAGCAGCTTTTCTGTGTTATGCGTGTTGCTCATATTGAAAAATACAGCTATCTGGTACCCAGATAGTGTGACCAGCTTCAGCTAGGGTTAAAACTTGTGCATCTAAATAGTACAACGGATTTGGTAGAGCCAGCTTTGTACAGTGCAGCAGTAGTCTTGCATCTGTGGCATCCTGGAACGTGTACTGGAAGGTGAGGCACAGGTTGGAGTCACTCAAAGATGGCAGTGGAAGAGAGGGTTTCAAACCGAGCTTAGAAATGAAAGGGAAATGGAGATGGGTGAAGAAGTGGGAAAGGAGAATGGGGCCAATGGCTGTATGTGCATCTCTTCCAACATGTTTACTCCTAAGGTGGCAGAGGCACCTTTGTTCTCCTGTGTTTGGCAAGGCAAGGAGAATCAAAACAATATATCCTACCTATCAGAAATACTGAGAATTAAACCTATTCCAAACACAGTTTTCTTAAAAAAAGAAAAAGAAATACATGAAATTTCATTACATTAGCTTATATTCTCAAAGTGCCCATTAGGAGGGTTTTAGGATTTCCTTTTAATTAAAATGATGTTTGTTGAGCTTAATATTTTCCTAAAACATTTCTTTTAATGTCTTTCCCCCCTATTACTAAAATCCAAGCAGTGAGGAAGGATAACTGACCACAAAAAAGGCCAGCTGTGCTGAGAACAATATTTTTCAGATTGCCTGGCAACAGGCAAAAGGTGATTCCAAGCTGAGGAGACTCTGTAACAGTGAATGTAATGACAAGACCTGTGTTTCATCAGGCTGCAAAAGATTTTGTCTTGATTGCCACAAAAGACGGCAATGGTAGTTTTCAGTCTACTCTCAGCTCTGTTTGGGGGCATAATTTAGAGGTCTGAGATCCAAATAGGAAGCCAAGAATGTCAAGTTTCAAACCTGAGTGTAGTGAAAGACTCCTTGTGATAGTAGACAGTTATTTTATTTCTCTGACAGTCTATTCACTGTTGCCTAAAATGGTTATATTCTTAGACGTCTAACTCAGAACATCAGCTAAGGCTGTGAAGTAGCTGGAACCTGAGCATATGGCATGTGTTTTTCTGAATCTTGGCCATACTCGCTAACTTCAAAAAGTTGTGAAGGTCTCTGCTGGAAATCTAAACTACATAACATGGCAAGCCATTTTAGCAACTAAGGATGTAGTGTATTGTTACTGTGTTCTATGCCAGCCTGTTGGACTCCAAGATTACCTTTAAAATATGAAAAAGTCAAATATGGGAGCCATATCTGTCCACATACTCGACGGTAAAAATGTTACAGATCTCTAAATTACTGAAATGTTTTCAAATTGTTTTAAGTTAGGCTGATATAAAATTAACCATGCTTCTTTATTTGGTAATGTCAACCCTACTCATTCACTCTTTTAAAATACTGTGTGTAGTCTGCAAAAAGAAATTGCACACAACAGAAATAAAATGCAATCCAAATAACTTGTTTTAAAAATAATTTGAACATGAAATAACAAATATAGATGTAGCCAACTCTTAGGGTCCAGAATTTACTAGAAAGACACACATGGGTTATATTTATCTTTCACAAGTTTTTAAGATTGATATTCAACAATTTATTTCACTAGCTGGGTTGTTTTAGTTTACAAGAGTTTTCTTAGCCCTTCTGTCTTCACTCATACATCAATGTGAAAGTAAAGAAATAAGTATTTCTGTTACAGGATTTTATAGGATGGTTCAAAAAAACTTGGAGCAAAAAGTTCCTTCTTTTTTATTCTAATCTTATTGAATGCTGTTGGTTTTAACCCTAATCTTTTATAGATTCATATCACCTCTATCTATTTTCAAATAGGCAGAGGATCTGCCACCTCTGGTTTGATATACAAATGTAGGACAATTTGGGTCTTCACTTGACTCTCACTATAGAGTATGGTCTGCTCTGTAATAAAGAATCTTTTGGCTGTCACTTACTGTGTTTTTATTAAGATAGTGTACAAGCATTATAAAAAAAATGAAGCCAAGTCTTTATCAGCTGTATGAAACAGGCCTTAAAATGTGAACAGGTTGCAACTGATACAGAGATCTAGGGTGAACCTGGAATGTGGTGTTCATCGCTGAGATATGAACTCTTGAAAGCAGCAGTGAAAATTCAGTGCTGTTATTGTTAACCACTTCAGTCCTCAGGTAAGGACAAACAGCAAAAAAAGACACTCGGAGATCTCTTGTCTTTATGGTTTGGAGAAAGAATGGTTGCTTTCCTTCGCCAGTCTAAATGAACCAAAGAAGCTGTGCCTGACAAATGGTCTTATTGAAAGTCAATATGTTTGACCCCATGGGCTGCCCAATGGGCTTAAAGAACTGCACAATTATATTTGAAAATTTTTAGTAACTTTGCCATATAACATCGACTTTGATAGTCACTATCTGTGTAGTTGTTTCCTCAGCATGATGTTCAGATCCTGCGTTTACTACCTGTGCATGAAGACTCAGATAATTAATGGAACAAAGATAGAATTCTGTACCTTAATGCACTGCTCTGTGTCTACTCAGTTCCAAGGGGTTTCTTGCCACCTTCTGCCCTGGGAAAGAAACCTGGTGGTGCACAGTATTGATATCACAGAGAGATGAAATCAAAACACAGAGAGAACTTCCAAAAATACACAGGGTAAAACTTAGCTTGTAATAAGAAGATAGAGTTTTCAAACCGTTGTGAGAGTATACATTTACCTACATGAAGAGTCATGGTTGGACAATCTGGGACCACATCATGTTTGTGTGATTTAAAAAAGGTAATCTTTCATAGCAAATGTTATTGGAAGTCTTGTACTGAATTAGAAATTATTGCAAAGATCTCTTGAAGTGCAGAACTTTTCTCTTTTAAGTGGTGAGAAGCCCAAATGTCAGTAGAAGTTTGTTTCGTACCAGATGGTGCAAATGACTGCAAAGAGGTCAAGAAAATATCTGAACATCCCCTGTTTTGGATCTCCAGGCCAAAATCTGAAAGTCTGTGTTTAGGATATCTTGTTATGAGCTTGAAGATCTAAGTGAAAATGAAAATATTACATTCGGGTAAAGTGTGCCTAAAGCTGTAATGTCATACATGGCTAATCACACTAGCCTCCTGAAGTGTTTTTCCTTCTCTTAAGCTGTGTCCACCTATAATAGAAAAATGTAGACCCAAAGTCATATCCCTTCTGATAGTGGTTCACTGAAACTAAAGGAGAAACCATGTTTTTTCACAAGGCATAGGAAATTTGTCTCCATGATCACACAGTCAGACTTGCCCTGTAGGAGGTATAAAACAACTATAGTATCTATTTTCAGGCCTTTATGCTACTTTTCTGTCCCTCAGGCTTGGTGTTGTAGGATTAAGACTGGACCTCCCATTCACCGTAGAGAATGGCATGACAGGCATAAAAAACTTTGGGAAAATGTTGATTTTGTTGTTGTTCTTGAATATGTCAAAAACACTGTATGTTCATGAATCATTTTGGAGATTCTGTGTTTTGAAGCTTTCAGTTCATTCATTAGAGCCTTCAAGCAGGCAGCAGAGCGCTGTGCATCTCTCTTGATGCTCTTAAATTACTGACTGTATAGGAGTTATGGCAGTCACTCCAGCCATACAGTAATGGAGATTATGCAGCGCTAGTTATGTGGAATGGGTTGCTGAGTATAGCTACAGTACCTTCCCTATGATATATGGCTTTGTTGTGTTGGCACCTTTTGAGTTAATAATTTTCTCTCAGTGGAGGGCTTTGATGGCCCCTTCCAGTGTGGATGATTTTCACTTGTTTGAGAAAATTGGGTACTGTGGTCTTTCACTCGTCTCACGTGACTCATCCAGCTGCCATTAACAGTGTTCTACTTCTCAGTGTTGTCGTGGTAAATTTTGGGCATCACATCCAAACAAAACCAAGAATGGCAATTTTTTTTTAAAAAAGAAGTAATTAAAGAGAATGAAGCAGTAAGAAAAAAAAGCAAATGACCTAGTTTGGTCTTCACCGCAAAACCCACTATACTCTGGGGATATCTAAGTACGTTAGGCAAATATTTCAAATCTATCTCTATTTTGAATGTGAGTAATTTCAATTATACATCGATTCAGTTATTTGTTCATTGGCCTTAATTAGGTAAACTCTAAAGCACTGCAACATGTGTTTATTGTGGAATAATTACCCCTTTGGTAAGCTCTTGCTCTTATCTTCTTAGCCTTAATAGCTTATTTTATCAGGAAGAATGAAGCCTTCCTGAATGGTAAACAAGATGTTCCCCAGGGAAGAAGGAGAGCTATTGCCCTTTAGTAGAGTTGTTTAAATGTTGATCTCGTTGTTACAGTCAGGTTTCCCTTTGTGTGAGATGTTCTGTTTTCCCCTAGGAGAATCTACCCCTAGCAAGAATTGTAGGGCTGACTCTGCAGCTCTTGACCAGTGTGAGCTGTCCTTCCTTGAGGTGTGTAGCCGCATCACAATCAATGGGCCCAATTCTCACATGACTTAATCCAGCATAAATCAAGAAAAAACTCCCTCAAAGTCAGTTACCCCAGAATGAAAGAAGCAAGATATCCAAAGCTGAACTAACTTGATTACTCATATGGAAGGAATTGCCTGATTGCAGCCTTTGCACACTACTGTATCAACCTCTTCCGTTCCCTTCATGAGCATTTAAATGTAAAGATATAAATCAAAACTGCAGGACAGGAAAAGAGAAAGACAAAAGTTACCTTGATGGATTCCACTTCCATGAGATCCTTCTGGAAACCATTCTGCTTTTATTAGATTTACTCTCTGTAAATTAGGATTAGTTTTTTATATGGATTTATGAAATAACTATAGTTCTACTGAAAGCAGGGTGAAGCCTCTGGTATAAGGCAGGGAGTATGTGCTCTTTTCATCTGTTATTGGTAAGTTACAGTACGTAGGTTAAAGGCCCCTCGATACTAGTGAAAGAAGAGATCTAGTTCCAGACATGGAAAATGCTTAAATCTTGTGTATGCCAGCCAGTGATATTAATATTGTATAAAACAGCCAGTTGTCAAAGGGCCAGATTCTGTTCTCAGTTACACTGGTGTAAAACAGATTTTTTTCCTTTTTTTCAGAGGCAATGAATTTGCTTTCACAGTTGAACCTAGACTCTCATTGTCTGTGTTCAGAGACAATCTCTCGGTTCTTGTTTTAGTTGCTGCGGGGGAAAAAAAGTGAGCCGGTGGTGTTGTTCCTTGTCCATCATTGTTCCAGCTCCCATGTAGTGGGCACATTTCGGAGAGCTTTGGTGCAAGTGTGATTTCGCTCAAGGCACTGTTGTACAAGAAATTTTTAGCTCTTGTTAATAAATCTGTAAGGTACTTTGTGAAGGCAAATGTACGGTGGATTGGCTGAAACACATAATTTCATGGATTTAGCATAAGTGTTCTGTTCCTTTGCAGGGAGAAAATGTATGTTCTGATTTGACAGCTACAAGAGAAGATAATCATTTTTGACAGCACAGGGATAATGTTCATGTTATTCTAGGAAATCTCCATCTTCACACAAATAGGTATCAGTGTATGCTACAGTTGGTATTGCTGAACTTTGGTGGAAGCTTCAAGTTTCTGTGTTTTGATAATATGATAAAATTGATAAAATGCATATTTAGAAAGCCCTAATGAATTTCAGACTTGTGTCATTTGGGGAATGAATGAAAGAAAGTGTTTTATTACAAGTTCAGTATAAATCTTAAACATTTTAAAAGAATCCACAGGATTTTGGAGGGAAGATGCATCTTGAATATATTCCAGGTAACATTGCTGATGGAAAAAGTAAGGAACTGTGAATTAGGTATTGTAAGTATGACTGATTTACCAACTTCTCTTGGTGGTGTGGCCTTTCAAAGTGTATAGAACTTATTTAACCCGTGTTCAACAGTGTATTTAGATACTCTTTAAATGTGATTCATGTATCCAAATTAACAATCACAAGTCTGATTATACAATCTTGCTAAGGTAGATATTACCCCTGAAGTGAGTTAAATTATGGTGGGATAAAGCCAGAATAGGATGGAATAAAGCCCAATGGAGCTGTGGACTCTAGAGGATATAATGATAATTTATGTCATGATTAATAAGCAGGGCAGAGCTAATTGCCACAAACACCCACTATAAGCTGAAAGGCATCCAAAGTGATCTTCTTAAATGCTTCCCAAACCATCAAATACAACTGACTGCCCTGTACAGGCCAAAAGATGCTACATTTTTGTACAGAGTCATTCAGAACAGTCACAGATTATCAGTGAATTCAGGTCTCTGAATATAAACCTGAAATAACTAGGACATATATATTAATTACCATGAAGAAGGCTAATGGCCCATTTTGTATAGTTTAAATACAAATTGGATTCTCTTTAAAAGCTCATGTATTATTCCTAAAAATCTTACGTGGGCTTTTTGTTTATATAAAATAATGCTGGCCTACACTTCCTAAGAATTATTGCATGCCTTGGCATTGTGATGGAGCTGAGTAGGAAAAACCCTGTATTGTTTTTCCAAGTTTAGAAATTCTGAGTTCTTAAAAAAATAAAAAATAAATGGTCAAGAAATGTAATGTATCAGCCAAACACTGAAAACTTTTCACTGGGAACAGGGAATTCTATTCTGGAAATGTCACAATAATGCCTCACGAGACTTGTAATTTGGGTGTCACATGTACCCACTCCTTTCTATGGGTCTGGATGCTTGCCTGGACTACGTCTTCATCTGCCATGGTCTTCCCTATTACAATGGTGCTGTGGAGCCCAGCCAGGGGAGGAGAATGGACTTTTGTGCTGTGATCCTTTTCACAATTTCTCCAGTTACTAGACACTTTTTCCTCCTTCCCCAGTCACCTGTTTCTTCTCATTTATACTCACCAAAAACCTGAATGTGATTCTCATTGCTTTCAAAGCATTCATTGACTGTAATTATGGAGGACCACGGCAGCTCAGGCTCTCCCACTTGCCCTTCATTAGCTATAGGGATAGCAGCTGTCCATAAGATGAAATGGGGGTTCATGTATATTAAGGGTACCTTTGCTCTGAGGAGCTGTGCTGAAGCAGTAACTGACTAAAATGAGCGCAATCTCTGATTGGAACTTCATAAACAACGTAACAAAACTGTAGTGATTGCAAAACTTCACAAGTACAATTTTACCTTATATCATGAAAATATCATTAACTAGATACTGTGATATCTGCTTAATTATGTAATATTACACCTATTTAATATAGGTGTAAAATCTATATAATATAGGTGTAAAACTCACTACAGATGGAGTGATGAATTGATTAAGAGCAGCCCTGCAGAGAATGACTTGGGGATACTGGTGCATGAAAAATTGGATATAGGCTGGCAATATGCACTTGCAGCCCAGAAAGCCAACCGTATCCTGGGCTGCATCAAAAGAAGTGTAGCATGAGGCCGAGGGAGGTGATTTTCCCCCTCTACTAAACACTCGTGAGACCCCACCTGGAGTACTGCATCCAGCTCTGGGGCCCCCACATAAGAAGGACTTGGACCTGTTTCGAGCGAGTCCAGAGGAGGGTCACAAAAATAGTCAGAGGACTGGAACACCTCTCTTACGAAGACAGGCTGAGAGAGTTGGAGTTGTTCAGCCTGGAGAAGAGAAGGGTCCAGGGAGACCTTATTGCAGCCTTCCAGTACCTGAAGGGGGCTTATAAGAAAGATGGAGAAAGACCAGTTCCAAACAATTCTATAATTCTATATCAATATATATTTGCTTTGGATAGTAGCACGAATTATAGTGTTGAAATGGTAGAAGTGCTGTCAGTGGCAGGTCCAATGTGGGTTTCAGCAGAAGGGCCAGACCTGAGAGCACTGTAAAGTATGTTATTTGTGAAGAGAATGTTTGTAAATCCTATGGCTACTTAGAGGGATCCATTTTGCTCAACTGCAGCTGTGTAAAAGTCAGGTACTCAGTTTAAGTTGCTTGTTTAAGTGCCTTCTGTAGTCAAGGTGGGGAGGAAAGCATGTCCTGAAGTTGCATGAGCCCATCTTAGACCCCCTTTTTGAGATGGCTGAATGACATAGACATGGTCTGGGTAAAACTCATAGCCAGCAAAAATATGGTGAGATGAGTTGTGCCTTGTAACACCTTAGTAAAGGACAAACCTTGATGCTTGTGAGAATCAGTGATTTGCATGAAACTGAGCACAGGCTTTATCTTTTCTGTCACTTTGACTGCAGAATTCATTTTCTTCCTCAGTGTGCAACACGCAATGCCTCCGTAGAGAATGGACTAACTGCAATGCAGTCTAGCTCTATAGTACCCATCACAACAAGCACTGGGTACAAGGGTGAAGTAGTTACTTTCTGGACTCTGTATGAAAACTACAGAAATATGCTTGCCATTAGTATCTTGACACTGTTACATCTTGTGTCCATGAAAAAAAGAGATTAGAGGGAGATCTAGTATTTTAAAAGCCTGATTCATATACAATAGTGAAAATGATGGTAAATGGCTATTGTGGCTTTTTTAGCTAGCCTCTGAAGGCTAAATATCTTACAAATACTTTTATAGATGCTTATCTCCGAGTATTTGATTAGTTTCACTAGAGGTAAAAAAGCCCAACTAATATGCTTCAAATTAAATAGAATTGCTAGCGTTTGACCAATAAAATCTGAATTCTCAATTCTACCTTTGTCCTCTCTTTTTAGCTAGATTATCATTTGTGGTTATATATATATTTCTGAAGAATATTGCTATAGCTCTAGTCTGTTTTTCCAAGTCTGGTAAAATGTAACATTCACCAGAACAGAATATATTATTATTAGCATTAGCACTTATAATAATAGCTTACTTGGGAAATAGAGTTAAATGTATACATTGAAACAAAATTAGTTTCCTTTTTTCACACTGTTGACCTGACAGTAAAGTAGAAACATGCCCATCTAAAGTCATAATCAGAGATAATTGTCTGCAAAGAAAAACTTGACTTACGTCACTGTTTTCAGAGAGCTCTTCTCTCTGAAAATAAAAGGACTCTGAAACATTCCTCTCCAAAATCTAACACAGGCAAGGCTCTACCATAAAAATACACAGAAGGAAGGCAAGCTATCAGACTCTAAGTTTTTTTGAGTTAGATTACGAAGTATACAATAGCCACAAAACTTAGAAAGAAACAACCATTGTTCACAGATTCAAATTCCTTTGGAATGAATTTTTGCTTCCTTGTGAAACCTTTCATTTCCACTGCCATGTCATTTACAAGAATTTTACAAGGAGATCCAAAATAAGCGTGCAAAATATGCAGATGTGCATACAAAGTAGTGAGCATAGAGGGTTCTTAATCAAAGGCTTATGATTTTTTTTTTCCTTTTTTGACAGTGAATGGTGGCTACAATCATTGTAATTTGATCTCTGAGAAGAAGAACATGACGGACATGGAGATGACAAGTAGCTCAGTACCTGTCTGCAGACAAGGTCTATTCATCCACACAGGAAACCCACTTATGCGAGACCACCCACTGTCCTGTGAGAGACTGCTTCATGTTGGTCAGCTGAACTTGACACACTCGGATATAAGGTATCATTGCAAGTTTTATCGGTTGATGTACTTTGCTCTTCTGGAGTGCTTCTTTGTTGGAACTATTTCCAAGTAGCATCTGTGGGTGCTACATTTGGAAGAGCATTTCTGGCTTTTACTTCATTTTGGAAGTCCTTTGGATGCTCATTTAACTGCACTGCTCATTTGCAGGTTCACACTGCAGAGACATGCACGTGTGCACAGACAACTGTCCAAGGCAGTGCCAGGAGGAGTCACTGTATATGCAGCCGCAGCCACCGGCATTGAAGTTTAAGTACAGCTTCTCTGGGGGGGCTCTTCCAGCGTGCTCAGAAGTCAATGAGAGTTTTGCCAGGGGCTTAGGTAGGGTCAGACTTGCCTCCTCTGTACCTCCACCCTCCACCCCAATGCCATGTTGTTTCCAAATTGCAGCCTGGAAGGCAGGGATAGATACTTACTCCCAAACCAATGTCTCCCATATGGCAATTTGGCATGCCACCATCAAACCTACAGGAAGCCAATGCCACTTTTATTTCTACAGCATTTCCTTTAATGAAGTATTTTCAATGTTCCCATACAGCCACATCCTTGGTATTTGCTTTTAAGGCTGTAATGTGAAAATTTGGTCTCTGGTTTTGATATATACACTGTAGTTGGATATGCTATGAACAGAATCTCTATTTAAACATTTGCTATAAATTAATTATATGAAAACACAGAACTCCATTATTTTTTTGTTGTTGTTACAAATTTAACATTACCAGATTTTAAACAAGTACCCTAAACAGACATCCATTGTGAATGGAAGCCTGCTACAAATTAAAATCTGTCCATCTATTTTAATTACACTGCTTTTTGGCAGGGGATATAATACAGAATAATCTTGACCTTTTTGAAGAGCTGTAGAAAAGAAAAACCTCAATAAAGTTGCAGCCTTTATCTTAGATACTTGGAATAATTGGCACTCTGTGCATGGAACTATCAAGCCCAAATTTCCATAGTCACAGCAAGAGGAAACATGGCCTATAGCTTGGTCTTGGAAACCTGACTGTTTCTGATTTTATTATACATATTTATGTCTTGTTTCCCCTTTTCCATTTACTGGTGCGGTAAGAACATCTGTGTTTTCAGGAGGAGGAGGCACAGCAATATGGCAAGCAAGTGGAAAGAGCTTTTTGTTTGTTTGTTTGTTTATTTGAAAAGGACAAATAATATCCTTGCCACATAACAAAATATTCTGCTGTCGTACAAAGATTTGTAGATGCTGTTGCAGCTGGATGTAAGCCTGCTCCCTCCTAGCTTTTTTATGGCTCAATGTGGGAGTGGCAGTTATCAACCTTTTTTTATTCTGTCAGTGAGGACAATTATGAAACAAAGATAATTAGGGCAGGAGCAAAGAAAACGCGGAAGAGAGTACTCTGCTTAGATCTTTTTGAACCTTTTTGTAAAATCTATAATGAGGAAATGACAGATACCTGCATACCAGGGATCACAGTACACACCCTCAGAAATATGAACCCCTTCCAGCCCCCATTTGGAAGAGGATTCCCAGGACAACGTAAAGGATTGTCTGCTGCATAACATGAGAAAGTAGCAGGTAGATAGGCCTGATTCTCTTCCCTTTGCTTTTAGCATGGTCTAAAGCCTAGAGGCTCTGCTGCTTCTAAGCAACAGTTTGGAAGTGTTTGGAGAATATCTTGAAGGACGCTTCCATTCCTTTATGGGTTGTTTGTGTGTCCCACTGGTCATGCTCTGCTTCTACGTCCACCTGGCTAACACTACTTTTGTCTGCGTGGGATTTGCAAGGTAAAGCCAACACCCAGCTCTGTTCTATGGACCGCATAGGCACAGTGTCTAATTTTATCACCATGCTCCTCATGAGACACATGGTACAGAGCCAAAACCTTGGCATGTGCGAGAAGGTGGACAGCAGTTGGGACAATTTCTGTTCATGGTGTTTATGATGCTAAAGGTTCTTGACAAGCAAATGACAGAAAACATAGTCTTTCCCTGAAGATGTGAAAACAGGAGAACGTAACTGAGGTGGGGGTGGATGCCCATCAGATTTCAGTGAAGTCAGTGGGAGCCAAGAGTGCTCTGTGCCTCCCCAGATTTCAGCCTTCATTAGCTGAGAAGCATCAAAATAGATGAGAGAAATAGGGCTGGAATGGACAGATACCTGAGCACAAAGAAGTCAGGGCAAACTCTATTTGGTTCTGTCCAGCTCTAGCAACTAGCACAGAAATAAAGGGAGATACAAATCCAGCAATGTCTCTGGGTTGAACCACTTTGAACCACTCTGCATTTCTAGGATATGCAACATCCAAGGAAAACCCAAACAAACCAGAGAGCACCTCCCCTAGCGATCCAAAATCTCCCTCAGGATTTGGGGTTATGATTGGCTTTGTCCTTTTTTCCCATAGTGCACTGAAACTTGTTATCCCCTTCAGCTTCTCCCTGAATCACTTTCTCTCGGGAACTGTATTCTAGGGAAGACTGCCATAATCCGAGAATCACAATCCCTCTTCTTCCTGGCCCCTTTTCCCCACTCAGTTAATAGCTTTTAAGTTGTGCAGCGTAATTGCTGCTACATGCTATCTGTGAATGCAATGTGTGTGGGACTGGAAAAGTCCTAATACCTTCTTTACCACAATTGGAGTCAGCACACAGCTAATGTTGGCCTTTTGTCAAATAATCCATTATCAGACACAGCAAACCCACCCACACTGTGCTCAGTGCTCAGCATATAAAACCCAGGGAAGACATCAGAGCGGTCAGATAGTGTTGCAAAGGGTCCCTGGATGTGCAAGTAGAACAATTCCCTACAGCTTCTTAAAACTGTCAGTTATCACTGATTGCACATTTACAGTGGCAATTGAAGGCATGTATATTTTGTAAATAATCTGGAGATTTCAGATACAGTTGTCTTTTCCTTTGAGGGCAGTTGGGAACTGCAGTCCTTCTGGCATGGTGCTACTGGCCTTGTGCTCTGGCTCCAGTTACCATGTAAGGGAGTCTCTTTGGAAACACTGCCTCAGTGTCCTCTGAGAGGCTGCTGTTACTCTTCGAAGGCCTCACACTCAGCTTTCATGTGCTTAAGCAGCAATTCTTTTGCCTCAGACTGTCCATCCCTGGTACATAGATGCTCCCTGTGAAGAGAGGTTAGTGGGGCATATTCTCCTGCTGACCCCACTCCCTTCCAGGGTTGCTCATCTGGAAGTCCCCCAGAGCTGCTCATGCTGATTGTGTGTCCGTGCAGTGCTCTTTACACTGTCCTGCTATCCTTTGTTCCTCTCACTCTCCTCTTGGCTGTTTGTTTCATATGCATTTATATTTCGCCACTGTCCAGAGATTATGAAATCTTTATGGCCAGTGCTGCCTGTGTGTACCAGGCCTGGAATTTGATCCCTGGCTGTAACAGCAAGATGCCGTTACAGGAGCAAATAGTCAATGGGTATAAGAGGAGCCACCCAGCAAGTTGGATGCCAGACACCTTCCCCTAGAACAGTGATGGCAAAATTCTGCCAGGAATACAGAAAGTTTGCATTAATGCAATCTTGACATTAAGTACCCCAATGCTCAAAACATCAGGAAATTGAAAGAATGCCAGATTCTTCCAGCAGAGTCAACTAACACAGGGTATATAATGTATTTAAATATACAGTGCTACAGAGGAAACTGTAGCTCCCAGAAAAAGGCTTGCTTCTGATCTGCACAAGCAGCCTGTGCTTATTATTATGTAGGCAAAGCATGGATAAGACATGGCTGTGGCAATGGGAAGCATGAATTCAGTGCCTTTGTCTCATTTGCTTTTGAAATTCCAGCTTGCCTTTTGAGTCAAAACTCTCCTCTTTTGTGTGTCTCATATTCCTCACTGACGTATCACAGCAATACAGTCCTGACTCTGAGTAAGATCTTGTGCTGGGAATGCAGATCGATGTTGCTGGGAATTTTGGAAACCTGATGTTTCTCAGGACAGGGATGTTTGTATCCATCCTGCTGGTACTCTGCACTGACTCCAGCTTGAACTCCTCACATGGATTTCTGGCAAGATGGGAGCTTTACATAAAGCTTAATAATATGACACCAATTATCACAGGCTGAAATGTAAGGCTTGGGTTAGCTTTATATGATGTAAGAAATGTGTTGCATTTACTTTAGCCTGAGGCTTTAGGACCATTGAACTATGATACAAACTGAATTATTTAGAAGAGTTCTTGTACAGGAGAAAGTAAGTAATAGGAAATATTGTGCCTGGCACGGTACGCTGTAAAATCTTTCTCAGAATAAGTGTAAAACAGCACACTTTCTACTGAGCAATGAAGCTACAAGCAAGCAGGGCAGGGTTTCCCAAATATGTGCAATAAAAGGTTTTTACGTATGCTTATGCCACTTATTTTACAGACACATGGTTCTGTAAATGTTAAAAAATATTGTATGAATACTGTTGGGTTTGTGGGTTTAGTTTGGGTTTTTTTTTAATCTACCATCTGTGAAACCAGGTGCTTTAGGTTTATCCTGAGACCAACTGTGGAAACCTAAAGGGAGAAATTATAACTAATGGATTATGGAAACCTCTTAAATTTTTAAATGTAGTCTTTTTAAACTTCTGGTGGCAAATGCAAGATCTGATTGTTCTGTAGCAATGAATGGTGGGGAATTTCATTTCTCTCATGGCCTTAAAGGTTTTTACATATCAAGCCCTACTGGCTGCAAACTGTCGGAGCTTAGAAACCTGTCACTAGTGAATGCAGTATTGGGAGTTGTGTGCCTGAGACAGGTGTCATTTTTTGACAAGCTTAATTTTATCAGAAGGAAGTCTGTTTGAAGCTCTTTGTTGTTGTTTTGTTTTTTCTAATTGTAGTCATTTGAGAGCTGTTACCAAGGAAGTGTTGGAAGTCGTCCCAGCTTCCCATCTTAATGTTAGTGATGGATTAATGGAAATAATAGTGATAAAATAATTTAATTCATAAAATGAATGTAGTTTATTCAGCAGCTTCGCATTTTAATGTATGTATATGTCCAAAATACCTTCTGCATGTGTTTCATGCTTTAAAATGTGTCAGATTTGTCTTAGCTGCAGTGTCATACACAAGTTGCCAAGTGGGCATGTGTTCTTCAGCTTTTTTTTCAAGAAAGCATAAAATTCATTTAAGTGGAACATGGCAGCATAAGAGCCACGGAGCACCTCTCTGGAGGGTTTATTAGCTCAGGTACAGCTTTCCTGCACACAAATGTAGTTTCCTCTTCTCAGTCTGGCACATCACTGCATGATGAAGCCATAGGTTAAACCCTACCGTGCTTTAGAGATATGTAAAGAACACCTGCTGGTCCTAAGAAGAAACACGGTTGGGTCATCCACAGTAAACATTTATAGCTCAGATAAAGTGTTTTATTTTAAGGCATAAACCAATTGCTGACTGCTTGGAAGAAGGTGTTAGGAGGCAACATTTCCTAAATGCAGTGTTTTTCTGAAATGGCTATGTGGGGTTCCTCAAGGTTCTGCTTCCTGAGTGGTTGGATTCAGCACACATCAAAAGGATTAAAAATCACTTCTGCAGAACATCTTTTGATTTGCAGACCCATGTAGACTTTAATAGGAAAAATGGAAATGGGAATACATAGACTGCCAGTTTAAATCTACCAGTGGTGAACTTCTCTTAGTTATCTTTTGTAGACCTCTTAGAACCTCTTTTGTAGACCTCAGCTGATCTCTCGTCGACTCTGGATCACTGGTTGAAAATGAGCCGTTCTTCCTTTGTGTTCCTCTTTCCCCCCCGATCTTGGTCCTTTTTTAATTTAGCAAAGGAAGGCATCTTGTTGACATGTAAGCAAAGCTCAGCTAGCCTTTTCTGATTCATGTGAACACGAATGCCAAGGCATTTTCCCAGTGTGCTCTGAGGAAAATGCCGATATTTGAATAATTCAAAAATACCCAAAGCTCTCAAACTTCATTCTCGGCTATTGTTTTGCCCGATCTATTATGCATTGAAAACCTAGATTGTGATTGATGAACTGCCCGTAGAAGTGGAGGGGAGATTGTCTCTTCTGTGCGTAACCCAGTGTCTAAAATTAATCCTGTGTAAAACGATGCTGCCTTTACAAGGGTTGTAGAGGAAGCATTGCAGATTTTTTTTGTGTAATTGCTGTATTAGGCAACGTTCAGCAGAGAGCAAGTGCTTCCATTCTCCAGGGCTTAACAAGTGTTGTGTCTTGTACAAAAGTCATAAACCCTGTGGTTGTTAGTGATACTTAATGAAAACTGTATTACAGGTCACCCAGGTTTCAAGACTCAGTAGATTCTGCTGCTCCATGCCTGAATGGAAGTCACCCGGCTCAGCACATTAAACAAGAATGCCTGAGTGATTATAAGGTTCTGACTGAGGCTTCCACACATAGGAGGATTACCGAGGGGATGGAGCTGAGAGCCTCCGGTAGTCTGCATCCTGAAATAGACCTAATGAATAATAGCTTTACAAATTCACTTTCATCCTACTTGTTTAATAATGAACATAGCTCCTCCCTGGGTCCTTTGTCACTTGGCACCCCTCAACACTCAGCCAGGCTACAAACAAGCAACCTGAAGAAGAGATGCATTTCTGTTGTGCCGTCTTCAGCTGAAGGAATTGATATTACAGCTATCATCCGCACATCACAGACATCACTGGTCACCTGTGTGAATGGACTGCGAACTAATTCAGCTGGCATTTCCTCTCATCCTGTGCAGATCAGTCATCACAGTGCTCAAAAATCCTCTCGGCCCCAGTCTTGCTCTCAGCCTGGAAACCCTTGCAATATTCCCTCCCCTCCAGCATGTCTTGTACCTATTTCCGCTGAATGTGACAGAGGTGACTGTGAGCAGATACAAATGCAGCAAGTCGAGGAGAATGGAAGCCTTAGCCTTATGATGAATGGTACTGGCATTCCTCATCAAAACACCTCACACAGCACCCAGAAGGTGAGTTTCTTAAAACAAGAACCAGCTGACGATTATTCCTCCACTGCTGATCTTTTTCGACATCATCAGGGGCTGCCTCCCCCTTACCATCTACACCAGCCACTAAGCCAAACTCAAGAGACACTGCCTCACTTACACGCCTCTATGTCTCCGAAGTCCCTTCAGCCCAGCGATGGGGATGAACAGGACCTCAGCAATGGCAAACAGGTCTGTCGGTGGATTGACTGCAGTGCCACTTACGACCAACAAGACGAACTGGTCAGACACATAGAAAAGACTCACATTGACCAGCGGAAAGGAGAGGACTTCACTTGCTTTTGGGCAGGCTGTGTCCGCCGATATAAACCCTTCAATGCTCGTTACAAACTGCTGATTCATATGAGGGTTCATTCTGGAGAAAAACCAAACAAGTGCATGGTAAGTCTGGAATATATTTGTTTGAATAGAAACATACTCCTCTGCTCTCTTTCTTGCTCCCTCTTCAATCTTATTCCAATATAATTGTTGTGCTTTCCTGTAACTTCGTCTGCAGCAGGCTAAAGGGGAATTGGAGAAAACCTTAATCTAGAAGGAAATGTCTGAGTAAGAAATACTGTAGTTCTTGGAAAAGGGAATCAGTTTCCTTATATGAGAGCTTAACTTTTAATACAGTGCTTTATTTTTTTTAATATTCATTAAAGCATTAATAAAGTGATGATCAAAGCATGTAGCAGTCATTTAACGTAAAACAAGTCAGTCAGCCTCGGGTGACATTTTTAATCAAGAAACATAGAACACATCTAATGAAATTCTTTTCATGCTTTCAGCTGAACAATAACCCACAGAGTTGTGAATGCAAAAGTTTCAAATGGTAGTTTAGAAAACAAAAAGAAACTTGTTAAGGATTTTAAACAGTTAGAAGAGTAAAAGGAATATCTTTAATTATATTTTCAAAGGTTGTTAGGGGCTTTTTTAATTTGCAAAACAGAGCTTTAAAAATAAGTAAAAACCATTGTTCTCTTCTGATCAAGAAGATGTAAACAACATCAGTGTTCCAAAAAGAGGATCTTGGGAATAACACCATCTCTGCATCTGCCCACCATCATGACAATATGGCCAAACTAAAATAAAAGTTAATGACTTCCATTAAGCTTTCCACATGTTTGAAACAACAGTGATATAAGACCCTGACTGAAACAGATGAAGCAAAACAAGTTTGACATAAGTTTCCAAATTGGGCCATGAAATTTGGAAAGTCTTATTTGTAACAGCCACATGCGCACGCGTGTGCATGCATGCACATACACAGAGGCACACACACACAAATAAGTACAAAGAAAGGGGAACGGTTATGGCAGCAGGTTGTGGTTCTTGATAGGCAGAATTTTCAACTATATGTCTATTTTATTGGTTTGATCAGAGAATGATATAATAGCAAATAATTGTAAGGAAGTTAGATCAAGACAAACTTTTCCATGGCAAGCTGTAGCTTTCTATGGAGGAATAGGAAAGACTGTTTATAGAAAAAGCTTACTTCTTTTCATTAGTTCAAGAAAAAGCTTCCTGGCCTGCAATGGTTATGGAAAGGAGAAAGAAGAAAACAACAGTATTCAAATGTTTTACAGAGAAAAATTTTCTCTGTAAGTGGTCATCCTGATTATCTTTTTACTTCCATTAGATAAGTGAAAAACGTTTTCTTAATGTCTGCGCTGTTCAGTGGGTGTTCCCTAAAATAATACTGGAAACAACACAGATATTTAGAGTACACCATCAAGTTGTCCGAGATAAAATGGAAATGTTCCAAGACTTACCTGATTCTTTTTCCTTTGAGAGAAAGAACTGACTTGCTCGTTTCCAGAAGTAGCTCAGTCACAATTTGTATGTAAAAGTACAAAGGAATTTAACTTCCTACGGACATCCTTTTTTTTTGGTCATAAATCGTCAAAGGATGATGCAGCTTAGTTGCCTCTTTCCAAACAAAAGTGTAAGCAAGCTGTGAAAGCATACTTGCAGGTATTATTTTAGCCTCCTTTTTGGTTTTAGTGTTTTTATCATCTGGAATGAGATCAGTCTTCTCCCACTTTTATCTCACACTTTTGAAAAAGAAATACTTAAAATGTGAAACCCTGATTAGCTTTAGTATGATGCTGAAAGATTCAGTAGACTGCATGGCTGAGGGAACTTTTGTCTTTTTCTGCAAAATGCATGTTTGACAGGTATTGTATAGCAGATTTCTAATGTTACATTCCCATTCCTACAGGAAACTGGATAAACCAGAAACATTAAATCACGTAATATCTTAGCAAAAATTTCCTCCTTTCAGTTATGTTCATCTGCATTAAGAACTGGTTTTTGATAACATCTCATGGTTTAACATTGTGAATAGCTTGGAAAAACCTTTGCATCTGATATTGCAGAGAGCCTTCATGGCACATGTATATAGCCTTGGCATGTAAGTACATAAAGATCTGTTTTATTTGAGCAGATGTTGTAGTTGTTTCCATACATGGAATGGCCCAATCAGAATTGGGAGCTTTACATTGCACAACTTGCAGTTAACTCTTCTGTTCCCAGAATAAGACTCTTCCACTGTCCACAGAAGTATCCATGTATTAAATGTTACAACCTGGAATCCTGTGTGGAGTAGAGCTGGATCCAAGAGAGCACATGAAAAATATGTCGTCTTTGCAAATTTAGTTTTCTACCCTGGAAAGAACTTGATCTAGCAGGGACAAGATCCAAAGCTGCAGCACGGCTCCTTAAATTTATTAATATCAAGTGG
Organism: Morus bassanus; assembly: GCA_031468815.1. Classification (NCBI taxonomy): domain Eukaryota; kingdom Metazoa; phylum Chordata; class Aves; order Suliformes; family Sulidae; genus Morus; species Morus bassanus. The sequence goes on along the minus strand of CM062576.1, from coordinate 18,186,510 downwards.
GGATTATTTGCACAGTGAATTCCATTCTGCTTTAAACAAGGGTTGCTGTGCAGTGTTTCATTGTGTGGTGATGTCATGTCATTTTAAATGATGGCTTTTCTTTTGATGTGGTAATAATTGTGCTGTTATTCCTGCAAATTAAGAAGGCAATTCATTCTCTCATGACTATAGAGGTCTGAGATTTTGTTTCATTTTTGCTGTAGCCCTGTTAAAGTAACTTTACATCTCTTGGTATTTGTAGTGGAGATTTTCTTTTGCTGTTCACAATTACCCATTGTACTTTCTTTTTAAGCCCTTGATTTTGTTTCTCTCTGTAAGATTACTGGCTGACTAGGTATTGAACTGCTCAGGAGAAGCTAACAGCGAGCAGCACCCCACCCTCATACATAAAAGTACTTTTCCATGTAAAATTATTAATTTCTTATGACAGGCTTTGCTACTATGTACTGTAATAGACAAAGGAATTTTGGAATTCAAGCTACTTGAGAACAGGAAATACATGAGACATTTTGATTGAAAAGTAAATGGTTCACTAAAACTGCAGTTAATCCTTTTATTATCTTTCCAACAGCAGTTTCCACAATACTTTCATGAGGTAAGCTTCCTTCAGTCCAACTGTAACACTCTCATCGTTACAGCTGGTTTAAATTTAGCTAGCCTGCTTCTTTCTTTACTGCAGACAGTCGACAGGCAAAACAGTATCTGGTGTAGAGAACTACTGATGTTGCAGGTCCATATTCTGCTCACTGTGTTTCATTGCCAAAACCGGTACTATGAGTATTCTGTTTTCATATTCTATTAAATATTCTAATTAAGTGGTGCCTTCTCGTCATTGTGTCCCTCAGTTTGGTTTTTCCTAGGGCTCTGCAAGTAGTCTAAAGGAAACTACCTAATCTCTTTGCAATATCCTGTTATGTTTCATACTTAACTCATGTTATTTTAGTTTTATTAAATTTGGGGTTCATCTGCATTATAATCAAAAATATATCCAACAAAAATAATGATGCAATGCCTTTAAGACTATAACTTCTGAAGATTAATTTCATGCTTTTTTAGATTTGATGTCCCAGACAATTGGAATTTTGATTGTCTGAGACAGCAAAAATTAGCAAGCTTAAATGGTTTTTATTTAAAACAAAAAAAGTTTCTCATAGCTGCGTCTTCTGCTGTCTTTCAGTTCTTCCAATACTTTGGAGGGTAGAACCCTGCTGATCTCCAGATATTGCATCCTCAGTTTAAGCCTCTGCTTGCAAATGTAAATACAGAGCTGCTCATTTAATTGTCTAGAATTGTTTGATTTGGACAAATCCATACTTGGCTTATCAGTTTACCCTATTGCACTCTTGTGGCTTCATAAAGAGTAGAAAATTAAGTTCCCATCACTGCATGCGTATGTGCTCAGGGAACCCATGTTGCAGGCCTCCACAGACGTGATCAGGGTAAACATACTTATCTTTACGTAATTTCTACATATGCAATTAGTGTTCATAGAAATTGGGTATCATAGCATATGTGATACCCATGAAAGGAGCTGGACAGTTATAATAGCCATTGTTCATGTCTCTAGTTCATGTATTTCAAGGAAATAAATGCCTCCTGAGTATGTTCTAGACCATATGTCTAGACATTGTCTGTGACATTGTGTTTCTGCCTAGATAGTTAAGACTTTGAAGCAGAATCTTTTTTTCTTGTATATATGCAACATATTCAGTTTGGAAATAGTCTTGATGCAATGATTTGAGTGCTGTATTGCACACAGTGAAATTCAGCACGTGTGCCTGTCAGTTATTTGAATCCCTAAGGGTGAGACACTATAGGCACTGCATTAAACATGGGGAAATTGAGACATAGAGAAGTAACTTGCCTAAAGGCATCTTTAGGCAATTCCAGCATTCCAGTGCAGATCTTGTGTTCAAATCACTACATCAGACAAATGAACCATTTGCAATTTACCTATGAAACAGATTTTTGTACAGATTACATAAAAGATAGTGGTCCTGCTGAACTTCCTGTTACTTTTACTGTGCATCCCTGACGCAGGTGTTTTGACATGTCATAAACCTGTGAAAACTTTCATCAGAAGGCTCAGCTACATTTGTAACACTTCATGGGCAGCAACCTGGTTATTACAATTAGAGGAGAGTGGGGCCTATTGAGCAGATCAGTATTATTGCTTCTGCTGCTAAGGAAACCAATGCGGAATCTCTGTTCTCAGTAGATAGCAAGTATTATGCTGTCTGCGGTCAGTGGGGAGCATGTGTCTAGCCACGCATGGTGAGTAATGAGATCTCTACAGGCTACATCTACAGATGAGTCTAGGGGACAATCTTGCATCTGCAGGGCAAATAGGTCTGCATGCACCAGTTTATATGCTTTTGAGTTACTTCACCTAAACAATAAGTTTCCATGCCTGACTCGAGGGAATGTTGTGGAAGTCTGGAAAGCATTTTCAGCTTTTGGAGCGCAGGGTGTCATGCACTGATGCCAAAGGAGTGCTTTAAAAAAACAACAATAATATTAGCCTCACTTTCTTTCCTTTGAAGTCCATAGTAGGAAACATCCATTCTATCAAAGCTGCCTCACCAGAGATCTCTCTTTTTATTAGATCTGTAGTGGCTTTTTCCGATACTGTCAAGGAACTGCAGCAATTAAAACATCCTGATTAGAGGAGTAGGCAGCAATTCAGTGGTTTTGTGAAAATATAATGTTTGTTTGTTTACAAAAACCACTACAGATTACATGACAGTACAAATGGGTTTAAGCATGCACCAGCACTGGAGGGCAGGCTGGCAAATGGCTTTAGGCTTGGCACCGTGTCAGCTCATGCCCAATGGCAGTTGGTGAATTTGAACTCTTGTCTGTCCACAGGAGAGCTCCAGACCAACAGAACTTGCCAAGCAAAAGCCATACAAATTATTGGGCCCAGATTCCACTGTGGGTGGGATTGTCCCATGTTTCATTGCAGTAGGACAGAAATGCGAATCTGCAGTTCTTAGTGCAGACAGAAAGCACAGCGCAATGGCATGGCACAATGGTACGGTGCCTTCGGGGGCTTGAGACCTGCCTTCCTGAGTTGAGCTGCAGAGGGAGTAACTGCCAGGGTTTTCCTGAAGGATTACCAGCTTCCTAATGTGGTCCTGGGATTCCTGACCTTCAGGACATTCTGTGAGGTGCATCTGCTCTATCAGGTTGATAGAAAACGGTGTAGGTTGCTGGGCCAGGTGGGCTACTGCTCCTACCAAGCAGGGCTAGCTGCCTTTTTTGTTATTTTCCAGCAGTTTGATATGAGTTGGGTCTGGCTGGCATGCTCTCAGGTTTTTTTTGTTTGCATAATGATAAATAAATACAAATGAAGTAAATTCCAGCTGTTGCTGCCAGCACCCAGAGTAGTTTTCAAGTTCAGTTGCGTGCCTTAAAAATGTTCTACAGCACACTGAAGAGATGTGGTAAGTGCAATATGGTAGTTAGAGGCATAGCATGGAACTTCCATGGAGGGGACTTTCAAATACATACTTCTTTATCCTACAAGAGCATTTAATTCCACAAGGTTTTATGTCATTTGATTTGATAAATTACTAAGTAATTTAGGACCTGGTTAAAACAGAATTATCCTGAAGTTTTCCTGGCGTATTTATACAGAGCTGGTCACTGTGTGTAGATATTGTTGTTCATTCAGTCTTTTAAGTAAGAAGCAAAGTGGGATAGTAACAGTAATATCACCACAACATAGTGGGTACTCTCACCCTATGAAACTCATTGCCATAGGATATAATGCAATTAATTACCACTGTTGTGGCTCTCGCAATGTTGGATAATTTCCACTAATAATACATAGTATCTACTGAGGGTAAGGTGATAGGACTAAGCAGATAGTGGTTTAGGGACAGATAGCCTTGTGAGACAAGGATGGATATTCATTTCCATGTTCCACAGTAGAAATTTTACTAGGTATTCCATGTCGTTTTTTTCAAAACAGTAGTAGTATCATTGTAAAACAGAACTTTGAGAAGAAAACCATTAGTGAATCTGGGTCACGTTCATTTTGGAAAACAAAATGATGGGGGGACAGGGAACAGGACTGGAGGATTTTGTTACTATTGACATTTTCTAAACAGTGTACTATTTTGGAAATAATTAAATGTTTCTGATTTTAACCCATCTTTTTTGACTTTCCATTTCAGAATGAAAAAGTGTTAAACAAAGACCCTTTTTTTGGGTTGTTTAAAAGCTCTCCCCATTTGATTTATTCAGTGTTTTTATTTTGTTAGCACAGTCAGCTCATCCTGGACTGATTTATCTTCAGTGTTCATTCTTCAGTGTTTTGATTTGGCTACTGAAATACATATTTTTTACCACAATCTCAACTGTGACATGATTTGAGGAGAAGGAAAATGATGCACTTTCCTACAAAGCAGCAGATATTTGTCAGAATCCTAAACACACTGAGCTTTTGAAAAATACCTGACAATGGTCTGATTGACAAAGAACACCTTAAAGGGAGGAGATATTTTTCTATTAGAAATGGTTCTCCACAGTGATTGTGCTGCTTGGCAGTGTTGTGGTGCATAGAAGAGGTAGTTATCAGAACTCCATGCTGAGCAAAGTCATTCATGTTCTTTGTCAAATAATATAGGCTAAAGTATGCCCAGCTTAGAAAAGTGAAATTTATTAGTTGTGACCTACGATGTCTGGCTGCTGGACAAACTTCTAGGCATGTCTCCGAGGTCTTTTTGGAAAATTTCTGCAAGGCTCCTTTCCCTTGCCTTTGCCCAGTTTGCACACAAAAATGACATCTCGACACCATGTTTTTGTCTTTATCCTCTTGTCCCACAAAATTCAGTAAGTAGTGATTCTTTCTCATTTTAAGACACTCAGAATTATTTCCTGCTCTGCTGTGGCCTGGCTCTGGATGATACTCCACATGTAGATTTATTCAAACCCCAGTCTCAGCACAGACCTATAAACCTCTCATGGGACATCACCTTTTGAAGATATCTTGCAAGCAGCCTCTTAACTCCCAATTCATTCCAGCTGCACCACAAGGTCACTTTCTTTGCCATGTGGATCAATGAATTCTATCAAATAATCACATCTGAAGATGCAAAAAGGGAAAGGCTTTCCAGCCTCTAAGCACTGGTTTTACAATAACTCTTAAGGATTTCTGTAGCTTACCATTTCCCATGTAGCAGAAGTGTGACAAGATTTCTTTGTCACTGTGCATCCTGTCTGGGAGTGAATCGTCCATCAGTTTCACTATATGAATCTGCACAGTAGTAAAGATCAAGTGATACACCCTCAACTAGTCAGATGCATCCCCATTCCAGTCATAAGTTTTACAGAGCAGTAAATATAATTGTGAACTATCTGCTCCCTGTAGGAACGTCTTAATACACCTCAAGAGTACCTCAAAGATGTGTCCAGTAGTTGGGTCCTAAAACTATAATTCTGCAGGGTCCAGCATCATTTTGGCAGGGCGAGTTGTCTCCAGAAGATCTGGGAAAGAAGGTTGCATTCAGTGACTGAAGGCAGTCAGTCTGCAGTTACCTAATATCTAGGAGCAATGAGAGGATATTTTTCCCCCCTGAAATTTAATTAAAAAAAAAAATTGCATCTGAATATTATTAATCTTGTCATTTAGAAGGTGGAGAACTTGAAAGTTTGAAAATTTTAAACAGAGTCTTTGTGATTGTGTTCTTGAGGTTAAGTGCTTGGCTTTATTTTATTTCTATGTATGTGTTCTTTGGGGTTTGTTAAAAATGGCATGGAATTGTACTGAACTTTCAGTGATGTAGCCTTTCTGAACAGCGATTAACCTCAAGAAGGAAAAATAGTTTGAATCACCTGGCAGAAGGCTTGGTCAAATTAAAAAGCAGTAAAATTAAATATTGTTTAAAAACTGTGCCAACGATATACTCATTAATGTTTCTTATTAGGCCAATATATTTTAATACTCTGTATTAGTGAAACATATGTCATTTAATAAAAATGTTAATCTGCATTTGCAGGCAGCACAGAGGCTGTATAGTATAGTCTCAGGGGAGAAAGAGGAATTTAGTGCACATTAAAAACTTTATACAGTCATTTATGCAGTTGGATCTCGGTTCTAAATGTGATGCATTTGTTTGTTACTTTGGGGCAAACCAGCAACAGTTAGCCTTTAACAGTCGGATGAGAAATAAAAAGCCATCGTTCCACAGCGCAGGGTGTTTATATCGGCTTGGGCTTCATAATGGGCCAGATTCTGAAACCATCACTCATTTGTTTAGCAAGTAGTCCAGTGGGTCTAGTAAAAAAATAATGTGCTATTTAAACTAAATATATCAAAATTTGACCTTCTGGCATCTGAAAACTCACATTGAGCAAGATTTCAAAAGCAGGCCCTGGTTTTGGATAGCTTTATTTTGGAAGTGCCCTACTCTAATGGGGCACCTCTGAAGTTGAGGTCCTCTTTCTCTCAAACCAGACAGTGTGTAACTGAGTTACTGAAATTTCATGTGCACTTGTGGAAATTTTGACCTTAGATCTCCATTTCCTCACAAGTACAATGAAATAAATCTCTCTGGACCACAGTGAGGGTGAATAATCACAGTGAGGTAGTGAGGCCATTAACGTAATGCATCCATAATGCTGTTTTGCATCTCTAATGGTTCCTTCTGCTGAGAATCTCAAAGCTCTTTCAAGCTTCTGCCTGCCTAGAGCATTTCCTATGCGGTTAATACTCTTGTGCCCAACTTCTAGATACAGTTGAATTAAGGCAAATTACTCTCCTACTTTCTGTCCCTGTTTACACTGGTGTTAATTGTAAAGAAACCCTAAATTTACACCAGGTTACATGAGCCCAGCATGGCTCAGCCACAGAGTGCCACAAGTCACACATTGAGTGCCTGGCAGAAAAGGCAAGGAAAAGACCTCCTTCTTCCCAAAGTGTTTTATCTTCCACCTCTTTCTTAAAGTCAGCGTGAGGCTATGCACTGTTGCTGACCAAGTCCCTTCTACTTCAGAGCATTATTCTTGTGAGAAAGGGTTTGCAAGACAGTGATTTTATTCAGCTCTACAGTGGCTTTCAAAGAAAATGTTGCAATTATAGAGTATTCAGCGCCCTGTATTCTGCCTGAAGGACACCTGTATTTTCTGTGGCTAAGTCAAAAAGGGCTTCGTTTCAAATAGCTGTGCATTTACATCACAGACATTTGTCATTGCCTGACTTTTCTATTTACATCCCTGGGCTGATTGTGGAATCAAGGAACAATATGACTTTTATTTCAAAGTCTGCTTTTGTTGTCTATAGCAGTGTCTTCCTTCAATCTCCTTTTATCGTTGTGTACAGATAACATAAGTGTGAAGAGATCCTACACTCAGGTACAGTGTAGCTGCAGTGCTAAATAATTGATCTTGATCTTTCTTTTGAAACTGCATCCAAGGCATTTAAAAGTGGGAAATGGAAAAAGCATGTTCTCATAATCCAGCTCAGTAAAGTTTGCACAACTGCTCTTTGTTTCATCATCCCTACAATAAATCTTTCATTTTTGCCAATTGAGAATGCCTACTAAATCTGCAAATGATTACTTCCCTGAATTGTGTTGGGATTCTTGCAATACATTTTTCTTACATGGGTAATGATAAAATAAGAGTCCATCAAAAATATTTTATTGCCTGGCAGAGAGCCTTTTATGAAATGGTTTTGATTCAAGGAGATTCTTCCAAGTGTTTTAGAACCATTGCTTACAACTTTCCTTTAACCCTTGCATGGAGGGCTGCCAGGCCCTGGGAATATCAGAAATGATGTTAGTCAATCAGCAGCTGGTAGAATGCAGGACCTGGGTATCAATTTAACCTGCAGCCGTTGGATTCAGACCCAGAGCATGCTGCATCAACATGTACTTGTAAAGGGTATTGTGTTACTATTAGATTAGAAAGCTGATGAATGTCAGACTGGTGGGAACCTTGTAAAACTAATCTGCTGTGTCCATGTTGATATGATTTCACTGTTTCAGTGAGAGAGTGAGGAAGATGGAGTATTACAAAAAGGAAAAGTCAAGGCAAAACTGGTAGGGCCGTCTGGGTCACTGTGCCCAGCCTTTGTGATCCCAGGTATCTTGTCACCTTACAATAATCCCTTCAGTAACCTAGAGGCACAGAAAACCTTTACGTCTGTGCCTTCAAGAAAAGTGTATTGTCAACACTATGACTATGACAGACGTTTGTCTGCCTTTGCACAGGAACTGGCCAACTGTAGGAATTGCTTTGCTTTCCATTATAAAGAGATACAGTCTCAACCCGGTTCACTGTAGATCTCGAGCACACTGTCTCCACATAAAACAAGGCCCAGGGGGCTACCTCTGGAACAGTGCAAGTCGTGATGCCTGAAAACACATTCTAATACTGCAGGGAGAGGGGATCTGGCAAGTGATCTACCTTGTGATACTTGCTTGCACTCACAGAAAAACAGCAGTAGACCTGACTCAGTGTGGGGTGCTCTCAACAAAACCACATCTAATGCTTGACACATTGCCCACTTGCCTCCATGCAATAAATTGTCTCCTCAGACAAGACATGGGGAGAGCTGAAAAAAGCAGATTATGTGAAAATATTTAGAAGTATCACAGTTATTCACAGACTTTTATCTTCCTGTGTATTCTCAAACATAATGACATTTTTAATTGCATGGTCGTGGTGGTCTCAGAGTTCACTGTTTATAATGCTTTGGTCTAGCTAAACATTTTTAGCTTGTGCTTTGTCTTCAAGGCCAAGGAGTGAAAAGATGACAACAAACACACAGAAACCAGACATATGCATCAGATGAACAGAGCACACTAGCTTAGTCAGCGTTAGTCTTAGAGCCAGGTAGATGCTAAATAGCATGCTTCAGATTGGCAAACCTCCTCTTGTATATATCTTAATTCTGGGCTGAAATGATATGCCAAAGTTATCTCAGATGATCGTTGACCATTTTTGTTCAGGTTTTTAACGGAGTCCATCAGAAATACTTCCAAGTGTGAAGAGACCTTGCTGAATTTAGAGGGAAAGGTATTGGAGTTATGTAGTGAACATCACAAGAAAGGCCAAGTGAGGGATTCTGTATCATCTCTCCTCACAGATGGATATTGAAAAGCAGCAAATTTAGGACTTTTTAAAGGAAAGACTTTCTAACACAGAGCAAAGTTGAAGGGATCAGAGTGGAAGGAACCTTTGTGAAGCGTGGGTGTTCTTAAATGTGGACTGTGATATCCCCAACCTTCCATCAGTACCTCTCAGACAACTTGTAGCTAGGCCACTAGAATGACAGCACATTTAAAACATGAATATTTGTAGCTGCATTACTTCATTTCTAGTGCTGTAAAAATACGATTCACATAATGGGGTAATGGCCTGCAAGTTCTCATGATTTCAGCTGTTTTGGAGTTACAGGAGTTCTGTTCCTTTATGGCAAGCATCCATTTCTCATTTTAGCATCTTTGGCACTTGCCTAAAGGATGGGAAATTAAAAAATGATTAAGGGCACAGAGAGACAGTCTCTCAAGGAAAGATTAAAGGAATTAAACAAGGACTGGGGTGGGGAGAACAAGGAAAGGGAAAGGTTTGTTTAGAAGAGAACAGAGAATAAGTAGGGGTGATCAGGCAAAATCAAGCAAAGGAAAATTTAAAGCTAATCTTTCAGTAAAGATTTTCTAAAAATGAGGTGTGTTAGAGTGGAATAATTTCGTAGTGGAAATAGAAGATGCCAACTCTGTGAATAATATAAGCTAGACTGTCTGAAAAAAAATGGAAAATATATTGTAGAGAATAGTTTTGAATGTAAATTGTCTTATTCCTCGTTTCTGCCATTCTGTGAAAATTGATTGCATCATTAGGCATAAGAGAAGGAACTGCATTGACAGCCACAGGAGTACTCTTTAAGACTTCAGGTGTCTGCAGTCTCAACGTATTTGTATATTTTGTCCTCCCAATATTACTATGAGGTAGCTGGGGATAGTCACCATGCAGAGAAATGGTGCTCAGCATCCCCTGAGATGTGGGCCCCACTGTCCTTCCAGGCAAGACTCTCAGACCATTTCACAAATGGATGCTTGCTTTGCATGCTGGCAAGGATGAAATAAGGGAGGACTGGCTAGAGCAGTCAGTTTGCCAAGAAAGATACCTTTTGTTTTGCTTTGCCCTTACCAGATTTGACCTTTATAGAACAAAAAGGTTTTCCTCACCATGAATAAAAGCTTCGCTATTGATTCCAGTGAATGCTAATGTACCACATAGACCATTGTGCCAGAAATGACTGTGCCATGACATAGGGATTTTTTATTTCTATTGCGAAATTGGGCAGATAAAGACTGTTGAACACAGCAGCTTCACCTGCAGACTCCTGGTCCAACTTCCTCAAAATCCAGGCAGTGAAATTCAAGTTTTGGATCAAGCTTGCTTGGTGTGCATTGATCAGTGTCCCAAAGCCCTGGGGACTGGTCTTTGTCCGGCTGGGGAAGGGTGTAGGGCACAGCTGCACTGGGGACGTGGGAGTTGCATAGATATGGGATCACAATCAGATGATGCTAAGCAAAACCTGGCGAGAAGGAAAGAAGCCAGCTCCTTTCTAGACATCTCCTCTGCTAAATCTGTACCTGGGCTTATGTTTGTCAATTTTTTGGCATCTTTGAGCACGATAGACATGGCAGAAAAGGAAGATAATGAAAAGCATGATAATGCTGCCTTCCTGTTTTACATTTGGCATGGATTGAGATTCCTTGCAAAGGTGTTTGCTGCCCAGGAAGTACAGCGCGCACCAGCTCTCCAGTTGCTCTCAGTATTTGCAGCAGCCATTTTGAATGAGTTGTTCCCAGTTAAAGCACCCCCATTAAGAATTTGTCTGATGGTTATAGGTGGACAACAGAGGACTATATTTGTGTAACACCAGCGGTGCAAACTTAGAAGGTAGATTAAGCTGGTTTTGAATATTTCAGCTTGTCAGATATAGGCTCTGATACATGTAAATTGTTTTAGGAAAATCTGTGTTGGAACACATCTCTGAATGGCAAGAGAAAGAAATGGGTATTGTAGTCAACCCAGATACTTTCAATTTTGATTGTTTATAGCAACGCTGACAGAAACTAACACTATACACAAAACTGGTTTTGAAACTGCCCTTTTTTCAGAGTTAATGACCCACAGGCTAATGGAAATTTGCCAGTTTTTACCAGCTGGGATCTGGCCTGATTTTGCTGAGAAACAAAACTGCAAGGCAAAGAAACCATTTGGATTTTTGAAAGTCTGTGATGGTTGTCTTCTCTCATTATATAGCCTTCACTTTTTTTGTATGTTGTGTTTATAATTGACCTGAACTTAGCAGAAATGCTTGCTTTGTCCAAGGACAGCATACCCTGATTGCCTAGGAATTCCCTTTGACAACTGCATTTAGATCCACTTCTGTGAAAAACCAAACCCATCCCAGTCAATGTGAAAGGACTTCTATTAAATCATGGCTTTGAGGATCCACTGACAGCTCAGCTGCTCTAGCTCCATCCGGGAGAAGGTAGTCATATGCATTTTATGATACGCTACTTCATTTATTGCACTCGGGTCTTTCCAAGGCATTACCTGGGGACTTCTCACATGATAGGCATGGCTGATTTGGCTCACATAATTGACCTGGGAAAGGCAGACTCTGTACCTGAGTGCATTTCTTTGTAAAATCAACAAAAGAGAGGGAGAGAGCCATTTATACTAATTATATATATAAAAAATAATCCCTAAAGGCAAGGCTATATAACGTGCATTATGTTCAGGCAAGTATGGGATCATTAGTGTCACTCACGATAATTTGATTTACCCCCATGGCTTCCAAACAATACATGGCTCATAGCCTTGTGAATTGGTGTGTGTTAAGAATTGCATGGCAGCCCTACATTTTTAGAAGAAAAGCTCTTAGGTCTTACTATGATGAAGGCTCTTTTGTTGTAAAAGTTTCTTTACTAAGATAGATGTTACTTCAGTTCACGCTAAACAAATTACTCTGGAGTTTTCAGTCTCAGTTTGCCAGAGACAAATTGTGAAAGCATCTAATTGTAGCCTAAACAAAACCATATTTTCCTTAAAAACATAGCAGCATGTCATTCTAAATCTATGGTGCCTTGCACAGGAACCATTTCAAGCAAAAAAACCTGTGTGCAAAATAGCCACCTTAGACAAAACAAACTATCAAACCTGTATATTAAATGGAGTGCTTTTGATTGCAATGTTGCACTGAAAATGTTATCATTGTTTCAACTCTCTGTCCCTCCATGCAGTCAGAGACACCAGTGTATACTTAAGAAAATGGTAAATATAGAATACTGGCAAATGTAGCTTGAATACAGTTACTAGTAAACAACTGTAGCTGGACTGTCTAATTTCCAGGACTGATTGCAGCCAATTTTAACTTAGATTATGAAAGATGAAGAACAGAGGGCCTTTAAATCCTGATTCCCAGTTTTTTACATTTATCAGTGTACAGTGGCTTTATGCATGACCTGAGTCTGGTTCTGATAAATTTTGATAAATGTTTCCTAATGTTATTGTAGAAATTATAGACACATCATTTAGCTATCAAGTTGTTGGGCTTATGTGAGCAGAAGGGAGGTTGATGGGAAGGGCTGAGAGCAAAGGGGCTGATTATTCTGCTAAATATGTAGAAATATTTGCTGATGAGAAGGCAGCTCTGCTGTTAGACGTGCTGGAGCAGCCATAAAGTGGCCATTGCAACTCCCAGGTGGGACTGCAGCTAACGCTGCTCTCCCACCCTCCCATCTGCACTTTGCTTTGGCCTGTCCGCTCTCGAGCAGGCAGTGACCATGCAAAGCTGTGAGGGAGAGACACCTCTGCTTCCTCATGGTGTCCCCCAGCTGTGGTCTCTCCAGGCAAAGCAGGGTCTCCATCCTTTGTGCACCTGCATGGAGCCTTCCCAGTTGCAAACTTTAAGCCTCTGCCAATTCCTAAAGGCAAATTTCAGCTGTGCTGAAAGCAGGGGCAAAATTCCCATTGACCGCAAACAAGCAGGAGCACAGCCAAGGCCGGAATGATACAAGCTTAATAATCAAGCCCCAGTTCATAAGACGTTGAGTGCTTCTGCTGCAGAGGTGGATGACTTTCCCTGGGCTTTGCTGTAGTGCACACAGCTCCATTGTACAGTACCTCTGAATGCTACTCTCCGTGAGTTGCTCCACGTGTTTGAAAACAGGGTGATTCAGTTTGGTGATTCAGTTTGGGAGGCTTTGAAGTTTTTAGCTCAGGTTTAGGGAAAATATGCAGCATGAATCATCCAGGAACTTTGTTTTCTCTGTGAATTCTATGGTAGTTGCACATTACAGCAATGTTTAGGGCAAACCAGTATAAGACATTGGAGCCTTCTGTTACAGCTAGTCATATCCCACTGAAAGCCACACGTTCATCACATTAAGCAGACAACTCATGCCTGGCTGTCTTTTGGGATCTGGGGGGAGAGGGGTGGGGAGAAGGCATGTCTTACTTGAATGTATCAATGTGCAGTGCTAAAAGGAGAAGAAAGGGAGACAACTCCTTTATTCTTTCTTCCTTTGTAAATCTGGCCCTCTCTGTTTCATGGAGGCTGCTGAATTTTAACTTTACCACATAGTGATTGTTTTAATTTTTGGTCTTGGGGTATCCAGGGAACAAAAAAATTAAGGTAAGAATTAGTGGAAAAATGACCATTTGTTATTTATGCGCGCAGTGTATCAGTTAATTCAGGAATTAATAAAATTGACAGCTGATAATGGTGCTTAGGCTGATGTTGTATCCCCTTCAGCATGCTCTTAATGGTATCAAATTTAGGCCTGCATGGTGACCACAGCACCATGAGCAAGTGAGCATCCATAAGGGGCAGTTTCAACCCTGTGCTGGTGTGGGGAGACCTTGTCAGCTGCCAAGGTCAGCAGAAGGTTCAAATACTCCTTTTTCACCTGTCTTTTGTAATGATTACTCTCTAGGAGGGAGATGGTTGAGAACAGGAAAGGACCTATGAAGAGCACTTGCATTTATAGAAGCTTAAAGGTTTCTCAGACTCTGTGGTAGTAAGATGCAGACTTGGAAATAGCAGAGACGGGGTAGACGGGGCTGGTGTTTGGCACAAGAGAAGTGCTGAACATGTTCAGGTTCAGGACACAGGCTCTATTTCCCCTTAAGGAAGGCAAAAGGTAGCTGTGTGGGAGTCCTGTGGCTCAGCCGCAGTCCCTGCGTGTGTTTTGTTTGGATATTTCTGATCTCATTACCTCTTTGGTTGGAACTTTGGGTTTTAGCAGGAGTGTCCTATGCAGTAGTTATTTTGAAGCTTGGCTTCCTTTGTTTGTTCCTGGTCTATTCATCAATAATAATGGACTGTAAAATCCTAGCTCTTTTTTTGAGTTATCAAAATAAATGCAGTCTTTGTGACCAGTTTTAGTCATATGTGGGCTATATGATCTGTGCTATTTATGTGTTTGCTCATTGCACTGTCTTCCTGCTGCCTTATTCAGCCTTCTAGAGCACTGGCTCCCACGAGGAGTTAAGTTCACTGTGAAGGGTACCTTTCAAAGGTACTCATGATGTGTTTGGAAAGATAAATAGAGAGAGAACGCAGAAAAAATGGGAAGAACACGTATACAAGTTAACAGTCTCACAACATGAAAAATAAGAAAATCGGAGGTTACATCATATAATTGTAAGGATGCATTATTTTGTTTTCAAAACTGTTATTCAACAGTGGGATGAATCCTTGAGTCATTTAGTGTTTGAACTTCCAAAATGGCTTGTGGTTGTTCCATCGTCCTTCTCACACAATCCCCACAGACACAGAAGTTAGAGGCAGTGATTAATCTTTCTATATTAATGGCCTGATCCAGCATTTACTGATGTCAAAAGAAAGCTCCTCATATACTTCAACAGACTTTGGAGCAGGCTGCTGATTTTTAAATATTACGTGTAAACAGGAAATAAGAATCAAGTTAGGAAAATCTTTCCAAGTCCTGTAGTCCCAGTTTAAGAAACTGCTGTATTCTGTTGTAAGACTATCTAGAAACCTTAAAATATACTTACAATACACAAACACATGGCTTGTAATTCATTGTGATCACTTCCTACCTTTGATCTTTTGTTTTACTTAACATCACTTCTGTGCATATGTGTGTATGTGAGAGTAAATAACTTAATCCTAATTGTGTGAAGATATACATATAGACATATAACAAAATGTATTGCTTATATAATGCTATAAATGAGCATAGTGTTTGTGTGCAAATTATATTCATATATAAATTTCCTACAGTATATATGGCCAATACAAATAAATTCTCATCACGGTAGTGGTTTTTATCTATATATATTTGCCTTATAAACTAGCAGGTAATAATTTAATTCAAAAGGTCCTTCCAAAGATGCAATTAATGTCTTTTGTTATAGTTTCCCTGGGTTTAATAATCCCCTCTTCCAGATTTATATTGGTTTCTGGAAAGTAATGCTTATTAGAGTGTTTTTCCAAATTGGCCACAATAATCCACTGAAATCTGCCAGCTGAATCATTGCTATGCTTGTGAAATTGCCAGGATCGCCTGACAGTTATTACTGGGGTAGAAGGGGAGGGGGAAAGGGAATGAAAGTTTCATAATATGTCACTGTTACTGATACCTTGGCTATGAGTCTTAGATTTGGATTGAAATGTTTACCGAATTCTATATGAAAGATGGAATGCCTGGTGGTAGATTGGCAGCGCTGCTATAACGGAGACAAAATTTAGTAATGTCATTAGGCAACTGTATTTTATTCTAGGTGTATTTTAAACATATATATAAATATATACGTGCATGCGTGTGTGTGTATACGTATATGTATGTATGTGCGCGTACTCCCTCTGTCCCCTTCCCCCAGCCTTGTTCTTGGAGAACGGAAGGGTATATATATTCCCTGAACCAGGGTCATGCTTTACATACAAAATCCCACCACCTGTGCAAAACATGTTACCAAGTCACAGTTAAACCATTCACCTGCTGCCAGGCACATTTAACATCTTAATGTGCTCATTCTCTTCTGTATACTGCAGATGGATGTAGGAGGCAGGGAGCGAGTAGCCAAAGGTCCAATACGTATCATTTTCTCCTGTACTTCTGAGATGACTGTCAGGAGCTGCTTTTGCAGTGTCTGAATTAACCTTTCATGTGAACTGCTGCAGAACTGGACCCTAGCCCTCATTTTGAGAGGGATTTACGTCCCTAGCAGCTGCTGACAATAGGATGGATGCTGGATCCTACTGTCTGACTGAAGGTACATAAAAGAATAGCAGGGCTATGGCCTGCCAGGGCTGTGCCAGAGGGAGAAAGATGAAATGCCTCCTCGCTTAGGAGCCATGGCACCACTGCTGGGACACACCTCATGCGGGATGAGTGCTGCAGGCCCTGCGTGTCTGGGATAAATACTGCGTCCAACAGCCATCCCTGGTGAGACTTTGCTCGGGGCAGTGCCCAGCCCCAGTGAGCATTTATGCACGGGATTTATATTCTGATAGTGTAAATAGGCTTTTGTTTAAATAATCCATTTGACTAATGGGCAGGATGGGAGGTGTAAGAAAGAGTACCATGCTGCTGCGTGGGCAGCTGGGTGGTACTGCATAAATAGACATAGACACGCTTATGTGGAGCAAATGGTGTATACTGGGGGTGCGGGGCTGTCATTACCCTGCTCAGGTGTAACAGATCCAAAGTCTTCCTGATAAAAGGCATAAAAGCTGTTCTCGCTTGGATTTTTCTATTTGTGTTGTTGCAGCTACAGCAGCTTTATTACGAAACTTTTGCCTTTTTTTGTAGATTATGGGCTGAAATAGTGGATGCCCACTTCCTTACAGCCAGAAAAATAAGATTCTGAAACATTCTTTCATTCCACTTTAAGTGTTTAAAGATGATTTCCATCTCAGCAGATATTAATGTGCAAAATGATGCTTTAAAGCAATAAACTTCCCCTGAATTTTCCTTGTGATGAGGGTGAGTTTCTCCCAAGTACCAGACAGTGCAAAAGGCACATTGCTTTGGAAATACTTTTCTGATCATTTCTGTCCCCTGGCATTGCATATGGGGTCAGCTCAAGCGCTTTACAGTTTGAGGGAGCAGCCACACAGACATACTTCCTCCTTACATACGTTGTGATCTGTCTGTGGCAAGCCTAAGTGACAGGCAACATGTGAAGAATCAGCAGTGCTGTTTACATTTGAACACCAAATACTGAAGTTAGTGCAAGCCAACTGGACTGCAGAAACAGTCATCTTCAATTTTTATAGCCTTATAATTTGTAAGACAATTTTTATTACTCTGATTGGAACAGAGATGATGTTTGTAATGCCTGTTTATACCATTTCAAACTTGAACATAAGTCTCATTTTTAAGGGGATTTTGTGGTTTTCTTGGCTTTGTGGATTTTTTTTTTATCCTTCTTTCATGCATTCTGCTAAATTAAACCAAAATAAACCCAAGGAAAAAAGTGATTCTTTAAAACAAATTTATTATTTTATCCCTTCTTTGGACAGGAATTTTCATCGGGAGACAAGGATAGAACATTCTATTCAGCCTTCGCCTGCTGATTTACGCTGCTGTCGTTATAAAAGCCATAATGATGTCCAATAACTAGTAACAGGAACTGTAAGGAAAAGCTTTGTAATACAACGCCGCTCCCCTTTTTC
Organism: Morus bassanus; assembly: GCA_031468815.1. Taxonomy (NCBI): domain Eukaryota; kingdom Metazoa; phylum Chordata; class Aves; order Suliformes; family Sulidae; genus Morus; species Morus bassanus. The sequence goes on along the minus strand of CM062576.1, from coordinate 18,168,833 downwards.
TCCAACGGCTTTGTTGGTGGTCCAGACGTAATTCCAAAACATGTTAGATGGTTCTTGGAGAGAAGCATACAGCTTCTTTTGTTTTAAGAGAAGTCCAGGCCTAAGATGGCATCATGTAGGCTTCTGCCATGGCTCTGAGGTGCAGTGGGCTTACTGTAGAAAGTTGCAGATTAAGAAGTGATAGCTGTTATTTTTTCTACAAAGCAGACCTTGGATGCTGGTGGTGTAGCTTATAGGGGATGCTTCTAACTCTGCTATGGGATTCTGCCTTAAGTGTTAAGGATAACGGTTAAGATTAGAGCGTGTATACATAGCAATGCCTGCTGGTCTGATTAATTACGAAAAGAAACCAAAGATATTTGATAAACCCATCAGTGGTTTACTGTGAATATGTGTTGATGCCAGCAGTTTTGTTCGACAGGTATAAGTACTTTTAAAAGGTAGCAAGTGCTATCCAGCTGCATATCTGATGTTAAAATATGAGTTTGTTATTGCAAGGTAGTAAGAATCAGTTGTCACTTGAAATGGAACTTGACAGTATCATTCTGAGCATTGCTGTGATGGTAGAGCACAGTGGCATCAAAGAATAAGTCTTTGCCAGCAGCTACCACAGAGCAGCACATGAGATGTGACTGCTTTTTCCTATGTTTATACATAGAAAATGACTGTGGTAACCCTGTGGTATCTGCTAGCAAGTACAGACTTGTTAATGTTTCCCAATATAAGTGGTTGATGTTTTATCAGCATTACCAAAGCTGCTTTTTTAAAAAATTTTTTTAAGCCCGTTATTTTCAGCTGTTGATTATTATGGTAGTATGTTGTTTATGAGGTTATTTCTGTATTGGTACCCGGAGTTGTGTGTTGTATGACAGGAAGTTGGTTGTTGCGCCTATAGAAGAGTGTGTGTGTATAGTACTTGGGTTTGTTTTTTTTTCTTTGGATTAATATTTCTCCCACTGCAAAAAGGGATGTTGGCATACAGACTTGACCACAAGTGAATTGCACTTGTTAAATGTTTAGATGAACAAAAGACATTTGCAATAAGAAAAGAAATCTTACATGGAAAATTTAGGCAAAAATGTTTATGCAAAAAAAGTCTTTTGTCTCTGTCTCCCTATTCTAAGTGCCTCAAGTTCCTCTAGCAAAGTCTCTGTGACTGTTTTGGTGCAAGTGAGATCAGAATCTAGCCCCTTCGTGATATCCTTTGATTGACTAGACAATGCAAAAGACACATGCAGCATCAAGTTGTTCTAGCAACTAATATTTGACAATTTTAAAAAGTTTTCTTTTAGGCTGAATTTTATGTAAAGCCGTTTACATTAAAGTGACATCCAATTAAAGCGTATCATGTAACCCACATCACAGTTCAGCACACATTTTCTGTTTTAACTGACATATGGCCCCATTTATGAAAATAAAAATCATCATGTTTTGATGATATGTTCACATAATTTATGTGGAAAAGCAGGGGGAGAGAAGCAGGGAGAGGGAATGCTTTTACTGTGTAAAGCTATTATTTTCTGTGATTCATTAAATGTCTTTTAACCCATGTGCACAGGCAAATCCCTCCTCTCTCAATTCCTGCCCAGCCCTCCGTCCCCTGCATTGTCCCATGCTGGACAAAAGGACTTAATATCTTTTATGGGCATAGACAGTAGATAGAAAGATTTTGTACAGTATCATCGCATACCATAGGCATTTTTACAGTGAGGGATTCTTTAGTATTCTGTAGAGGAGGTAAATTAGTTAGCCTAAAAACAAGTCTATGGACAGCAGAGCTAATTAAGCCATTTTCCTTTGGTTGTCTCAAGGCTGAGTGCCTCTGAGGATTCTCTGATGTTCTAGGGAAAGATAGTCTTTTCTTCAGTCTCTCCCCTACTGAGGTGCCAATTTTCATAAAAACTAGTAGGAACATAATATCTTTGCAACCAGCAATCCTCTGTCAAGTTTGCGTGGAATTTTCTCTCTATGCAGAAAAGTTTTTCTCTCTTGCACACCTAAGTGTTTCTGGATAGCTTGAAGTGGAAAGGCAAGTTGCTTTCATTAGTGCAACCTACTGGTAAGGAAAATGGTTCTTTTTATAAAGTGGCCATGATTCAGAGACATGTCAGCACAAACTTGGGTATCTCAAGCCACCTACAGCCAAGGCTGGAGGTTTGGTATTTTTGTCTATGCTCTGAGCCTCACTGACACTGACTCTCTGCAAAAAAGAATAAGGGTCTAAGCTGGTTTGAATCTACTTAAGGCAGGACCATGGCAAAGCATTATTTAAAACTATATGTTTGCATTTTTCCCTTTAAACAATTGCATTTAACCCCTCAGGCCTTAAATTTTTTTATGTAGCAGCACATCAGCGGAAGAAAAGGCTCTGCTAGCCAACAAAATCACCATCTGCAGAGGAATCAGCCAGTAAGTGTGCAGTGAAACCAAATTAATTCCTGGCTCTCCCACATATATTGGAAGGTAGAATAGAATTTACTTTAGGATGTAAGCAACATAACTACAGTGAATCCTTTGTTTATCCACTGTTTTGGGACCAAACATTGGGGATTAGTGTTTAAATGGCAACTGTTGGTGCACATCAGAGTACAAGACATGTTGATGGTAGTTGGATTGTATAAATCAGTATGCCATCTTCTCCTCGCCAAGGTAAACTAGACTGTACACCTGGAGACTGGTTATTTATAGCATGAGACTGACAAATGAAACCTTTAGCCTGTACAGTTTTGGTCAGTAGATGTTTGGCCACTGTCACAGTTAGGAATTGAGTCATGTCCTCTGTGAGTGGACTCTTTGAATGTATACTACAAAAAGCTCCGAAGAGACATCACCCAGACATTAAATTTGGGCTATGCTGTTTCTTAGTGCATGTGACTATGAAGCCTCACCAACATTTCTTATTTGTTGGAGCAGGAACAGAGCCTTGTCAGTTGTAAGGTATTATACTGTAATCACCCTCCATTTTCTGCTCTCTAGTGACTTTTTAGAGTCATCATTCTTGACATAATGCAAAAAAGGAAAAAACCCCACTTCCTCATTTGCCTTTAACAATGGGAAAACCTACTAAACTTACCATTTACCATCTAAAGTCCAGTGGGATCTAAACTGCTGATGATAATATTAAATCCTGAGAAATGTAAATATTCCAATTGAATATGGCAACCTCTGGCAGAACCTTCTTTTTCTAATGAAGTATATGCATTATGTATAGTTGGATGGTGATCCTAATCAGGGTCCTGAGATCTGTGCACTCTGGTTTTGATCATTATTACGAAGATTAAATAGGCGTAGAGCCAAGATGTTGCAGTGCAATAAGCTAGGAGTTGAGGAGGGAGGAGAGGGTGAGGGATTATTTATTGGTTGGATAAATGGGGTTAGCAGTTACTGAATGTAACAGAGACTTATTTTCCTGAAGTCAGTGACCATTTAAACAATGGGGCTTGTGAATGAAGAATGACTGTCAATTTAAAAAGTAGAAAAAGTATCATGAGTGAAGAAGGCCAAAATCAGGCCCTCTGACCCTGAAGTAGTTTTCAGTTTGCAGATTTCTAAAAAATGGTTGAGTAGAACTGAGGACTCTTGGATAGCAAATGCATGTCCACAAGTAATCAGCTTTTTGTAATTATGTTGTATGACAGTCTTGCAGAGAGTTAACCTTAACACTTTGCAGACCACAGATGGAAACCCCTGGCCTTTTTCTTTCTTAGATGTCTGTAGGTTTGTGCATAGGAGTTATTCAGCAGTAGGCAAAATAATTATTTTTCAGCTTTTAAGAACACAGAAATCCATTACATTTGCTCATAAGCTTCACTTTCACCAAGACCATTAAATACAAATAGAGATTCCCTCTTCAGTGCAGAATTGTGCTGCTTCCCATCAACTCGTCACCTCAGAGAGGCATTCAGGTTCCCTCAGTAGGTAGAGTAAAGCTGGCATTGTGATGTCTGCTTCTGTTCTGTAATTTGATTCCTAGAGTTTTGGCAGTTTCTTTAAGGAAAATAATTTTACAGGGTTGGGGGTTTTTGGCTTTTTTGTTTTGTTTTGTTTTTAATTAAAAGAGTCTGAAGTTTTCATCAGAGAAATTTCTGTATCCATCCAAAGGAGAAAAAAAGCCCACAAAACTACCCTAAAAATTGTTCTAATAAAAATTAAGGAACAGTTAGAAGGAACAGAGGTTAATCTTCTTAAGATTCTGGCTTACTCTGATGTAGAAGTTAACTTAACAAATGCTAATGGGAATGTCATGTGTTACTTGGGATAGTCTAAAACATGCGCATACAACATGCACATGGGAAATCTAATAGTTGGCTTTAAAGCACTCTTAGCAGACTGTTTCACTTTGTTTTGAAAGCAGAGTTAGTGGTCAGTGCTCTCAGGATATCATGCGCAGAAGAGACTCATCTAAGTTCCTGCTATTTCTCTGCTCTTTTGTGTGCAGGGTGATGCACCCATTTCACCTGACCCGGTCTTGAAGTGATTTTTTTGATAATTTAATTGCAACCTAGCCTCACTGCTGTGCTAAGGCGGTCAGTAAGAAAAGGAACGTGTTCATCCTGACAGGGAAGACACTGTAATTTCTGTGCCCCCAAAACATTGTGAAGAAACAAACAGTGAATCAAGTGTCAGAGAACGCTCAGGAGAGAGAGGACAGACTTTTACTTGAAAACAAAGTATTTCAAGTTGTCTGAAATATACAGTCAGCTTGAGTCGAGAGAGAAATGGTGTCTAAGGAAGAGCACTTTGATTTTTTCAGAGGTGTGAAGTGCTCAGCAACTTTAAAAGCAGCCTACTTTTAAAGGTGTTTAAATAAGGATTTAGGTGAAAAATTTGTCCTAGTTTCAGTTGAAATTAATGATTCACTGCAAGCAATGTTAAACAGAAACATCAGGATTTTCAGAACAGAAGAACAAAATAAAAAAATGCATTGCAGGTGAAGTTTGGATGGTATAGTCTGTGGCTGTCTAAGCAGGGGTTTTAGTACCACAAATTCTGCTCTTTATAGAAAGGTTATTTGCCAGGTATAGTAAATCTTTCCTCTGCTGCTGAAATGAGAGCTTCTCAGAGAGCACTTCCGGCTGCCCATCTGATGTAGGGTGGCTACAGATTACCTTCCAGTGAGGTTTGAACTACGTATGCTTGCCTCCTGTTTCTGTGTGCCCGGTCCATCCTCAGATTCTGGGGGTTATGAAGAGCACATGTTGTGCTCAGCTTCGTAAGAATGTGTTCTTGCTTGGAGTTGATGAATTCTGTAGTGGAGACTTTGATTAAGAATTAAAATTACCCAGAAGAGGGTGAATCATACCCTCCTGTCTAATCTACATGTCCACATCTGACTTTGTCCCCTTTTTCTCTTCTATTGCAATCACACAGTAATGCTTTAGTCTAAGGCTTCTGCCACACCTGCCCCATTAAATGTTTCCAGTTGGCATTTTAATCTAGGTCTCAAAGGACTTGTTTCCTGTTCCAGAACAATTTCCAGTTCTTCTGGTCAATGGGAAACACCTGCCCACCTGAAACTGAGGAAAATCTCTATGAGAGAGCTTTTCGCACACTGTAGTACTTCAGCCAGTCATTCTGGGAGAGAAACAGTATCGTCATGGTATCTTCGGTTATCAGGAGGATCCTACAAGGCTTGAGCCTAAACAAGGTGGTCAAATCAACGTAGAGAAACTCATCTTTAGTCTCTCTGCCTGGTGGTGCTGTTAGATTTTTGTCTGTCATTCATCTCTGACCATCCTAGATACATAGGTTTTGGATACAGCTGTGCTACTGTTTGGTGGTGGCAAGAAAGCTACAAGCCAGCTACCATGGCCAATGTGCCTGGAGCACTATGGTTTTAATCATACATTTTGAGTGATCTACATTGCAAGACTGAACCTGGATTAACCCTGTGGTGGATGGAGAAGATTGTGGTTGAATTTGTGACAGAAGTAGTTTTCAGGTCCTGCACTAACAAATACGTGCAAGCCAAGTGGAGCTTGCAGTGTTCTGCTCCCATGCAGACAAGTCTTGTTTGTCAGAGGCTTTCACAGTTGTGATTTGAGGTTAGCGAATTTATGGGAAAGGAATTAAGGTGGTCATAAAACAGGACTTAACCGTACTTACTCATCTGCAACAGTGCAAGTGCACTGCTTCTGTTTTTTCTTCTGGAAAAAGGTTCGGTGAACTCACTTTAATAACTGGTCAGGATGAAAGGTTAAATACATATACCCTGCAGAGCAACCAGACTCCAAGACCTTGGGGACATTTTCAGCCTAGATGGGATCTTTAGGCTACCCGAGACTATTAAAGACCTCTTCTGCTCCAACTGGCTGTTAAGACACCAAAATTACTAGGTAACCTGGTGAAAGGTACCACAACCATTCCCTGAAGAAGAGGTGGAAACATGCTGAACAGATTAGAAGGCTTGTCTGACAGTGAGTCCTTGCTGAATGGTATATCAACAAGTGAATACAGCTTTTAAATCTGGAACACATGGCCTCTGTCTTGATGCTGTGCAGGCTGACATTTAAACAGCATCAACATGGCTGAGTCTACATTACTTTTTTTTAATAAATATATATAATACATAGAAAATCAAAAGGAAAAATCAAAAGGATTTCCAGAGGTTTGTAGTACATTATTGTCTTCACAACAGACTTTAAAAATAGGCATGAATTTCCTTTCATTGGGGAGAGAATGAAGGATAGACTACAGACTTGGCATTGTTGATCTTCCTGGGCCACACTACATGTTCCAAGAGGCCCAGTTTTTTAAGTTGCCTCCTTTTCATGCCTTTTAATGCACAAGGCTCTTCACTGTGTCCATCATTGAGATAAGCAGCGTATCTTTAAGTGAACAACCAGTGTGTTAATATCCTTACCCGAATAATGAACCACCTTCCCTGCACCTTGGCTACAGGATTGGGGTATACGGCCTGGCCCCTCTGTGTTCAGCAGGCAGATCTCATGAGGGTCATAGCTTCTGTTGAATGTTCTCCACTCCCATGGACTCTGATAGGAAGTTGAGGCTTTTGGCGCTTTCCGTCAGCCCAACAGAGTTCATGAGGGATCATATCCAATGAGCATATTGATTTCCACTGGTGTTTGTCGCCCAGCTCCCTGCTCAGTGGTGAGTGCCATCTCCGCTGCCACAGGTGCGGTAAGAGTGGATGAAGGCATGTGGAGGAAAAGCCGTTTGAAAAAAATAATTTTAAAAATAGCCTTGCATAACAGCTCTGGATTCAGGACTTTAACAACTTCATAAAAGCTTGTTGCTGGTGTTGTAAAACTCTAATACACAAGTTCGTTCCACATAAGAACATGGCTGTAAGTTTTTTAGCTCCAGATGCCAAAGAGTGAGCCCAGCCTGTTTAAAATGTGTTAAGCTGCAACATGCTACATAAGTTAATACCAGCTTTCTACTTTTACCTTTTCTGCTTGAGACTGTGCCAGTGCCAGTCACTTACATACCCCTTTACCTTGATTCACTGTAGGAGATGAGGCTGCCAAGCCAGATATTTACCTTGGGAACACACATTCTTATCCTGTAACATTTCATCAGCAACAGCTAAAGAAAAGATTTATGGACTTTGTAACACTAAGATTATTTAAGTCACTTGTTAGCCAAAAATAATGTAAAGACATACAGTGCTTGTTTCGAAAAAGTTTGTAATTAGGAGCCCATACCTTGCTCTGATTTACAATGTAAGCTTGGTATCCAATTAGCAATAATAGTGTTCTTTTAACTAAAACACATATCCTTCCAAAATTATGCAGACTTTCCAATTACTGTGCTATGATGAAATTATAGCTAGAGACTCATAAAGTTGTGCATAGTTTATAAATGCAATATATTCTTAACTACCTTGCCGTACAGTATATACTAGCAGGGCTCATATGTTCTCTGTGTTATGGAGGCTTGTTAAAAAGCACGTATAAGATTATTGAAAAAGTATGCCAAATAATATTTATGTACCTACTACCATTGTAATAGGTACTGTTACTGTTCATTCTGATTAACACTTCTGGTTAGATATGACACAACTGTGTGACTCTAAAATTCGAGAAACAGTTTAGAAACTTCTCTTCAAAGCATCTGGAAATTTAAACCCTTAAGGGTTACTATTTGATTTCTTTTTTACCTTGTTATTATGATATCCCCTTTATTTTGCATAAAATGAGAAAAGCTTTTGCTAATTTTTAAAAGCAAATGTGTATAAAAATGAATTGCAGTGCCTGACCAGCTCATATCCAGCATCTTCCTCTTGCTTTTCTTGTAGCCAAAGACAGAGCTCCAGCCATTTTTGCTGCTGTGGGAGCAGACTGATAATCAGAAATTATTAAATGTTGTCATATAGTTAAAATCAACACTAAGAGAACAGGCTTCCGAAGTGCAGAACAACCTTTAATTGCTCTCTGGCCAGTGGGAGAGGTCAGAGGGGAGCTCCTTACTCTGCTCATAGCAATTACTTTCCAGCCGTGACGCTCTGCCGCTTTTGCAGAGGGTTATTGATGAGAAAACCGTGTCTTTTACTGGAACGGGTGAATGACTAAGGCTGGTTCAACACTGTGAAAGTGTTGGTAACACTTAATAAGATGACTAAGCAGACTGCTCCAGGGCTTTTGTAATTTATTTATTATTATTTATTTATTACTGAGAGTTTGCTGAGGACTGTTAGTCCCAGAAGGAAACTCCCATTCAGCTTGCAGAAAAATGCTGGGGAAAATGGCACAGATGAAGAGACTAACAGGAGAATGTGTGCATTGTATTATCTGTGAGAAGTATGACCTGCATGTGTATTAGCTTGCATTATTAGACTAATTCAGGTTTGCTATTACTGTTCATTAAAAATGATTTCAACTTTGTCAAAACCTTGTGAGCTCTTTGAGGTGAGAGTGGACAAGGAGAGGATTCAGTGGGTATGACTCAGGCTGTTGTCATCCTCAGTCATCCTGTGACCTGTCCTGTCTCACCCTCCTCTTCCCCAGCCTCTTAGCAGGGCCTGGTGTGGGACATGCTCTGCATCAGATCCTGGGAAAGAGGCATTTAGCCCTGGTGGATGGAAAAGAAAAAATGGATTGTTAGGTGGTGACAATGCCTAGCCCTTTATGGTACCTTCCCTACCTGCAAAGAAAGGAGGAAGAACAGGCTACCCTGTCACCACCATAGTGAAAGCCCCCTGCCTTGGGGCAGCTGTGTGGCTTTACAGTGTAATATCTAATAAGAGATTAGAATTAAAAGAAAAACTGAGTAACCTATGAATCTCTTGAGAGCTTGCTCTGTCTTTGAGACTGTCCTTATTTTTATAGTTCTTCTAGCCTAATAAACGAGGCATCTTCTTTAGTGTGAGTCATTTAGGGGGGATAGTTTGGGTTCTTCAAGTTTTGAGGCTATTTTAATTTTTCAGGCTATTCATTGTCTGCATTTGCTTTGTTTCATTTGGTTTGATTTTACTTCAAGCTCTCAGTTCTATATAATATGAAAGTACTCAGAGCTGTATAAATTACGGCCCAAGATGCCTCAGGGGACTTGGTAGTGAGTTACAGCACTGTGTCTGCATCCAGTGTCTCAGCTGCTCCGAGCTGGTCCAAGTGGAAGGAGGCAGAGAATCATTACGGCTTCAGGAGTACTTGATGGCTGATGGCTATCCGTCCATTCAGTCAATAAATCTGACCTCCTTAGACAGGGATTCATGCTGCCAGACTGCTCTGGCACACCCACTTGAGGTGTAGGGCTGATGGACATGGAAAACTTGATTGCAACATTGCAGGGTAACCTTAAGAATCATCCATTTTTTTGGCCCTGTTCCAAAGACTTACCTTGGTCCTTGGGGCGGCTGCCTCCAGAACTATCCTGTGAACTTTATGATATTGGCAGCCAAAGTCCCAGTTGTTCCCAGTGCCACCCACTGCTCAGCCCCCTCCCTGACCACCCTAGAATTCACCTCTGACTCTGCAGGTTTGGTTCTACCAAGAAAAGGGACTAAATTGAGAAGCATATGCTTGGGTCATGTCTGCTCTACTGTCAGCTGGCCTCATCTTGCAAATTTAAGTTCTCCAATATAGTAGAATCAGAACAGTGTAAACAGGATGGAGGAGAGGCAGAATATTAAGTACCAGGGGAGCAGTCAGGACAGGGCAAAGGCAAATTTACAGTAGGTGGGGTTCAGTCTGCACAGTGATAGACATCCAACAGATGTGGAAAACAATAACAAATGGATAAAAGAAAGATTTATGGGAAGATGGTGTGTACAAACTGGGGCATCAGAACTGCACTGGTTCCTATTCAACTATCTGTTGAAAACCTCAGCAAAACAGGACAGCCCCTCACTTCAAAGGGCTTACATCAGCTGAGGAGCCATGCTCTGTAGCCTGTATCTGGAGAAACTGCAAAGGCTTAGAAAACATGCTAGCAGCTGGTAACGTGTCTGTAACTAACAGTATGGAAGCACTCTTATATTCGTGTGTTGCAAATATTTACACGTTAAGTCATGGCAATTAGGAATAATTAGAGTGGTATGTACCTTGTATTCACGGAGTCAGGAACTTGGCCCATGTCATAAACACTGAGTTTATTTCCGTTCAAACTCGACGGGGTAGGACGCAGAGGCTTTAGTGCCTTCCCATGGCTGTGCCCAGCGCCAGCACACAGTACTGTGGTACAGGTGGTGGTAGGAATCCACAATGGGGGTTTAAAGCACGAATGCAGGTTTGGGTCTTGAGCTATGCAGTGCAACCCCTTGACCCCTCTCCAAGGCTATTTAATTGCTATTTAATTTTTTCATGTTATCAAATAATTCATAGAGTAGTACTGAATATTGTCTACCAGCTACCCAGGAGCAAGATTTGGCTTCTCACAGGAATACATAGTAAGAAACCTTTCTGCCAATACTGTTCCTCCTAGCCTTCCTAGAGGAAGAAGAACTGTTACAAATAAAAGTCAGTCTTTGTTTAGAATAAAAGTTTCTCATTGGAAAGTGGAGGGGATTTATCTACTGGCTAGCAAAGGGCCCAGAGAATTAGAGTGACTAGTTCTAGACTAGCTTTGTTAGCGAGATTATAAGTGGCCACGAGTAAGGCACATGAACTGTTCTGTTGTGGGAAGCATATCCTCGATACCTATTTACTATGTTTTGAAATTGGATTGCAGTGAGAGTAGGAGATGCCACTTAAGGCAAATCCAATTTGTAGAAGCTGTTGACTTCTCTAGCAGCCAGGAGTAATGATGGGCTTCTTTTGCTTTGCCTGTACCACAGCAGTATTGTTATTTCACAGTCTTGTGAGGCATCATTATTCATAATTGTTCATAAATGTGGTGATTAAAAATAACAGAGCACAGAAACTGCTTTTTAATATTTTGTATTTATACCAAGCTATTTATTAATTATGTAACTTCCCAACATATTATTACTTCGCCTTAATTGGTGTCTGGCAGTGTGTTAAGCAGTCCTCTGCCGCACCACTTTAGTGCTCTCTTTAATTGTCATTGGCTTTCTACCATGTTTGCTATTAGCATGTGCGTGGTGATCTCTTTGGTTTTGGGGCCCAGGGGGACAGGATGTTCTTGAGTAGGTTGACATGATGTGTCTTGTGGACAGTCTCAGCATTTGGGGGAAGCTCTGTGCCAGTACAGCAATTGTGAAGGTCACCAAACAGGGTGAGAAGAAGTAGAGATGTGTCATATCCTCATCTGCACCAGAACTGACTCAGCAGCACTGCAAATACTAAACTGGATCAGCCTAACTCATGCTGTGGAAGCTCTGTATTACCTCACTCACTGGAGGAATGATGGCCTGGGGCTGTGCAGCTGTGCCGAAAGGGTGACATTTAACAACATGATAATCAAAATCAACTGTGCCTTAATACTGTAAAGTAGTTTTCTGGCTTGAGGAACATATTGCCAACTCTTCTTAATATTAGGTGTGTTTTGAAGTTGGACAGTGATGTGAGTAGGCTGTGTAGTTTTAAAGTGAATCCAGTCTTTAGAGATAGTTGAAATCTCCAGCTACCATGAAATATGTTGTCACTTCAATTACAGTTGCAAGTACCTCGCTCTTATTTGTTTCCTGTAATACCAGACAGACTAGGTAAATATATATCTTTTTTAATGAAGCACAATATAGTTTTTAAATGGTTTATATCAAGTTGTTTCCAGTTTCTTATAAACTCCTGATTTCTAAGTATCCCATTATTTGTTCCATATGTTTCACTGAAGTCATTGTTACCAGTACAGCAGAAAATACATAAATAATCTGGTAATTTACCATAAGTTTGTGATTTTTCTTAAGTTACTGTCAATCAAATATCATTAGTATAAACTGAAATCAAAGCAGAGCCAAAATCTGTAATTAAATCATGGAGGATGTACTGAGACAATGAGAAAATAGAGAGTGCTCTTGTAGGCTCTACTGTGTACAACTGTCATTGTGTTTGTTAGCAGAGAGACCACAGAAGTCTTGAAGGAGGTAGTTTTTCATGACAGTGACTATGCTTTTGTCAAACAGGTTTCAAAGTACAGACATGACAGTTGGTATTAATCCATTAATTGTGTTTGGTTTTCACTTAAGCTAAATATGCCATGCTATGTGAGGAAATAAAACCAGCTCGTTGTTGTGACATAATAGGAAAAGTAAAAAGTGGTTGTGGAAGGTGCTCCCAACTTGCTGTTGAACCTGATGAGAACAGGGTGATGTTGTAGAAAGTCTCCTTTCTGTGTAAAAGGACGTTACAGAATGGAGCTGGCAAAAGAGTCAAGTTATGCTTCATGAAAAACTTCAGCATTTCCTGACCAAAATATCCTGATTGCCCAATGCAAAATACAGCTTTTTTAATTTTGTCTCCCCTCAGTCACCTTTCAGTAATGAAAAAAGGAAGAGGAGAAGGAGCAGATAGTAAGAAAAAAATATGGAAGAGGAAAATGGGAAGGGAAAACAGCACATAATTCTTAAAAGTTTGTGGGAATCCTTTTAGAAACGTTTAGAAAAATCTAAAATACATGAACATTTTCAGATTTGGGAAAGTGTCACTTTATATCAGAGATGGAAAAAGAAAAAGCAGAACACTCCAGGTCCTAAAAATCTCGGTTCTCACAACGAGTGCAAGATATCACTGAGGAAAATTATTTATGTGACCAGTGTTCCTTTTTTTTTTTCCATTAGATGGGTTTTTTTCAGACTTTGAAGGTGTCTTGCTTAAAAGTGCGTAGCTTTGTCTGACATATTTTCCACCTATCTCTGTGTCAATACATCAACTAATAAACTGCATGGTACTTCTGAATCAGATCAGCAGTTCCAGCTGTTCCAGCAGTTCCAGAGTTCCAGTTCCTTTAAACCGGCATATTTTCTCCTCATCAACCTGTGTTGTTGCCCTTGTGTCCTGTTTCAATTTTGATTGGTGTAGAGGTGTGTTTTCAGACATGCTGTATAAGTAGAGATTACCCTGATGAAATCAATTGCTTTACTTTTGGTCTGTGGCTGGGAACTCAAGTTTCCCTTCCCCAGTTTTCAGGGGAAATTTGTGATGACAAGGTTCTCTGTTCAACTCAGGTGAAAATCCTATTGGGCAAATTTAGTGTATTCCCATTTTAGCTTTTAGTGCATGAAACAGCCAATTTACCTACATAGCGAACACTCATCTGTTATTTGGTTATTCTCTGTTATGCTTTTCTTCTTTCTGGAATTCTCTTTCTCTTCTGAATCTCCTCTTTTGTTCATAGACCTTTGCTCTGAAAATGCTAGCCCAAAATTAGCCCTATAGGCAGTCACTGATGTGTGAAATAGAAATACATTTCCTCTGCCAAGGTAGAAAGTGAGAGGCCAACAGTAGGCTTTAGCTTCACAGGGTAAACCACAAATCTGAGAGGGACATGTTCCCTAAGGACAACAAGAATAAGCTGCCACAAAAATCAGTGTGTACAGCATGGTGCATGACATGACAGATAATGCATTGTGTTTCAGTGCCAAGAGCAGTGTTCAGCAATGGAAGTGGAAGATGTAGCCGTTTCAGAGATGACTGCTGATTTCACAGTCACTCTGGGAAGCCATATTGGTGTTGAAGAGGAGGAAGAGATGAAGCTAGACTTCACCAGGCAAGAACAAGCAGCATATGTTAGGGCTGCTGCAGTGATGGCTCTTCCAGTGTTTCTGTTGTAAGCTCCATTTTTCAGGGGTTTATAACTTGCTCATAAAAATTTACTGCAAGCTATAATTTGGCACACAGGCTTCCAGCCTGAGAGCATACTGCTTTTCTTATTTAAACTACATTTGGTTTATTGACGGGCCTGTTTTCAGATTGCAAGAGAGTGACAAGTGAAATAGAAATCTAATTGTTTCAGAAACTTTTTTTTCATTTTTTAATACTCTCTAGCCCCAAAACAGCTTTAAACATCTACTGGTGCCTTTGAGTATTACAAAGAATTAAAACTAGTTAAGAAATTCATGTTTAAATAGTGGCTACTGTGCATATTGAGTAATTATACTTAACAGCGTATGGTGTCTTTCAGCCTGAATAATCCCAGTGCAGCCTTCCAGCTTTCTAGATACAGAAACAGAGCTGAAACAGAGATATCAAGCAGGATAAAGTGAAGGAGTTAATGTAGACCTTTATAGCAGGACTGATTGTGATTTGGGCCAGGCCATTCAATTTAATGCGTCTGCTCTTGAAAAAGACACCAGAGATGATGTGGATCAGATTTTCAGGTACTGCCTTTCTCTTCAGGATAATCCGGGTAGGAATGAAAGCAATTTTGCAGTTACAGTTCAAGTCATTGCTGTATTAAAGCTTCTGATTTGAAAGCTCAGTCATGGATACATGGTTTATTGACTGTTCAGAGCTAGTGCTACAGGCAAGGGATTCAGGCTTTGCAGATCACAATTGTGGTGTTTGAGTATCGGTGAACACCGGGAAGGCTAATTCTAAGAAGTTAGCCAAGCTGCTCTCCAGCCCCTGCCCTCCTGCCAACATCCTGCCCTTCTCTGTCACCCTTCTGCTCGCAGGCTGGCATCCCTTGCACAGTTTTTAACCCAGCCTTTCAAATACCATGGAAGAAATGTTGAAATTGCAAAGCAAAGCACTTTGAAATTGAAAAAGATCTCTGTCCAAGCTCTATCCCACGCTCCTATATGTGTGTAATTCTGCAGGTTGAAATTACATGCACTGAGCTTTTGGATTCTAGTTTTATGGTGAAAGTATCACAGAAAATACCTGTATTTATTTTGTGCAAGCCAGTTCACATTTTTAACCAGCTTTACTTAATCCTATTAAGTAAAAATATGCTAAATATGTGTCCAGGTTTGCAGATGATCCTTGCTAATGTTTGAGAACTTGGGCCTGAGCAGGTTGATGTTGCACATACAGAAGAATACTTTCCTGCCATGTCTGAGCACATCTTTTGGATCTAAACATGAGAAAGTGTTTCGGGGTGGTTTGTTTTTCAGTATCTAAGCCAATGTGAAGCAGTATCTTTCTTGACAAAATACACTTCTGAAAACATATTTGGAATGCTTTTGTAATATCTTGCATCCATATTGTGGTAATGTCAAGGAGGAGGGAAGATTGGCATTTTATGAATTCAACTCCTGGGACCTCCTAGGCCTTTCACTGGACCTGCTGAAAAGCTGGTTTTATCTTTACCTTTTGTAATGGAGATACTGGGCTCAGGCTCACTAGATAGGTCCTATTTCAGACCTGAATTCTTTGTGTGGAATGTCACAAAATTGAAGCGCTCTAGTAAGGTGTCAGACCTAACTCTTCCTCCTTGCACCCAGAAAACTGAATTTTGCAATCTCAAAAGGTGTTATTACTATCGCAGGGTATTTGTACTTTCATGAAGCTTAAAACTGCACTTCTTGTACTTCCTGCCCTGACTGATCTCACCCTTTTGAGATTTGTCTTGGCTAATTCAAGATTCCTATTGCACCCTTGGGGATACAACTTTGAATACTTTTTTAAAGAAAAGTTTGACTGTATAGGTGTATAAGTACATACCAAAAGACCAAATAAAGGAATTTTTAGGCTGTGTGTGGTCACAGTACTTCAGCAAATCAAGTGGACAAATTACTCTGCTGCCATATCTGTTTCTCTTGGCAGAACACTGACAGTCTTCTGGCATCCCATTGCAACTGTCTCCACTGTGTGTGATCAGACTTCACTCTGCAGATTTTGTATGTGTGTGCAGGGATTCGCCATGCTAATTTGCATAGTTAACATTAGAGAGGCTCTTCTTGAAAGGTAATAAACTACAGATGCTGTAGTCTCTATAGATGTATTTGGGAATGATCAGCACATTGCTATTTCTTCCACTCAGGGACAGCTACTGCAGCAAGATTATATGGACTGAACCCTTAGCACAGATGCTCTGGAGAGAAGATGAAAGTTGGTTATGACTAAGCACCGTGGGAGGCAGGAGCAGCATGGAGGGAGGGAGGAGGGGTGCAGGTCCTGATATGGCCCGGCTCCTCCTTCCCCAGCCTCCTCTGTGACCTGCCCCTCTGGGGAAGGGGGTCTGAAACCCTGCTGGCACCAAGGAGCAGTGAGGGGCTGCTGCTGTCTGGACCCTTCCTGCCCCAGCAGTCACCCCATGTCTCACAGCCTCGCTGCCTTCACACCTAGGGCAGGCAGGTGGCACTGGCCAAGAAACCATTTTCCTGGAGGGGGCAACTTCTGGGAAGGGCAAATGTCCATGTTCCTTCTGTGGGTGCAAGAGGCCTGGAGAGCTCATGTGGCTGCTGTGTCGCTGCCGCTGCACAAGGGGCTTTTGGGGCAGCACAACTACTGGGGTGAGGGCGACATGGCATAGAGGGAAATCAGCCCAGTTCACTTGGTTTTGCCTCTCTTACTGAGGAGTGTCTGTTCCTGCTTCTGTGGCTGCTCTCATGAAAAATCAGAAACATTTTCACTGACTGCACTGTGCTCTGTGCTGTTTCTGTGCCATCTCCGAGCTCCTCTGGTCTCTTTGGGAGGAAGCTGCTCTGGAGAGAGGGTCAAGCAGCACTGGAGAGGCAGAGAAAAGCAGGGAAGTAAGACAGAATGGGCATTGTGTGGCTGGGGCTGTTGTTGCCAAGGGGTTGAGGGAGTGTAGCGGGATAGTGAATGAGTGATGAGAAATTATTGTTTTAAAATCAAAGAAATTAGATGGCACACAATTCTGCTAACACACAGCTGAGATTGCCCAGTGGCTAAATTTACACCTTTTGAGATTTAAAACATGAGGCATTCTGGTGCCAGTTATCCCTAGTTCACTCTTCTAAGATAACACAAGAGGACATCGATGTGTAGGAGTTACTTAGTAGTATTGATATCTATCTAGCCACAGGAGAGGCTTAACTGCATATTTACATGCTAGTCCCAGCTGTTTAACACCACCCCCCATTATTTTATTAACAAACAGAACAAAACTAGAAACTTGCCAGCCCGAAGCTCAGTTCACCCCAAGCTAAAGTTGCCTACTGCAACTTGTCTGTTCTCTTCTGGAATAGCCAGTTCAGGTAAGCACAAGCATCTGGAAACCATGGAAGAAAGAGTTAATGTAAGCTGGAATGAGAAAATACATGGTTCACACAGACTCCAGTGCAGCCTCAGCTGTCCCACAGGAGCTGGCAAAAGCCACTGGGCATTGTCTGCCTGCCTTCTCACTGCCTTCACCACCCTAAGAATAGCTGACAAGCTGACAAGCTGAGAAGGTCCGTTCCCACAGTCAAAGGAGGATGTTTGAAGTTACCTTTGCCAGCCTCTCATCTTCTCCCCACCCAGCACAGCAGTGGAAAGCAGGCAGTGGCTGCAGGTGTACGCAAGGGCTTGCCTTATTTCAGTACTGAGCTGTGTGAGGAGTGATATCCTGGCCTCTTCTCATCCCGGATGGTCAGCAGGGGAGCAACATGTGGATGTTACCCTGCATATGTATATAAACTAGCTGCTTAAAACAGTCCTGTGGGTGTAGGCAAAGTGTTTCAGAAATTATGGTGAGGTGATAGGGTTCATTTTCATGGGCAAACCTCAGCCTTTGTATATGTGACAAGTATAAGTGACTTTTGTTCACTGCAGCTCATCTAACTTACATTTGCTGTAACAGAAAAGCACACATTCTGCACAGGTGCTGAGTGCAACTTCCAGTGTTATGAGCCATTGCATAGAGAGGGCAGAGGTAGGATGGCTTTGCTGAGTAGTTTTTTCTGGTTTTCAGAGTATGAATTATGACCCTCTTCACATTTTTTTTTCCTCTTGGCTTTTGGAAATTTGGCCCTGCTCTTTAGGTGATGCTGGGAAGAAAGCACTAAAAGATTTTGGCAGCAGACAGGGGCACACAGAATGCTGTTTATCTGCAAAGATTTACGTCGAGATAATCAGATGCTCTCTCTCCCTCTGTGTTACTGTATGGAATGATAAACATTATCAGGACATTTTTTTTTTTTAATTTAGCAGACGTTTCTCATCTGCACTTACTAGAGGGTGTGATGCCTAATGTCTCTGTACCTGTGAAAATGTAAGCTCTTGAAAATGAATGGAAGTTTTAATAGTAATAATCACTTACATTTGTATAGAGTCTTTTATTTCAACAAGTCTGAGATTGCTTTACCAAGGCACAGGTCAGGCTGCTTGTCTGTGGAACGCTGCAGGGCATGGAGACTTCTGGTAGTTTAGGGTAGGAAGAAAGAGATCATACAGAGCTAAGCAAGGATAAGAACATTACAGTGGGCTGCAGTTTTACTCTGTAAATGGTATTTACTTATGAGATTGGGAAGTGATTCTCTATGCTTTCAATGAGTGCCCTGCAACCTTGGCTGGGCTAGTCCATTGCTACTTCGAATGTAGTTTCACAGTGCATGGGCTTTCACCAGCAAATGTGGTTTAAAAAGTTCTCCCCTGGCTCTTCATTCATGTACCAGGGTCTCAATGTTGCTGTCCCTTCTTTTCATTATTTGTGTTTACAGGATCCGCAGTTTGAACTGAACAGATCCTGATTAAAATTAGTGTTCTCAGTTTTTGACTCTGTAAAAACAGTGTGGCTCTGCAAACACTTGTCTGGGCTGAGCTGAGGGCATGCAAAACATAGTAGGAAGGAGCAAAAAAGGGTGGTAAACAATGGCAAGAATTCCTTAAGTCAGTGTTGGTACCAAAGTGCCTGCTTTGTGATACTGGGCCCTGAATTCAGGTAAGATGACACATGATGAACACACCTACAGTGGATTTTGGTCATACTTTGTATATGTGACAAATACAGGTGACTTTTGTTCAGTGCAGCTCATCCAAGTTACATTTGCTCTAACAGAGAACTACACATTCAGCATAAGTGCTGTGTGACTCCAGTGTTATAGGACATCCCAGAGAGAGGGCAAAGATAGGATGGCTTTGCTGTGTACTGAAGAAAAACAGCATTATTTGATAAAATGCAATATTGTATACTAATGCTCTAAAGTTTCTCCCTCTAGAAGTGAAATGGAAAGAGGCCTTTATTTAGTACATTTTTCTTGTTCCTTTAATTGTGATGGTCAAAATAAATTATTGTATGCTACTAAATCTAGCGATCATAGAACAGTGTTGGGGTGCAGCTACGTATTTTGATGCTATATGAAATTGGCAGCCTGATGTTCAATATTTAATTAAAAGCAGAAAACTTGATACAACTAAAAGACAGGAATGTGAAGCCCCAGGAATGGTGGCCAGCCTGATACTTCTAACATGGTAATTGATAAATCTTGCTTTACAGCTGCATCTGGGACCAGTCTTTGTATGTCCTTTATCTCTTTAATTCCTTTTGCACGGAACAAAACAAATTGGAAATGAAAAACACTGGCTTATTGTATTCATCTAAGGACATGCTAATTGAAAATGATTGCTTCATACTGGGCTGGATTCAAAAATATGTACATCTCTCTTTCTCTCTTTCACACATAAATCCATTAAATACTTCTGTTGAAATAGGAATTACTAGGTCAGAGGGAAGTGAGATAAGTAAACCAGAGACAGGCACTTAAGAGGTATCCATACAATGGGCCAAATTCCTATGCTGGCTCCCAGATCCTTTGGCACAGACGTGATTGCCAGAATCTACATTTCATTAAAAGCAAAACAAAATGAAGTTTTGAGCTTTTAGGCCCACAAAGATAATCTGGAAAACATGAACAAGAAAATAAATTTTTTTAAAAAAGAAAATCTTAGATTTTCTTAAACACACTTAAAGCTACTAAAACAGAAGTGTGGTGTGGTTTTAGGTTAATGTGGAAGAGGATTTGATGGAGGGGTTGCTTGTACTGTCTTCAACCAGTTCAGTTTCTTTCTCAAATGAACTTGTTATGGTAGAGAAAAAGGGGACATATGAAAAATCCTAATAAGGAGATTTAAAAAACAATCTGATTATTTTTAATAATTCTAGAATATCCAATTTTGGAACTCAAATCTAAAGGGATTTTGTTCAGGTTCTATCACCTGAAAACCTTAGTAGAAAGACCTTCAGGTTACTTAGGGTTTAGGGATTTTGAGGCGGGGGAGGGTTGATACTAGATGAAATGTGTATCATGTATGTTGCATGCTGGTAGTGTCAACTTGAAGGATTAAAGTAAAATAAAAGACCAATTAATATTATAAATGAACCAGCGTACTACATCACAGAGAGCGTATGGCCCTTGTGTTATAAGAGCACACACTTTTCCAGTTAGGAGTGCTGTGCTCACAAAGTATAAAGTCCCATACACAACAGTAGATCAAAGAATAGCAGTAACTGTATGTTTCGGTTGAGAACTGTTTCTGACAGATCACAGATGCATAGCAATAAGCTCCTTCATGGCTAAATTGCCAGTTATTGAATAGTGGCCAACAGCAAAAAGTGGATCATAATGACTTTTCTTTACAATGCAAAATTACGTGTTTTTATCTTGTTTATCATCACTATTATTATATTGCCATTTACATCCTAGATCACCTACCCAGCACTGGAAGGGCATCACAATTGGCCAGCATTTTGTTGTGCCTAGCGTTTAGAATTTACCAATTTTTCACAACGTCTCAGCTGGCATTAAAAGCAACAAAAAATAAAGTTTTGACTTACTGTGGTCCCTCACTCCAGATCTCCTATCCTCCCTTGAATGTTAGCAGGCATTTGGAGCTTGTCTGTTGTGTTTGGCGTAAAAACTTTTTGGTTTTGTTTGTTAGTTGCCACTTTAAGATATCAGATGAAGTGCCAGTGGGTTTGCTTCTGGGACAGCTGTGTCAGCTTTTTACTAAGAGTCCAACCTCACAACTTAAGCGGAGAAAGGCAGAATATCCCAGGCGAAATGGTGAGAGCTTGGCTTTGTTGACATTGTGTGTGGACCAGTGGACTTTGCATTTTTTACAGCACTCTTCCTGTGCTGGGCTAATTGTCAGTGGGTTTACACTCAGAAGAGAAGAGAGCAGTCCTGTGAGTTGGCACCCAATTCATCCTTGTCTGTCTGAGATGGGAGAGCTGAGTAACTTGACTGTTTGAACAAGAAAGGATTCACAAAACTTGTTGTGCTAAAAAAAAAAAAAAAAAAAAAAAGTGACTTTTCAGAACAACCTGCAAATGGATACAATAATTACATGCTTTTGGCAAAATCAAAATAATTTCTTCCTACTATTAAACTTGGCAGCACACTCACTCTGAGCTGTTCCTTCTTCGTTACTGTGAAGAAAGTTCTCTTGGTCAAGTCATACCAGCAGCTACAGCTGCCTGATGCTGCCATTGAGCACTGTCTGCCTTCGAGGTCCATGGGGTGAGCTGGCTTGCCTTGCAGCTGATTGTCAGTCCATTCTGAAACCAATAGTTCAGGTGGTGGAAAGAGGAATGTGGTGGTTGTGCATAAGGAGCAGATATTTGGGGTAAGATGCTGCTGTTTCCAGCCTGTGGTTTTTCAGAGAGGACCTGTTGCTGATGGCTCTCCAGAAAGAGGTCAGCATTCTGCATGTCAGCCCTGCCTGAGGTGTCTGCCCTGATGGAATTGCAGAATAGCTCTGAAATGGTCTTGGGGAGAATGGGTTTCTGTTCTCATTTGCCCCTGGAGTGTTGTTTTTGATTCTCTGGAGAAGTGAAGCTCTCTACCAAAGACTTGTTCTTTGCACTCTGGTCAGTTTTTTACATACTGTGGGACCATGCCATTGAATGGCTTGTAGGAGAGAAAGATGGGATCCAAATTGCAAAGATGGTTCAAATTCATACAGAGATCCTGAGAAGAGGGTGGAGGGCAGGGTAATGCCATAGCAGGCTAGATGGATAGCCTTTAATGCCCAAATGCATTGCATTCGCGAGGAAATGGCCTCAAGCTGGCTGCGCCAGAGGAGGTTTAGATTGGATATTAGGAAAAAATTCTGCACTGAAAGAGTGGTCAGGCACTGGAACAGGCTGCCCAAGGAAGTGGTTGAGTCATCAACCCTGGAGGAGTTAAAAAAACGCATAGACGTGGCACTTCAGGGCATGGTTTAGGGGACATGGTAGTGTTGGGTTGACAGTTAGACTTGATGATCCTTAGAGGTCTTTTCCAACCTAAATGATTCTATGATTCTATGATTTTTGTGGTTCAGTTTAAGAGGTCACAGCTGAGGTCATGACTAGCCCATCAAGTTGGCACAGTGTCTCCAAGGCAACTAGAGATAATACAAAATATTCCTCACAGATACTGCTGTGGGAAAGTACCCTTTCAGCTATGACTACATGAATATACTTTTCCCTTTCTTTTTCCTGCCCTATGCCAAGAAAGTTTTATATGCTAAGAAAACTAATTTTAATGCAGGGGGAAAGGACTCTAAGAAATGGTAGCAAGCTTAATTAAGGCTTGAACCCACTGATCTGGTGGGTCTGCCTTGCAGTGTGATGATTCAGCTGATTTGCAGAGAAGGCCAGCCTAGGGGAGAAGATTATTTTACCCAGTGCTCTTAGAGGTTCTCCTCAGTTGGCCAAATCTTTTCTGTGCCCTGATGAAGGGTCATTTCCTATTGTCATTGACATTGTTTGCCAAAGTTTGGGGTGTGTGGCTTTTAAGGGTGAATGCACAAATGTGTCTGTGGTAATCTGCTGGCGTAATCCTTTGTGGCTGAGTATGTCCTCCATGCTGTTGTTGTGCCAGGGCTTGCTTTAACTCAGAGAGCCTGCAGGCTCTACTCTTGTGTTTAAGAGCTGTGATTTTGTCATGGTAAGTTTTGAGGGAAAATCATGTGTTAGTCATGGTGAAAAATGTCAATGGAGAACCAAACAAAATAACAAAAAATTGGGGTATGTTTTGTGCTGCCTGACATGGGATATTTAGGTACACGGACTTGGTTGAGCCTAAGCAGAACTAGGTTCACACGTCAAAATCAGTAACACATTAATTAATTGTAATCAGGATTCAAAGGCAGAAGGAGTATCCTGTACCCTTTCTATCATTTCTTTCATCTCCATCCTGGGCTCTAATTTTAAAATCTTTTCCATTCAGTGGGCACAATCTGCCATACGGGTTGCTCGGCATTTGTTTGCTTCTCCTGTCTTGCTTCTTTGTGCTGCTCTGGTTTTTTTTGGTGACCCCACAGTGAAAGCAAGATAGTGATTGGAGTTGACTCTGTTGAGACCTGACTGCTCCATCTCCTTACCTGAAATAATTAGATTTTATGTCCCCACACCCTGTCTCTCCCTGCCCTCCGACCCAATCAGGCTTTGGTCTTGCCCTCCCAGGGGTCATCATTCCGTTCTTTGTCCTTCCAAACCTGATTTTCTCCACCAAATTGAGTTCAAATTTTGTTATGCCACCAGCTGTTCGACGGGGAGGTGCCACAGAATTCACAGTGGCATCCTGTTAGGCCCAATGTTAACCTTTTAAGCTTTACCTCCTCAGGAGCTCTCCTAATTTTATTGTTCTCTATGATCTCTTAGTGGTCAATAAGGAGGAATGTGGGGGCAGCATGTCCCAGCTGTCTTGGACAGCTGTCTGAGAATGAGGGGGCTCAGTCACCTTCTGGAAGGCTTCTTTGCCTCAGTGTTTATGAGGAGGGTGTCAGTGGCTGAGACAACTAGCTGTTTCTTTTCTAAATGTGGGTAAGAGGCATCCTCCCAGAATGGCTGGTTACCATGACTTTGAGGAGTCTGTGATCTTTAAAACATTAAAGCTGTCTCCCACCAACAGTGGGTAAGAAACCCAACAGTATAACAGGTACCTAGTGTTATAACAGGTGACAGTGGCCAGCAGCAAATGCTTCACAACAGCTATAAAAGCTGGAATAGACAGATGTGACACCTTCCCACCACATAGTACTCATCTAAACGTTAGAGAGTGGTGGTAAGCCCAGAAGCAGGAGGTTTTGTATCCTTTCCGTACTGTTTGCTTGAACTTTGACAGCTCTGAAGAGTGTTGCTACACATGCATTGGACCGAAAGTTTTCTAAATTTCACTTTCTCTCCACACCAGTTCCCCACAGCAACGAACTCTGAAACCTCCCATATTCTGTGAATAAGTATTCACTTTCTTCAGTTTTAAATTTGCCATCTTTTAATTTCATTTCATGCCCTTTTGTTCTTCCTGTGCAAGACAGAAGAAGAGATCCCATTGTATTTTCTCTTAGACCTTTATTTTAGAGGCTGTTCAAGAGGTCACCTTTTCTTTCCTTTTTAAAAATAGTAGTCCAGCTTTTTCAAAGTCAGTATTTTCATCTACCCTGCTGCATTTGGCTAAAGAAGCCTCACAGAAGTTAACCATGCACCTCAAATGTATAGAAAGGGACAACTTAGGTTGTCCCTTAGTGAATTCTGGGTAGCTCTTTTACTTGCTTAACTTGCTTGGAAAATGTCTGGAAATTGATGAGGTGGATTATTTGCCTGTGTCCAGCTACTGGCTCCATGAGGATTAGGAAGAGGCATTCTAATGGTGAAGAGCCATTCTGAACTTCTCTTTAGGAGTCCTTCACTCTGGCTATGCTTTTATGGCAGATAAGCCTAGGTCATATAGCTAAAGTATTTTTGAACACCCCTGTGCCCCCTGTCTCAGCAAGGGATAGTATTTGTGCTATCTTGAAGCCAAATCCTCTGTGTTACTGTGACAGACTGCCAGCCAGTAGCTCAAGGCTCAGCTTTTAAGGCAGTCTTCTATAAAGATTTTCTGCTGAAGGGGGCAATGTACTTTCCCTGGCAGTTCAAGAGAGTTGTTTAATGCACACATGCATCAGTAGTTGTGTGTGTGGTCACATGTACAAGGGCTCTGTAACCTGTTATGCTAGTCGTTATGTGGAAGAAGCACGACTGTATGTGAAGTCCCTGTTTCAGGATGAGTGGTTTCAGAGATAAATTTCTCAGGCCAGGAATGTTTTGAAGATATTCAGTGCAGAGAGAATGGTCCTGTTGATGTCATATCATATAATTGGTGAGGTCATATGTATATAAAAAAATCATGAGAACAGGAAAGACTAGTAGGCCCACCACTCATGCCCCTTTTATTTTTCTTGCATATGTTTTCCAACTGCATATTCGCCTGTTTGCTCTTTAGCTTCTCTGTAATTAGGGGCTAATTAAAAAAGCACCAGCCTCCAAGATGAAATTTAAAGAGTTCTTATTTCATATGCTCACATTTGGCAGTGAGAAAAGAACACAGAAAGCTCACAAGGAGGATTGTGAAGTTTTTTTCTCTACACAAAACATTGATCCAGGATTGTTTGGACAGAAAGCAGGGCTGCATCTCTCCATTTCCATGGGCCCTGGCATTTCCAGGATTGCAACCAGTGGGAAAGGAGTTGGAGCAGAAGGGATCCACAAAATCTCCTTCCTCCCAGGGGTAAAAAGTAAAAAAGAAAGTGGAGCAGTGCTAGGCGGAGGCTGTCTTTACGTGGCCTTCTCTGTTGAAGGCAAAGCATACCCATTCCATCCCAGAGGACGGCTGTGTCAGCAGTCATCTCCTTGGGTCTATGGCATGCCTGTACACTATGCAGTGCCCGTTCAGGAAGCTTGGCACTGCCCTTGCTCTGGCCTGCTCCACAGCTGGAAGTTCACTAGCCCAGCTGTGGTGGCCTGAGTCTGAATTAATGATCTGTTCTGAAAGAAAGAAGTGAGCTCATGCCACTCTGTTCAGGCTAGTGTAGATACGCCACAAAGACTTCTCTTTGTAGAGCTGCATGGAAATTTGATGCACGTATCTTTTCTTGAGTCTCTGGCTACAATTCTTTGTGGTCCGTCTGGAGAGACTTCTACATCCAAAGAAGGGCTTTTGTGCTGAGAGCCTGGCTATCTTTTTCAACTGTATTAGTTGGTCTAATAAAAGGTACTATTCCTCCCTGCAAAACTTTCTTCATTGTTATTAAAATATGTGTTTGTGTGCATATGGAAAGTTGAGGTTCTTTTGGACATTCTTCTGGGAAAGGAGAAAAGGACACGGCACTTAAAAAAAATTATGGTAGCTTTTGGAAAAGTTCTAATCATTCATTAAATGCCAAAGTTTATTCTCCTTTTCAAAGAATGCATTGTGGTCATACAGATCACCATGAAATCAAAGTAAGTTTACTCCAGAACTCATCTCTTAAACAGAAAAATAAACTGACCATCTTTTTTTTTTTCTCAATTATGAGGTGACTGGAGAAGAAAGAAAAGAGGAAAGGTAAGGTTTTAAAAAGACATACTGTAGATTAATTCAGAGTTCCCAGCCTTTATTCACGTAGAATATCATTTGCAAAAGCATACTGGAAGTGTTTATCACAATTCTGTGTGAGTAAATGATGGGCCAAACCAGACCAAAATTTTGGAGTAAGAAATCATCTGTGAGGTTCTGATGTGAAGATGCTGGTAGAACTGGAATAAAAACAACAGAATCTTTTCGGTGTTAAAATAGAGACATGGAAAGAAAGTTCTCTCCAGAATAATCACAAAGTACTGTAGCCTAAAACCAATTAAAATTTCCTGTGCAGCCATATGAAGAGCAAGACTGAGACTATTCTTGCCTGTGCTCTGCACACTCAGTGCAAAAATCTCAAGGTGCTTTAGAGAATTAAAACCCAATGAATTAAGGCTCAATACAAACCAGAGAGACACAAATGAATTTATATCCACATTTTGTTGATGATTAATGAGTCAGAGAGAGGACAAGTGTTTATAAAGTGTTGCTTTAAATTTGGAAATGCAGTATTGTATGTACTCAGACGGGAGGCTGTACATTGCCTATGCCCTTGAAATAACCTTATTCATCCACACCTGGAAGTTGTTCTCCATCCACAAAACCCAATGGGGCTATTTAAAGCCAATTCACAGGTGTCTGAAATTTTACATATAGAGGTGTGAGACTATTTAAAACATATGTGCAGGTGTTTACATTGCAATGTGCAGGAGCAAGTCTGTGCACATCCAATTTAGGTTTCATGTTGAAAGACAGGGCTACCTTAAAGGAAGTCCAGGAACAGGTGGCAAGGTTGGCATGTTCCCAAATATATCAGAAGGAGATAAACCATACTATAAAGAGCTTATTTTTGTGCTATATAAAGTAAATGCTGGTTGCTTGTTTGACTTTTTTTTTTAAAACATCTAGGAGAATATTTCAAAGCATAAAGGTGCATTAACAAACTACCTGAAGATGATTATGTGTCTGGCCTTCTCTCCAGTGTTACGGTTATTGATCTTCTGCCAGAAGTCCTGATTCTTCAGAGCACTGCTCCTGGTTCAGTGGCTTTGCACCAGTGACTGATGAGTTCAGGATGCTCCGAAAGCATCTCATGAGGCTCTTGGTGTTGTACAGTCCGTGCTCAGTAGGCATTTCAGTACAGTCAAAAAGCACGAAGGACTAAACTGTGCACAGGAGATGAAGTGATTTGCTTAGAGTCACCCAGTCGCAAAACTTAGTGAAATACCACACGTCCAACAGCCAAGCACTGCGTCATATCCATTGTACTGCACTGGCTTTCCAGTTCAGCACTTTCTAGACACCTAGCTGTCTCTGTTCACGCTGCTGGGCTGGTGGCAGATCAGAAGTGATCCCTTAGGTAGATCTCACAGGCAGGCAGGAGCAGTAGGAGTGCTTGGCATGGCACCAGTTGCAAGCATGGCTCCTTGAACCAGGCATGAGTTGTTCAAAAGTGTACTAGGGATGCTAATGGGTTCTGGCTACAGAGTTTTCAGAGATGTTATTGCTAGTAGCTGTTTTGTCTAGTTGGAGATGGACAGTTGTATAAGCCAGTAAGTTCTGGAAAGCTGTGTGGAGCAGAGCACTGAAACAGGACATCTAAAACAATGTCCAGGAGAAAAGTTAGTTCTCCCTTGAAGTTTGTGGTCTTGTCAAGTGCCGAGCCTGGCACCCTGAGGAAGCAGAAGCACTCTTTTTTCCTGCTTCAGAACCAAAGTAGACAGGCCAGGTATCCAGCTGTAGCAAGCCCAAGGCTGAAGGGAGCTGCCTTTCCCCTCAAGTGACACAGAGGACCCAGTTGTGGAGGAGTGATTAGAAGTGGTTACATCCCTGTACACCTCCTTTATCCTGGTTAATCTCTCTAGGAAGTGAGAGAAAGAGCAGTACAAATATTTGATTGTCTTAAGCGTCTGGAGTTTGCACATGCAAGAGACAGGAGCAGGGACAGAAGCTTTCTTTGGGTTTGGAAATATGTTTGTGATAGCCTCCTTCACAGCCTCTGTCCCTGAAACAAATAGGGCACGTCCCACCAGGAGCAGAGTCTTCTCTTCTCTCCCTCACCTCAGTAGGAGCTGGGAGAGCTTCCTCATTGGCCATATCAGACCTCATGTGAATTGAGTAGCTTAAGCAGCAGCAGCCAGGAGGAGCTCAGCGTATTTTAAGAGAGGCCTCACAAGGACTTGAAGTCATCCAGCACCTTCAACACATCAACCCTGGATGCTCTCCAGAGCCAGAAAGTGCGGAGCCAGCATGCAAATGTAAAAATGAAACATATTCTGACCCTGGGAGGTTTGGCTTGGGTGTGGTCTGAGTTCTGCCTATAGGCTTGGGTCATTTCCTCTTGTTTTACTCAAGCTGCCTTGGCCCACACTTGGCCATTCTGAATCTCCAATGCAGGACTCGCAGCACATTTCAAGATAGGACTGTTCTGCCTGGTGCTGTTTGCATAGATAGTATCTGGGAGTGTCAGGGCTCCAAGAACAGTGATAGGAGGCATAAACAACTTCAAAAGCAAAATAAACTCTTGCTATCAGAGTCACAAGGCGAGCTGTCCAACACAACATTGGTCTCTGATTTTATATTTAATTTTAGAAGCTGAAACTAAATGTTTTAATTTTATATTATTCTCAACATAATGCTAATTTGCTCCAGATGTCCACTCAGAGCTGAACACTGCCATTTTGCATAGAAAGCATGTGCATCAGTGATTTATTCCAAATAGCTTCTATTTTACTGCATTTCATTTTATTCTCAATGAAGTACTTAACAACATGTTTCTCTTTAAGAATCTTACTTAATCATATGGATATAATTTCTTCAATTTACGTTTTCAGTTCTTTAGTGTGGTGGCCACAGGGTGTTTCTTAACCTAGGAAGATTAAATGCACATGTTGAAAGCTGCTTATATTTGGTTTTGAGGCACTTTCATTTCAAGGTCCTTCACGTAAGGTACAGAAGTGATTGTGGTTTCCTGCTAGGTTATGGGATGGAGGTACAACTCTCAGGAAAACCTTGCAGATACCTTCTAAATGTTGGATAATCATGCATGACAATAACATGATTTCATTTCTTTTAAAACTGTGGTCTACTGAGAGTGTTTAAGACTTTTTTATTGGGGTTCAGGAAAAAAAGAGATTTAATTTTCTTGTCATTTCTGGGCTACAGTTCAACATTTCAATTTAAAACCTATTTCCGTTGAGTTCCATTTCCAGTTTTCCCTCAAAATATTATCTTAGAAAATGTCTTTTATTCATTCATTTATTTATTTATTTATTTAGCAGCATATCGAAAATTGTATGAGACAGCTCAATATGAAACCTTTGTTATTTGAGCCTGGCTCATTCAGCCATTCCTGTGCATGGGCTGCTATTGGTCAAGTATGTCAGGAATGTCCTTTGGCAGCATCCTCTTCAGGAGCTACGTCATGTATGTTAAACAGCTTATATGAACAAGTCAGCATGGATATGAGGCTGATCTGAACCTAGGAAGCAAAGTCCAGGAAAGATTCTTACTCTTCTTTCATTTTAAAGCTGACCCTGCATATGAAGTTTGTAGTAAGATAGGATGCTTCTGCAGTGGTTGTACAGTCCACTGTACACAGTGGTGTAACACACCAGTTTCCTCAGATATCAAAACCTGCTCTTCTTCCCTTTTAAAAAATCATTTCATTCATATAATCCCTTTTCCTCTTAGGCTTTTAGATGGCAACCTATAACCATGGAATCTAAATTTTATGAGGTCGCATCATTTGCAGGGCTGGTTATTCCCACCTGAAATGGTGTTCATCTGTATTCATTTACATTTTCTTGTTGCATTTTTTTTTTAATCTTGGCTTTTCATTTTTCAGAACTAACCTTGCTGTTATTCTACAATTGTATTAGTTTATTACACTGAATTGTTGACACAGCTGGTAGGGAGCTAAGTGCTGTGGTTTCACACAATAAAATTTCAGACAATATGTGTAGCACTTCTTTTTCATACATATCATTTGAAAGCCATATGATTCACCAATATGTGTTATTGTTATCCACCCATGTGGGATACAATCTATTTCAAATTAGTGAAGTGACTTGCTAAACTCCCTGTAAACAATAAGACTGTGGGAAAACATTAAGTGCTATTCAGAAAAGAACATTGCTATACTGCCTTTTATCCAAAGGATCCCACAGTGCTATAGAGAATGAAGGGACCTGGCACTGCTGCCATGCCGTCTGCTCTTCAGCAGAGAGCTCATCTTCACAATAGACTTTAGAAGGCAACTCCACCACTTAAAACTGGAGCAGGATTTGGTGAAGATCGTAACTACCCACACTAGTTCAGTGTGCTATGATGTAGTAAGTCACTGTGAGTGAAAAATAGCAATGGACTATGGGGTGTTTGTTAGCAAAATCTTGATTTAACATCTCCTTTGGAGGCTTAGGCACAGAATCCAATATAATCGCTTCACAGGTTGGTGTGCATCAGCCACTGTAACTGTTGAAGCACATGCACTTAGCGCATGGAGGCGTGAGGTAATAGGAGTGAGCTCAGCCTCTAACAGAAGGCATCACATCGTATTGGATTTACCAGAGAGAAGGAGCTTAGGTATGGACCATTGCTGTGGCTCAGCTGAAGCATGGTAGTCATTTACAAAGTGCAGGAACAGACTTGTGTTTCCAAACTCTAAAACACGGCTCTTCCAACAGTGCAGTGCTAACCAAGCCTAGACACTGATTTGATTTTGGCCAAGCCAGAAAACTGACTTCCTTCAAAACAGGTGAGGTCTTGAAGCCATTTTCCTAGGAATACATCTCACAGATTTCCCTTCATGTAATGAACATGGCCAAGCAACATGAAATGAAAACACTGCAAGACTAAAATTAATGACTTTGGGTAAAGTGAGAAGTTCTTCATTTGTAGGGAAGAGAGCCTGTTCTCTCAAAAAGAGGAGGTTATTCTTCTCCATGTTGCCTCCTCTAGCCCTCCTAGTGTAAAGTCACCCTGGGGGATTCTGGTGTAGTGTGTCTGGAACAGGTCAGCGGGCAAAGGAGGGAGCCATGTCTCTTGAGGTTCTGCTCCACAACCAGGACACAAGGGAAGGCAGAATAAAGTAACCAGCCCTGAGATGATAACAAGCTCCCACCACATTGCACAATCTCTCTTTCCAGGTGGTTCACCAGCAGCTGTTGTAGGGCTCCTTGCCAGAGCTCCGCTCTACACATGCGAGAAAGTGTTGGGCATCACGTACATCTTAGCAGATCCCTTGCCTTCCTTGCATTACAGGTTCATTTATGGATATTCAAATTGTCCCAGCATGGCATAGAAAAGAGCAGGAGCCTATCTGAGCATGGAAAATTCCACCAATTTGTCTACTCCCTTGCAAGAAGAACCTTGGAGAAATTTGTATGTCTTTCTTATCGCTTTGTGCAAAGATTCATCCAGTGTTGAAAATTTCATGCAGCTTGTTGATTTGTAGGGAAACTTTAGTCTTCTTAACTGATCTTTAGAAACAACAATTTGACAGAAAAGCTCCATTACGTGCATGTGGAAATGAATACAGGTAGAGTATGAGAAGGACAGTGTCTTTTAGGAAAAAAAACACCACCCTATCTAAAACAGGAAAAACCTCAGCAATAAAGCTATGCACTTTGTGAAGCAGATTTTGTGAGGAAAATTAATGATCTATGTTGAACCACGTACAAAAAGTTGTATTTGCAACAAAAAAACACATAGGTGGGTGGAGAGTTACCTTGCTGGCAATTTTCATCTTTTCTAAGAGAGGATTTGGTTGTGGTTAACTAGTTTAGTTAGCTGAAGCCAGCAGTTTCCAACTGTAGATCAGTTTTTACCCACAGGATCCTCCTCTGTTTGATCTGCCAAGGACAGCAGCCACTTTGTTAACTGCAATGACATGTGACAAGCTATGACTGTAAAATATGTTTATTTATTGGTCTTGACAAAGATATGAGCTGGGTTTCCCAGGGTTAAAAAAAAATAGTAGTCTGGGGGATGAGTGGGAAGTTAGGATGGACACTCGCTGATGCCAGATTACACCGTATTTGTTACAGATGGGGTTTGGCACATGCTTGTCTCAAATCTTCCTGTGACTGGGGACAGACAGAGCACAGACCTGATCCAGGATGTTCATGCCTGCGGTGCATTGGAAACCCTTCCTGTTTATAGACGCACTGTTGGCATGTTACAAAGGCAGACTGGACTATGTGCAGATCTTGCTCTTCCTTTACTGGTTCATTAAAAAAAGAGAAAAATGAAAAAAGAGGGAAGTTTTTCATTTCACTTTTCCATATAAATGTTTGTTAGTGAATACATTCAGAGTATTTCAATTACAGTTGATTCTAGTGTCTGATGCCAATATAACAGCTTAAGATTGTTTGCTTAATTCCTGAATGTGTGCATTGTTTTTAGCAAACATTTTTAATTTACATGTTTGTCCTGCCTCTCTTCAAATCTCTCATTGGATTCAGAATGTAAACCAGGACAGGCAGTTTCTCTGCCATTCTCTTTGCAGATGTCTCTCAAAGAGTCAGGAGTGAAAAGTGCCCCTACACTGGGTACAAAAGGGCCGATGAATTCCCCAGCATGCATGAATGTCCTACGCTGAAAGAGAGTGCTCAACACGTTACAGAACAGCTTACAGAAGCAGGGTGTGTAATTTTTAATAACTAGAATAAAAACCCTCAGTGACATCTTTAAAATATAGATGCCTTTTCTTGTTTCTTTTATTTCGCCCCCCCTTATTTTGCCTTTTCATCTCTTCTCCTTTCAATTCCATTAAGCTTCATTGTACAATAATGTATCGCAGTGGACTTTTTTCAATTATGTTTTTGATTTTTTCCTCCTTGTTACTATAAAACTCCAGATGTTTTGAGACTTCATGGTTCTCTGGATATTTTTTCCTTTATTTTAATCTTCTTTTGTAACATGCCACACATGTGGTATTTTGGCCTTTTAAGATGCTACGCTATGCTAATCAGCCATAAGTTTTGGGGAGGTTTTTTTTTCTTTTTGTAATGACTTTTTTTCCTTCTTGCTGTTGTCCTCTCTTTAATTTTTTTATTTTATTTAACTGGTTAGTCCACATAAATGGATTCTCTCCTTGTCCTAGGGCTCATTCATTATCTTAAGCAGATTAATTCTTCACTCCAAACTTGCAAACTCTTATACCTGTAAGTAACTTATGAGTGCCTATTCCATCTTGCACATCAATGAAATGCATTCTGTACAGAACTATTTGCAGTGTAACTGGCCTCCCAGACCAAAAGCACAGTCTGTTATTTAAAGATGTGACTAAAATGTGGGCCAAAATGCAAAGGTATAAGCAAGAGTGTAGGACAGAATTTCAGTGAAGTTTCAGCTGAGATAGGTGTAAATAGGTGATACGTTAGATGCGAACTGGAATTGAAATGTTTCCTTGGAAACTGAGGTAAGACAATGACTTACTGATCTAGAGGAACAAGGTTTTGAAGTGTATGTAGTAAACTATATTTTTTGTTAAAAAAATCTGAAAGTACTGGAGGGAAGCATTTTAATATTCTTTGTGGTTCTTTGCTGGCACAAATGGAGAGGGGTTTTAATTGATTTTGTTAAATCTTAATTTTGTCCCCAAAATAAGCAGATCTGGCTTCAGATATTGGAGCAGCAAATCTTGGATTGTGTGATGTCCTTTAATTTCAAATAGCTTGCAAGCTATTAAAAAAACCCCAAATAAATAATAGTTTCCCAGTTACATATGAGGAAATAAAGGGACTGACATGTAGATTTCAGGAGGGGTGTTTTCTTTGCTTATTACATGACCATGTGAGTTTTGCATTTTGTTTTTTTAAAATGTTGCTCCATGCAATCTTACTTTGCCTGCAAGCCATAATACTGCATTCAGTCCAACTGTGATGAGGTTTCAGAAAATTGTTTGGTTTCCAAATGATACACGTAGCAAAACCTTACGGCAAAATTTGTGGTTGTCATGCTGCTGATAGTAAGGTATCCCCAACTTTCCTGGTTTGTTCTCATATGTTGCAGAAAATAAATGCAAGTACCCCTGTTTTGACAAATGTTTATCCTTCTACTTGATTAAAGGAGGATTACTAAAAAGAATGTTAAGACTAGCAATGGGGTCTTGTGAAAATGATAGGATGCTCTGATAGTTTCCCATATATTTTGGGTTTTGCTGGAAAACGTATGGAAACCTCTGTTTGCTCATTGAAATGCTTACTGAAGTGCCTGACTTACGGGTACTAGAAGAAATAAATCTATGAATATTTCAGTGCTTTGAACAACATTCACCCCTTTCTTGACAGATGATAATATACAGTTACATGAGCAAGACTTTTGAGAGACAAAATATGGCAATGCTACTTGGAGACAGGCTGATGAGCTGGTCTTCTGCACTCGGTATGACAGCAGACCTTGAGAGATGATTGGCAAAACTCACATTTAATGCCAGATATACTCAGGAACACAGGTAAAACTATCTTTAAAAAACAAAACCCAGAAGCCAAATCTAGGTCAGGGAGAGGGACAGGCACCTACCGAGCAGGATGCGTCCCTCTGAACTCTCTTAGCTGCCGACCTCATGCTGGGCAGACCTGCCATTCCTCAGGGACTCGGGGAGTTCAAACAAGGAGGCCATTCATTTTTCAGACAGTACAGTGAGAGTGGAGGAATCCCATCTCAGGGGATGTCGGCAGGCAGGTGGTTGGATTTTGCAGTCAGAAAAGTCTGTTTGTGTGTGGAAATCACCTCGCATGCAGAATCTAACCTGGTTGCTGTTGAAAGCCTCATGACTTAAATGAGTCTGTTGTTACACCTTGCGTGGGCCAGGTCTGCATTCCTTGTGCACCCATAATTCCTGGTACTGCCAGAGGGGGGGTCAGGAATGTGGACTTAGGGGCTTATAAAATTCATAAAATTGAAATAGAAGAGACAGCCCAAAGTCTCGTTTAATTCAGTGACGTATGCTGATCGAACACCTCCTCCAGGATTTTCAGTGTATTAGTGTTTCTCAGTTTCATGTTAATTAGGAAATATGCAATGTGTATAACAGCATAAAGAAAAATGAACTGCTGGTGTACGATCGGTTGATGTCAAATGGTTGGCTGTAATTACCCTAAAACCCAGCAATGTGCAGGATGTATTGCATTTATACTGCGGCTTACTTTTCTAGATTTTTTCTTTTTCCTGTTCTGAACCTTTTTACCTTTTCTTCTCCTACACACCAGCAATTGTACAATAGTCTGGCTAAAGCCTTAAATGCTTTTTTGTAATACAAATAATAAAACAAGTGCAAGCAATTTTTCCCAGGACTCAAATGAAATATCATGTAGAAGTGTCACTTTGCAAATGTAAATTGTTCAGAATTCAAAAATTGGCAGATCCTTTTTCTGTTACATGTATCTTCCATTATTTTGTTAGCACAAAGGGATAAAAGCAGCTTCTAACAATTTAAATCTGTAAACTGGCTATATGAACTGGGATTCTTCAGAAAGTTGAGAGCTCAGTCCTATGGGTTACTTTTTATGTACACAAATAGTTCTGTTGCATTTAATAAAACTCCTTGCATGAGTCATGTTACTCGTGAGCAAGTATTTGCAGGATCAGGGCTTTACACTGTAGCTACAATAGAGAATTAAAAATCAATCTAATCAGGAGTTCACAAGAAAAAACAAAGCACCAAATCAGATATTTTGATTATTGTGTTCAGTGACCCAACTCATGTGCTTAGGTTACTGATATTCATAACAGTTTGGAGCCTCGTATGCCTCCTGCCATCTCCCCAACATTAGACTCAGTGTGCTATAAAACATTGATGGTATTTAAAGAGTGGTGTGACTATTTCCTGCCCTGCAGAAGGGATGCATATCCTCACAGGATCCTTTTTCTCATAACATATTTTTCAATAAAATTTTCCCAATTTTGTAATCAGTTGGGAAGAAAGAACATTTCACAATGTTCATAAGGCTTGTAGCTGTTTTGACCAGACATAAGATTTCCTATTGATAGTATTAAATGCTTTGGAATGAAATGTTTTGGGTTTTCCATCTGTAGGCTGTCTGAGATGTCAGCAGCCAATATGACCCGCTCTTTCCCTTTTAGGTCTATAAATAAAAGGCAGCTTGTTTAACTGATCTTGCAGCAGAGAGCAGAGGTGTATATTAATGAGCTTTCTCTAATGGCACACTGGACCTATTTAGCACTACAACTGTGAAGGCTTCTCTTTTTCAGTCATAACTCATTTCCTAAGAAAATGTCAGTTATTGCTTCACCTTATGGTCTGAGCTGTTTAGTTTATAGTTTATTTCTTCTGATCTGTACCACTGACAGATATTGTAGACATGACTGTGATTAAATACGCTTATGAAAATGGTAAACATTTGATAATATAAAACCTCTTGGGAATATGCTGTTATTTTTGCATGGCAAAATTCTCAGGTGCATTCAAAGTACAATGTGGAAGCAAAGAAAAAACATTTTAAGCAATTACAGTTATTAGATTAAATTGTTTTGTTAGGAAAATTGTGATGTGTTATAGATCACTGTGAGATAATTTAGTGTTTTCATAAATATGCCTTCTAAATGAATGATATTGCAGCAGTTACACTCCAGTGAGATTTCAGTGTAAAATAAAGATAACATATGTATTTCCATATGGTAGTGAACTAATTTAGTCCTGTAAATTTCTACAACATATTTTTTCCTGGTAGAAGCCCTATTCTAAAAGCAGCAATAGTTATAAAATCCAATAATTGCACCATGCTATTTTCTGTAATCATGTGGCATTGTTTTGTGTCTGTGCTCAGATGTGTGTAGCATAGCAGTGTCTGAAGCACACATTAACAATCTCACAATAAAGACAAAAGTAGTAATTGCAATATAATTATTATTTTTATTGATTAACTTGTTTAAGGGCTCTGTTGACATTTACAGACTTTGAGGATCATGCAGTGTTAGTTACAGTTATCCCAGGCATCAAACGTCAACTAAATGTTTGAGATTGTAGGATTAAGCAGTGACAGATTGGGGCCAGATGTCTGGGAGATACTATAAGTGGCCTTGTCAGTTGATCAAATAGCTTTTCCTGAAGATAAAGATTCCTAAAATAGCTCATCCTAAAGCCCTTTGGAAATTGAACATTTGTTCTTTGTAGTTGGAGCTGAGACACTTCTGGGATTGATGGATCTTCCTGGAGGTTATTTGAGAAGGAGAATGAGCACCCCATTTACCCAGGAGTAGTTTTATTTGGTGTGTATATAAATATAAATACACTCCAAGTAGCAAGGTAGGTGGAAGGGTTAAAAGTGTTGGTGAGTAGCAATGAAGCCCAAGAATTACCTTACAAAGTCATTCTCAGCAGTTTCCTCAGCAACCCAGTTGAGGTTATCTTGTCCTTGTACAACTGCACAGGTGAGACACTTCCGCTTTGGGGAAGCTGGGTCTCAGCAGTGCTGTCTCCACATGTGGACTTGTAGGGAAAAATTGCAAGGGACACAGTCAGGAGATCCATCAGGAAGAAATAACGGCGCTGAAACAGGTTTTCCTGGAGTCCTTCAAAGTGGAGACGTTTCTGCAGCTCTGAGTGAATTCTTTCAGCCCCATGCTTGTCAGCTCTCTGCACCAACTCCTTTCCTCCCTTCCTGTCAGACCTTTCAACTTCATCTTTGTATATCACCTTGCCCTCTTCTCATCACTTGCCATCAAGGTTCTCGCTCTCCTCTCCTTTTCCGTTGATTTTCTTCCTATTTAGCCAACCCTACCTTTAGCAACCCTGCCGCCTTGAAAATATGAGCGCTGGAGTCATATCGTTCTCTTTGCTGGTGTATTCTCCCACCTTATATCTTTAGAAAGAATTTATCACAGCATTGCGACTGTCCCACTATCTGTTATCCAGCTTAATAGAGCTGAATACTATAAATAATATAAATGAGGAAATTATTATATAAATATGAAAAGCTCTTACAGTCCAGGCATATGTGGTGATGGAGGAACCTCACTGCTGAAGACATTAGACCTTTGGATTATGTATTAGTACCAAAAAAAGGCTGTTGACCACAGTAAAAGTATAATAACCCCTGTTTGAGTGTTGCTGCTTACATAGCTCTGAGCGTTTATGGTAGGGCCTGTTCCTTCTCTTCCTGAAGTCCCAATCCAGCATCCAGCAAATTCTTAAACATATGTACTTTCATGTGTTTTAAATTAAGCTTGTGTTTAGATGTTTTAGGACATTTGCCATTGGCATTTTTGCTACTGACATCAATGAGAATGGAGCTGGACCTTTAATTAGTTTGGATTATTCTGCATAGTTTCCTACTTTGCATTAGGCTGTAGATATGGAGCTGAAGACTGGTAATCCGTTAGAAAAACATTCTGAGGCTCAAGATCCTCCATTCATGAGTGAATAGCTGCGAAATTACTTCTGTGACCTAACAGTTCTTCCAGGCCTGAGACAACATGGAGACAAGAAGGATCAGGTTGTGGAGCGTCACTATAGTGATTCTGGTGCCAACAGGGTATAAAGTGTCCCAAGGACCAAGTAACAAGGAACGTTGCTATATAATGTCCTTCCGGGCTAGGTTTTTTGATGCCTGTATGCGAGAACCAGAAAATTCTTTGGAGAGGGCAGTGGAGTACGTAGAAGGGACTTGTGACAGTCAGGGGAGAGTCTGCTCAGGTAGTGGGGAAGGAATGGCACACATGGGGGGACAATTGAAGGAAAAAGCTTGGTCTTGCTGCTCACTGGGGATTCAGGTGAATGAGGTTGCAGAGCTGAGCTGCAAAATAATTTTGTAGACTCTGGGTCAGATTCTCAGCCTACCTTGTGGTTATATATTGGTGAGTAAAACTGAGAAGAGCTGGTCTATTGCACTGAAAATGAAAGGGATATTAGTTCGAAGGGGATGATATGACACTGTGGACACAACACTAATCAAAGGAGACTGAAGAAAGAGGAGAGGAGAGGAGAGGAGAGGAGAGGAGAGGAGAGGAGAGGAGAGGAGAGGAGAGGAGAGGAGAGGAGAGGAGAGGAGAGGAGAGGAGAGGAGAGGAGAGGAGAGGAGAGGAGAGGAGAGGAGAGGAGAGGAGAGGAGAGGAAGCTGGGGAACAAAGTGGAAAAAAGTGGTCTTTAGGACCTCAGAACATTAACTCCGTTTGGCAGAGACTGGCTTTATGGAATGTCGTACAAGAACTATGGATTTTCCAAACTGCTTTATTTTTCATGGACTTCAGCATATTTGCACATTTCAGATTGCTTTCTTCTGAATCCTTGCCAGATTTTTAGTGGTGATTAAGAAGAAAGTTTGTTTCTTTTTAAGCCTTGGTGGCTTGGTCACTTCCAAAACTCCCCCACCTCCCTGCACCAGCTCAAGTGTTCAGAGGGGAGTCATGGCCAAAAAACAAACTTCTGAAGCCATAGACTGCACATCTCCAGGTGACTCTGTGGATCTATTATGATCGTTGTGATGGGGAAAGGTGGAAATATATACATATCAGATAGTTGTCTGCAAACATAGACCCAAATACGCTATTCAGACAGATTAAATATCTGCCCAAGGAGTGAAATATTTAGCGCAGTAAAAGCCATAGTGATCCTTTCATGTATGAGCGACAGGGAAAGGCAGAAATTTGCAGTCTCCCAGGAGACCCTCTGTGTGGGTGCCTGTGTGTTGGAGTGCATTGGCGTGCTTAATTTGCAGTGTGCAGAGCCGATCTGCATCCAAAGACAGAACACAGCCTGCAAAATGAAGTGCTAGCTTGAGAATCCAGATCACTTTGTACAGTGTGTTGAGATGCGTAAAAACATGCTGGTCTGAGCAGGATGTGATGGACCTTTGCCCATCAGCAGTTAAAATTGCCTTTGTCAGGCACCAGGAGATCAGGTGCCTCTACTTTACAGTATCTTCTAGGCTCCATCTGCATCCGCTCTCCCTTTCCATCCCTCTGCCTGCTATGCTGGATGCAACAGCTCAGTCAGAAGTTTGCACGTACCAATGTATATGAGGAGGGTGTGTGTGTAACAAATAGAATGTGACAGGGATTGGCAAGACTAATTTCTGTGGTGCCATCTGAGGAACCACAGGTAGCGAGTGAACAAATCCAGTAGCTGCTGAACAAAATCCTGACTCAGCAGAAGGAAGTGACAAAACACTCACTAATTTTGCAAGGGTCTGGGTTTCACTCTTTACGAGCAAAAATCATA
Source organism: Morus bassanus (assembly GCA_031468815.1). NCBI lineage: Eukaryota > Metazoa > Chordata > Aves > Suliformes > Sulidae > Morus > Morus bassanus. The sequence continues at coordinate 18,128,097 of CM062576.1, read as the reverse complement.
CAAAAAATTCTGGCTTCCAGAAATACTGGGTTTAAGACACACCTATCTTTTTCAAAATTGTTGTTAGTGTTGATTTGAAGGTGAATTGGGTTGTGTTTCTCAAATACATTCTTTGAACTCTCAAATCATAGAGGAGCCAGGGTTTTATCTGTATAGGGACACTAGAAAATCTGCAGAACCATGAAGCTGCAGTGCAAAGTGGGCAAAGTATATGCACACCACCACACGTGAGTATGTGTGCAGAGAAGTATTTGTGCACATGCATAAGTATCTGAGTGCATTTAATGGGTTTGCTGGTGCATGAATGTGCATATGCATTTATTTGTGCTCACCTGAGTTAGTTCCCAAAGCCCATCTTAGAGGCAGTGCCTCCACTGCAGTCATCTGTTGTCTGTAACACTGAAACTTATCAGTGAGCGCTGCAAAACACCCTTCCCTTGGCCTAACAGCTGGAAATTTTAATTATTTATTTATTCAGATTTATTTTGAAACAGTGACTTTTGTTATGAATGCTATGCAGCGTTTTATTACTGAGTTCTCTAATGAAACAAGTGCTTAAGAAGTCAGAATTACTCAGGTTACTTGTTGTATAAATGCTGAGAATAGATCTGAGTGATATGGCTGGTAAAGAAAAGGGTGCAGAATAACAACAGAGTTCCTTTTGATTGATCTTCAAATGGATCAGGTCTTCTTGTAATAATCCGTGCTCATCTGCTCCAGTGTATACTATTTCAGACATCTGAAACCAGGTTCTTTCCCGCCACAAATAGCTTCTCCTGCTCTCTGTCTGCAGCAGCTAATTGTTACTGCACACAGTGGTTCGTGTGACAACATCTAAGAGAACTCATCAGAACGCTTGTTCTTTCTTTAAATTTTCTGTTCTGACACCATGTCTTTAAGTGTTCAGTACTTCAGACAGAACATGTGAGATATTTATAACCCTTGTATTATTATTGAGCTACACACCATGTCTTCAGTGACAGATTAAATGAACAGCACAAAATGTTGTGTTTCATCCATAAATTTCAACAGATGTTTGAATGTTGGTTGATTTATTGCATGTCCAACTGGATCTTACACTGTTCTCATTGTGGCTGCACATGGTTTATTTAATAGTACTTTACAACAATTTTTTATGACTTTTTCAGTTTGAAGGGTGCAACAAGGCATTTTCTAGGCTTGAGAACCTTAAGATTCACCTCCGGAGTCATACTGGGGAGAAGCCATACCTGTGTCAGCATCCTGGCTGCCAGAAAGCTTTCAGCAACTCCAGTGACCGGGCGAAGCATCAGCGAACACACCTGGATACCGTAAGCACGATTTCATACTGGGAGTTGTACTGAGTTTTCCAGTGGTCCTTGTACACAATCTGTTCTGCAACTGGGGGGTGACTTTTCCTTTTCATGAGGAGTGTCTCAGAAAACTCAGCTATAGGCAACTGTCCTTTTGTTTTGAATTGTTTGTGCTTTGAGAAATGAAAATGTCGTGATCACAGAAAGGCAAATTCAGCTCTCTTACTCATGCTGAGCAATGAGTTACTCAAGAATAGGTTACTCAGGAATAAGTTGCTCAGCAAACTCTCCCATTGTTCTTGTTCCAGTAAGAGGAGGCAGCGGTAGAATAAGGTATAGTATGAGTGAAAGCTGAGTCATTGCTGCTGTACTAAATGTGTGTCATTGTCTTGCTTCCTATCCTGTGTTGCTTCAATAAAGTCTGTTCTGAATGAATGCAAAAGCAGTTCAGACATCTCAGTGGAAGGTAAATGCATCTCAGTTTTGGACATAATTTTGTAAAGGTAAAAATACGCCTGTCTTATAACTATATGAAATTTCTTAAGTACCCACCATCAGAATTAACTGTAAGAAACAAATTCTTTTCTTATGTACAGTTGGTAGATTCTGGCTCAACTCTACAAGTCTTCTCACTTGTCTTGCAGAGAAGATGGGAGCCTGTCTAGTGTCTTAGGCTCCGATAAAATTAAATCACCGTATTATGGGGAAAGAAAGTAAGTAGACAACTTTGTAGACCAGTTAAGTCCTCAGCATAAAGCTTGTAAAGAATAACAGGCAGAGTTGTTCCTTTGTCTTTTTCAAAGAAGTGAATATATGGTTTAATGTTTGGCCAAGTGTTTATGGGGCAGAACTTTTGAGTTTAATTGATATTTACTTTTTAAGCAGTTACACATTTCAGACAGTGCAGCATTAAGGAATGTCTAATGTACATTATGCCTTGCAAAAACAAACAAGTAAGAGAAGCGAGTCAGTCACATTTTCCAAACCAAAGCACACTTACAATAACAATGTCTTATTTATTTGAAAGTCAACCTGAGATATTTGAATTTGTAATTAGTTCTAAAATGCATCTCTTTTGAAAGTAGATATACTAAATTGGGTGCACAGTTTTGAAATGTAGCTGATTGAATCTAATAGATATATTTTTTATTAGCCAAAGTCACAAATGGAATGCCATTTATTAGTTTTGAAAGAGAATTCAAATGGTTACCAAAATAAGCAAAAATTCTTATATCTGTTGATCTGTACATTACTGAAGACAAATCTCTTAACTTTCTATTTTCTTTTCTTCTCTCTTTATCTCTCTTTATTATCTGAAATGCTCATAAATCAGGAAAAAGGTACAGTAATCATTTTCTACTAACTTTCTTAAATGTCTAAAAACATCCTCCATGCTATTCTGTTGCAGGTTCTTTAAAACTGTTTCTGTAGTCCTACAACACAGTAACTAACTTCAACTTACCTGGTTTAATTGAAGTCCGATGGTTTAGCTTAGTGTGTTGTGTGCTTATGTGAATGTGAAAAATAACAGAGCTACAGGATGGTGCTACTGTAAAGATTGCACGTTGCATTAGCTCAGTGGACAAAATAACTGCCTGGAATGTCAAAGCAAATAGCCATGAACCTTTTTAAGGGTAGTCAGATTTTCATCTAGTTTCCCTATTGCTAAGTTGAATGATTCTAGCACTAATTTGAATTACATCAATGATTTGAAAAATACTCTGCTAGTTTTCCTGCTAAGGGATTTGTTAAAGTTTTCCATAGTTTTTCCTCAGGTGTCAGTTCTCTGTGTTCCAGACACTCTCAATAAATCTGCTTTGCCCTGTAACTTTCTGGGAGGGTGCTGTGTTAGCCTGTAAGGTCATGAATTGGTGAATGATTCTATTATTCCTTCAGAAATTTCCTGCTGGCTGGACAGAGCAGCAATACTTATCCTCTGGAGGTACTTACAAAGAAAAGGGGTTTATATAGACTGCTTATTCCTTATTGAGGCCATTTGGAATTGGGCTTAAAGCTTCTCAATGTAGGTCACTCCATCATTTATCTTCTCCAAAAGGAGAATCTGTAAATAATTTCAGAGACTTACTGGTGCATGCTAGTTTGATCGAATGTCTACTAAATCATCTGGAAGTAGATCCTTCTCCTAGGTAGAAACAGAACAAAGGGAATGTATATGTCCTTGTGGTAAAAAGGGCATGTCACCACTCCTCCAGGAGCAGAGCAACTTGGTTAAAGGACCTCACAGTCACTCCTCCCAAAACTGGTGGTTTTTTTCCCTTTTGTGCCTCCTCTTTCTGAAACCAAGGGGATTAAAGAATGTGACACTGAGGTCATGACAAACCAGTTTTCTACCTTTGGGAAGACACCAAAAGGACATACTAGTCCAAGTGAGAAGGCTAAGGCAATGTTGACAGATGAGGCAAGAAAACAGAGAAAAAAGGAACGTTCCACTCAACTTTAAAACTTTGTGAGCTTTGACATGTAGCGCTATTTTGCTATCACTTAAGTCAGTGGTTACTTAATAACAAGTGCCAGAGTCCATTTGTTCAACTTGGTAATTGCACATTCATTTGGGGGTTGTACTGTAACAGAGAGGTAGTGTTTCATTTGTATGCCTACTCCATTTGTATGGGAGTAGGCGTAACTAAGAGAAGAACTTGATGAGGCTTTCAGTCATTGGGACTCCAGAATCAGCAATTAAAGTGGAGCATCCTTATTTATTTTCCTATGAGTAGAGTGCCTGCCCAGACCCAGATGGTTTTCCCAGGCAAGAGTGCTCACACCATGCCACATAGAAGTGGCAAGCTCTGCCACATGCCAAAATCAGCCGGAAAGCTCTTGCCAACAAAATCATCAATAGTGGATTTTTCTTTCTGTATTGATTTGCTCAGATGTTAATGTTTGATGCAGGTTGTTTGGTTAGAAGTTATAAAAAGATATTGCTGCTGTTACTCAAAACAGGAACAAGGTATGAAGGAAGCCAAATGTGTGCTATGCCACAGGTTTTGCTCTGCTGCATATGGAATGGTTGTTGTAAAAACTATGTATATCAGAACTCAAAACCAGAGCTTCTATATTTGTGATTATACTGGGTGATCTCACGATCATTTTGTCTACTGTAAAGTCTAGAAAAAAAGTAATGTTCTCAAAATCCATCCAGTTACATCTCATTAGCATTTAATTCAGCCCAGTAATCAATATCCAATGTGACAGAGTATAGATGTGTCAAGTGCTCTCAGTGCTTGCATGGAGTGCAAAATCAGAGCGATCAATACAGTTCTTCTCTTTGCGTCATGTCTGGCTTGTGTACATGGAGGAGACAGAGCAAATCTGGAAACAGCAAACAGAGCAAACATCTCAGGCTTAACACTGTGTTTCACAGAAACGGCCATCCTTCAGCGCTCTGTATGCTGATTGTAGAGATGCAGAGGAATATTAAATCTTTTCCCTTTCCTCACATTGACAGAAACCCTATGCCTGTCAGATTCCTGGCTGCTCCAAACGCTACACAGACCCTAGCTCTCTGCGCAAACATGTGAAAGCTCATTCAGCCAAAGAACAACAGGTACATAAGAAGGTAAGACCCCAAAGTGACACATCTCCAGATCTCCTCGATAAAGTTATTTTTAATTTACCTTTAGTTTATATATTTTCAAATCAGAGTTCTTCTGCACTGTCACTAGAAGAAAACTTAAGTTGAGGTCATTTTCCTGTTGGTTTTTATGCACTATTGTTAACCAGTCCACTTTATAGTTTTGCACTTTCAAGGCTACTACCCTGTAATTTCAGTTTGCTCCATGCTTCCTCTCCAAGCATTTCCTTCCTGGTCATCTTTCATACAGAAGCCCAGATTCTGTTGTCATTCACATAAAATGTCCATGCATTGAGTCTCTGCAATCAGCTAGTAAATACATGTTGGCAGATCATCTAGAACACAAATGAAACTAAGCCAGGATACTATGGAAATGTCAGGAAAGACAGTAATAGCAGTAATAGATGAGAATGAACTGCCCTCAGTTTTCCCACCACATCTGTATTCTAAATGCATTTATAAATCATTCCAAACCCAGACTGCTAGTTATGTTTTCACTACTACTAGATTCAAATAAGTATTTTGGTTTCTGTGGATTAAATCCTGAACTCATTACTAAATGGGGATGCTTATGGGCACCAGCCCAGGATCAGAGACTTGCTCATTACACATTTGTACATACAGTTTGTAAAAAGATGATTGGGACCCCACAGAGCTGGTCTGTGACAGAACAGACCATGAGTGTACTTCAGGCCCAGGAGCAGAAGGGAATGCAAGCCTTAGCAAGCAATTACAATTAGTTCAATAAGCAGCAACGATGTCTTCCCCCAGCTGCCTCACTACTGCCAAGAGCATCATGGATGAGACAGCAAGGCATGTTTAAAGGACAGGACAGAGCAGAAATGACAGCTTGGCAAGATAAAGCTAGGGAGCAGCTAGTTTGGAAAAATGTCAAAGGCAAGAACTAGAAGTACTGGAGAGCAAAGAGAGGAACATGTGGAGAGAAGAGACAATAGCAGAACCCATGTTATCTTAGTTGCAGAATTTGGGATGAGCCATGGAGAAGTGAGATGGATGTCAAAAAGGCCTAATTTTCCTGCTTGAATACAACTGTGATGAGTTCATACTGATTTGTCCCCTGTCTTACACTCCTGCTACTTCTCAGCATGAATTACATCTACTACAGTTTTCACTTGGCTAGATTCGCCAATCTGAACTTATGGTCCCCTTTCCTAGGACAGTTGTCTGTCCCCCAGTTCTCCCTGTAAGCCTTCTCTGTGTCAGGTGTATGCCATCTGAGTAACAGTTTCTAGACCATCAGTGTCCAGACTTGTGCACACTATTTCAAATAGTCAGTCAAGAGACACTCATTACACATGGAGCCTTGCGCCTGGGAGCAACACTACTCACGCTCATCCAGATATGCACAGGATCAAGTTGTTGTCTACATATATCAGGTCCAGTCAGAACTCTTATTTAGCCTGGCAGGACTGGAAAGGACCACCTAGTTTTCAAGCCCAATTTTGTATTCAGGCCATGTGGTTTCATTACAGCTGTCTAGAAGGTTCCACAGGGTGTGCTGTGCACATACCTCCCACGCTACAGGTCGCAAAATTACCAATGATTCCCTAGAGCAACCTTTAGGTCTTAATGAGAGTAAGAGTCAGAAAGCCATAGCAGTAATTGGCCACAGAAAGAAGCTGACTGTGGCACCAAAGTCTTTTGCAATAGCAAGATCTTGGTGACAAGATTTTGTTTTATGAAATTCTCAGCTGATTGTGGAAAGCAACCACGCTCCCTGTTCCAAAGGAGAGAACCCCCCCATCTTTCCTTCCTGTGGTTGCTGACATACTTCTTGGGGGAAGGAAGGAGGGAATTATTTCTAAATACCAAACACAGGTATTATTTCTTCAGCTCTGTGTACCAAGCTGAATGCATTAACGTATTAACATCCTTTACATCTGGACAAAGAAACAGTCCCCACTGTTAAACACTGTCACCTGCTGAGGCCTATTTCCAGTTCTACGGAGGAAGGTGGGAAAAAAAACTAAATCCAAACTTTGCATTAAGGGGCACAAAGTACTTCCTGCATAAGCAGTGGGAGGCCTTAAGCATAGAATCAATACAGGACAAATGTGGTACACACAAATTGCAAACTCAAGCTGCTTGGATGTACCAAGATGTCAAATATCCAGGGTTTCATATCTCTTAATCTCCTAGCTTGAGGAATTTTCCTGCATGCATATACATACCCTTCCATAGACTTATCAAGTCTATCTTAAAATAATGTTAGATCCTTGCCTCCCACACCTTATTTGGTAGACCAGTCTAAATCTGCACTCCTCCAGTGGTTTGAAATCATCTTCAGATTTCCTGTCTCATTTATCCATGATGACTTTACGAATACTTGATCCTGTGTCTTTTTTCCTTGAACTTAAAAGGCATCTGAAAAAGCAGCAGATTTAAAGTGCATTTTGATCAGGCTCTCTTAAAAGGGACCAAAGCAAATCCGACTCATAAAGAAATAATAACACCCCACCCCCCACCCCCACCCCCCCCCCCCCCCAGTATTTCACTTAAATGTATTACAGGAAAAAAGCCCCTTTGACAACTAAATAAATCTCAGTGTTATTGAAATGGTGTCAGTCTACTTTGGAAAAAAGGGGAAGACTGTTCATACTCACTTGCTCATTTTTGGTTATAACTCGGCAAAGGCAGTTGTCTGTTGGTATCAGCTTCCCAGGAGTTCTGAGTGGAAATGACTTAGCCAAGAAAGAAAAATTAACAGGCCGCTCTGCCCACATGTCTTGGTTGAGATATGCTACCAAAATGTGCCATCTCTGATATAAAATAAAATGCCTGAACTTAGACTTACATCAAAGGAATCCTGAATATTTAGTTCACAGCCTAGAAGACGACTGCAGTGGTAATATTTGGTTGTTCTGAAAGGCTTTACAAGAACAAAATCGGAGAAAGTTAATTTAGTAGTTAGTTTAGCTGTTAATTTAGTAGTAGTTTAAGTTTAATTGGCTGCAGATGCACTTTGTGATCCAAATGTTAGATGTTTATCTTGAACCAACAAATGGCTGTATAGCAGAATTCTAAATAGGTTTGCCTGGACCTTTTATTTAGAATAACCAAACCCAGGGGAGATCGGTATGCAAAACTGTACACGTAAAGACAATAACTATTTATTAATGGCTATAGAATATGATGGCTGTTTGTGTAATGTGAGCACTATATTATGACAAAAGCTTGGCAACATCAGCATGTTTGAAAGAGAATTAGAAATGCTTTTCTTTCTTAATTCTCCTCTCCTGCTGTTTTTAATATGATCGACATTGTGGTTTGCAAGAGTTTGCTTCAGACACTTTCGCCAGAGCTTTAATTTACATGGAGAACAGCTGACGTATCGGTGATACCTCTTACACATTACTGACAGCGTATTATTCCACCAGTTCTAATCTGATAAGCACAAACACTTTTCTTTCCCTATCAAATGTATTTCCAAGTGTCACAGCTACAAGGTGATGCAATCCGTTTGCCACAGAAGCCAAGAAACTACAGAAAGCCTGAAAATATGCAGTTAAATTACTGAGGACGGTTTGAAGAAACACAGGGTACATTATTTTCTGAAGCAAACTGTTGTTGATTTAAGATTAGCACACTTAACTCATGCGCTTAAGAAAACCAAAAATATCTCTAATTAAAGATACCAAGTAATAGATACATCCTTAACTACACCAAGTTCCTAAGAATGACATTTTGTTCCTTCCGTCTATAGATAATCTTTAAGCAAAGAGACATAAGAATTTAATTAGAAGTCATTTGGTTTACTTTGAAATAAAATGTTTGTTTTATCCTCCTCTTGTAGCTAAATTCATGTACTGATATCGAACAAGATGTACTAAGTGAATGCTTAGCTATACAACAACTCCACACATCTTCACAACACATTTTGGATGGGAAGTGTGGTAGATCTGTAGGTCATCATGATTTAATTACAGGTAAGAATACTTCTAATAAGTATGGTGCTAAATATGTCATATAATACAGGATTTAAACCAGAAAAGCTTATGGGTCTGATTTGCTGCTATGGAAGATGAAAAAAACCCCAAACCAACAAATAAAATGACATAATTTTGTGAGTTGTTTGCTAAGGCCTGACTTCTTTTTTTCAGAGTTAGCGAGCCAAATAGCCCCTATTAATTTCACATGAAGGGGGTAGCAGCCCTGCTGAAATTCAGCCACTGTCCATTTGTTCTCTTAAAAAGTTTGCCTTGGCTTCAGCAGAATGCAGGTGCATGAGCTTTGCTGAAGCCAAATGAGTGCTCTAGCAAAGATAAAGGCATGCAGCAATAAGGTTTTCCATCTCTTCAGGAGCTGCAGAAGAGTTGATGAGGCTGTGTATTATCATGCACTGTGTGATTATAAAAAATAATATGGTGATGTATGAATGGAGCAAAAGCTTGAATTTGAAATGTCAAACATGTTGTTTTAATTATCTTTTCTAGTATTTAATCTTTCTTTCATTCCTCGTCTGTCTTTTATTTCTTTCTTGTGGTTTGAACAAGAGCTGGCCCCTTTCAGGGACCTTAGACGGTTCTATACATTTTATAGGAAGAGAAAAAGATGCTCCATTCCCTTCAGCTAAAAATAAGATCTAGATTCACTACTTTTGAACCTCAGCAGAGGATCCTGAATCAGGGATGTAGCAATCTGAGGTTCTTTGTTTAGCCAGCAGAGAGCAAGAGGAACTCTCAAAGGCCAGCAGTTTAATTGTAATCTGCCTCACCCTGTGAAGGCACCCATATCCCTCCACTGATGGTATTGATTAGAGACAGAGGGGAACCTTTCACTTAGCTGTTTTCACTCCCAAATCTTTTTTTGTCCATGTAACCATTTAGCCCTTTTTCTAATTTTCGTAGTCAATTTATTCTTGGCTTCAGCAACATCATTTATTAGTGAGTTGCAAAGCCTCCACTTTTTTGAAAAATACTTTCCTTGATTAATTTTGCACGTGCAACTTCCGGATGATGTTTGATGAGAAGAATATGCACATAGACTCTTACTTGGTCTGCTTTGGTGGAACCTACTTTCGGAGAACCATTCATGTTACTACCTTTGAAACTTCTCTAACTCTGTAAAATCCATTTTGGGATGGGATAACCAATACTAGGCACAAAATTCCAGATTACACTATTCACTTGATTTATAAGCCATCATTGTCGCATTTTCTTGTGTTACTCTCTGTCATGTTCCAGACACATCCCAGTATCTCATTCATTTTTTAATGGCAGCTGTGTATTAGAAATGGGATAGATATATGGCAACATTTTATATCTAGCACTTTGTACGGTCTGAAGAGAATCTCTAGAAAAAAGATGTAACAGATATTAATCACTTTTTCATTCTATAATTGTTTAAATAATAATGCACACTAAACCCCGTTTTGGACACACTAGTCCTAATTTTGGGGCAGGAATGTGGAGTCTGGTATACCGCATGCTATGCCTAAGAGTGGGGGGCGGTTTGAATCATAGAATAGTTTGGGTTGGAAGGGACCTGTAAAGGTCATCTAGTCCAACCCCCTGCAATGAGCAGGGACATCTTCAACTAGATCAAGTTGCTCAGAGCCCCATCCAACCTGACCTTGAATGTTTCAGAGTTGGGGCATCTACCACCTCTCTGGGCAACCTGTGCCAGTGTTTCACCACCCTCATTGTAAAAAATTTCTTCCTTATATCTAGTCTGAATCTACCCTTATTTAGTTTAAAATCATTACCCCTTTGCTACAGGCCCTGCTAAAAAGTCTGTCCCTGTCTTTCTTATAAGCCCCCTTTAAGTACTGAAAGGCCACAATAAGGTCTCCCCGGAGCCTTCTCTTCTCCAGGCTGAACAACCCCAACTCTCTCAGCCTGTCCTCACAGGAGGAAGTCTTCGGATTGCAGAGCAGAGCCACAGTGAGACACAAAGAGGCAGGGATGCCATTTTTAAAGATTTTACTTTCAAACTTGGTCAATATTAGAAAATGTTCGGTACTATTAAAATCCAACATTATTCATAAAATGATTTAGCTTAGAGCTAAATTAATCGATCTTGATTTAAGATGCACTTTATCCTCTTCCAGTTCCACTGTGGAGGACAGGATTAACTAGGTATTACTAAATATGTTTTAAATTGATTTAGTAACTGAGTACGAGCTTTCCAGACAAACCCTAGCTTTTTTCTGTTGAGGCTTAGAGAAATCCAATGGTAAACTGGGATTAAAAACCAAAAATGCCTGGTGCTAGTTTCCCTGCACCAAGGGAAGAGCTGACACACTTTATTAATATATTTCGCTTTGTAAGAGCAAAGTAATAAATTACTAAAAATTACTTAGGCAAGAATCTCCTGATTTTTTTCTCATTCCAATCTTAAAAATGAAAACAAAAAATGCATCCTGCTTGACATCTCCTATTCTCTTTTCTAGTTCAAGTGGCACTAAAATGTTGGAATGTAATTGGTGAACAGAATGGAGTAGAAAGGGAAATAACCCACCATTCTTACATTGTTCCCCTGCGAGTCTGCACTCACGGTTTATATGTGGCTCCTTGAAAAGTGGCAGAAAGCTGGAGAGGGCATTGGGGGAATTATTTCCATTTTCTGCCTTTGTCATCTGCACTCTTAAGATCTGCGAGGGCAGCACATGGCCACCGCTCTCCAACCCTGACAGTCCGGTGTAGCTGAAGCGTGGCTTGGCCTCTTGCTTCCAGGCAGGACAGGAAGGACCAGTGACACTTCCCTCAGAACAGGCTGCACTTAAGAACCTCAGAAATAGCCTCAGATTTCAAGTGACAATGATAAAACAGGAAAAAAGTTATTAGCTTACAGATAAACAGACCATCCCTAACCTCTCAGTGCCATTTCTGAGAACCTCTTGTGAAATTAAGGATTTTATCTATCAATAACACTGGCTTTCTGTGACATGATTTCTTTGCTGATTTTATCAATCCATCACCAGGATGTTGTAAAAAACCTAGTAAATCTCCCCTGGTACTTCCATTGGGTCACCCCATATAAGACCCCATCACATGCACACTATGAAAAAGTGCCAGGGAAAATAAATCAAGATTTGAAAGACTGTTTCATAGTTTCATACTATGTGGAGTACAATTCCATAGGCAAAACTGTTCCTCTGTCATTATTTAGGGCATATAAGCTAAAGTGCTGATCCTTACAGAATTAAAGCGTAAGGACATTCCTGCTGTCACCTATAGTCTGCAATGATTGCACATTTGCTTTTTCAGATAAGCAGAGGTAATATTTCTGGAGAAATCAGCTATAATACTCTATATGGGATATATATGGATAAATATAGTATATGAGGTCCTCTTGATTCCACTTGAAAATATGAAAATGTTCATGGTTTTGGTTTTTGTTCTGAGTTTGTGGGGGTTGTTTTCCTTTTTTTTTTTTTTTTTTTTTCCCCCAAAGAAACCACGTTATTAATGTGCAGAGCTCTGGGCTTTAGGGATCACTGGGATTCCTGGAGAGTTTCAGTTTTGTCTTTCTCCAAGTTAAAGCACATTTTAAATATGTCAGGGATGAAAGCCAATCACAGAAAAAATGAAATATTTAAAAAGCTCCCATCCCTTGTGTCCAACTTCAAAGCAGGTTTGTGCTTCGGACTGGGTAAGACAGTGAGCAAAAGAATGTTTTGCAGTCAGAGGAACCCATTGTTTGCTTAGATTTTCCTCCTTTTTCCCTCCCCGTGACTAAGATGCTTCATGGCTGCACGCATTCAACTCTAGCTGTGCCCAAGAGCTCGTATCACTCTCCCTGCAAAGGAAGTGTCTCCATTTAGGTAATTCCACTCAGGCATTTTCTCTGGACACATTTTATTATTGTTTTTCTGGTCTCAGTTAGCATAAAGCTGGGGGGAAAAGCTACTAGTCACAGATGCTCAGAGTACTGTTTTGGCAACAGATGTTAAGGTTAAAGGCCAAGCCATTTAAAATACTGATTGATGACATATATTTACAAGCTAAGATGGTCAATGCGTGAAGAGGCCTAAGGTGCACAGTCCTGAAGTGGGCTGCACTTGCAGGAGTAGTCATTCATAACAGCTCCAAAGGCTGCTGTGTGACTTCAGGTACTCAGAATATTATAGCTTGCTGCTGAAAAAAAAGGAAGAAAAACTGTAGAAGAAGTGAAATTTTAGAAGTATTGAAAAGTATACTGAGGCTGGAATAGCAACTGCTCTGCCCTGCTTGAGTTCTTCCATTGTAAAGGCACCTAGTTTCCTGGGCAAAGGGATCCACGCAGTGAAGATATCATTTCTCTCCCCTCAAACAACTTTTCCTTTCTGTTAGGGCTTGGCAGTGGGAAGGGCCTTACACACCCTCATATCAGCAGATGCCTCCTGCTCCCCTGAGCAAGGCAGTTCACTCTCGCTCTTTCCTGATAAACTGCCACTGCCATTATTTCCTTCTCAAAGCACCGCCTTCAGGCTTAACACCCATGGAGATACCATTAGGTAGTCATGGAATCAGAGTAACAGCAGCCCCAAACTTTGAGTGTCTTAAGTCTGGAATAAAAATATGCATATCAAAACTTTTTACAGTCAAAATGAATTCCAGTAGCAGCATAAATGGCTGATAAGCTGATAGCATTCATAGTGCCTAGTAGAGTACACCCTGCACAGTGCCCATGACCAGAGAAAGGTCTCTCCCTCTGAAGGTGGTAAAGTTAATGTTCTGTTGGAGTGCCCTTGTTTTGCACTGTGTAAGATAAATAACCTTTAACTTTAAATAAGTACCAATTTGGTTCTCAGTGACTCAACAGAAATGACTAATATCTCATTGCACACTCACATGGAATCTCATAGTAAATCCCATCTTCCATTGTGTGTGCCACGTGGCCCTCAAAGTACTCTTAATTACAGGCAGACACCCCATGCAAGTGAAGCAAGTGCAAAATAGGGTCCATTCTTTGTCTACGTTGGCTCATGTTTCGGCTTTCTCACTATCCAGAAGCTTCAGGGGCGGATGCAGCCCTCATCCAAATGGTAGGCTGTGCAGCCTCAGAGCCTCACCACCAGGCCCAGGAGCACACATCGCTGTGTCTGATGCCAGAGCAGCCTTGCAGCTCCCCCCATTCCTCCCACTAGCCCTGTGTCCGAGGGATACACGCTGTACAAATCAGGACTCTGGGTTTAGCCTCATTTCCTTAGGAAGCAAGGCTTATGTAATGATTTTGCTCGCCTCTGTCCACATGTGTGTCAGTCCCCTTCCCCACAGTATTTTTTTAAATCCATTAGCCAAGCTCAACCACATTTGACAAACGCCTCAGAGATAATTGCATTCTGACAAGTTTCATGAATACTGGCAGCTGGATACCAGAGAGTGGCACCCAAAATTAGTGTTCCCACTGCGGGAGAGGCAGGCAGGGCTCAGCTGTGACACATGCTGCTTGGCAGCAGGCAGCACACGTGTAGCGCCCCATTTGTCAAAGTGTCACAGAGGATACGGGGACAGCTGGTTTACCCTGACATGCTTCGGCTGATGTTGTGGTGGGCTGCTGATCTAGCAATGCCGTGGAGAGGGGGTGTCAGTGCGAGGGGAGCCAGCAGCTTCTGGGGTGAGGCAGCACAAGCTGCGGTGTGGAAGGGGGGCCGGGGGGGACAAGAGATGCCACATGGCAAACCGAGCGTGAATGAGGGCGTTGTGGTAAATAAAGATGTAGGAAAAAGAAAACTCTGATGAACAAACCCTACAAGCCTCAGCACGCATATGCTCCAAGCAGGGGCCTTTTCCAGAGAAGCTGTGATTGGTAAGGCAAAAGATTGACAAAGTCAGGGTGGATGGAAGAAGCCCTACTTTAAATAGGAGAGGAGCAATACATCTTTTCAAGCCCAAGAGTGGGCAATGGGTGTCCACCCTCGTAGTTCCAGAGATGGGTAAACTCCTCTGCATAGCAGTTGGGCACGGCAGAAACTCGAGGTGACGGAGATTCTGGTTTCATTTGGTTTGCTAATGGGGTGGGTTTGAGTGCACGGGGTCATGCAGGACTCATCTCCTGGACTTACGGATGCGTGGGGTGTTTTTTTTAACATTTTCTTGCTTCACTAGAGGGGCAAGCTGATTGTAGGTACTCTGCTACTCTGTCTTTCTCATCCACCTCAAGCAAAGTGTTGAACTATCCTCAGCAGCTGAGACAGTATGGAAGGGGCCAGGAGAGACCTCTTAAACATTCATGGGGTGGGATTGTAAGATAAAACTCTTTGGTGCGTTTACTGGCCACCACACTGCTAAAATTACCTTTTGAGGGATTTTGAGCTTTTTGGGTGAATTATTGACAGGGGCCAGTAATAGTCTGCTAGCCTTAGAGAGCATAAAGATTTCTTTTCAGGTTCAGCAGTCTTCTCCAGGCTGTGCTGCCAATATACCTGAACTGTGTGTTGTAGGAAATACAGCTGAAGTGTGAAATGACACTGTACAGTCAAGGTCATATTGGTATTTGGCTCATCTTCCAAGCCTGATAATGTATGTATGAACAGTAAGGATTTGGGGGAAGTGGAAACTATTGTATTTATTATAAAATGGACTGAAGCTACCAGTAGAACAACATTTTCACAATGTAGCATCCTAGCTACTGACTTACTGTTATCAAAAGAACCTTTGACAAATAAATCCTAGCATCACCTGGGAACATCTGACTTCTTAAAGCCCCTTCTGTCTGGCTTTCAGTGCAGAAACCAAGTTGGTTTCACTGGCTGGTTGACAAATGTTCTGTCTAGTGGGAGACAGAGATGATGTGGTTCATTTTTGTTGCTTTAGATCTGTCAACAGCTGAGGACTCATTGTTCATGAGAGGTTTTTGACTCATCTGAAGTCCCTGACAAAGGTGGCTGGAATCTTGCCTTAGTGGTTCTGCTCTTCAGTCACACAGAAACAGATGCTGACATTCAGCTGTGCCTTATCCGCCCAGAGGGCTGTCACACATTCCCCATGGCTCCAGATCTTCATGATGCTTTCTGCTTGTTCCATGTCACTGAGAGGGTTTGGGAGGATTGCCCTCTAGAACCCTGTCAGTGACAATGGGACACGTCCAAGCATAGCTGACACACAGCTCTGTCTTCCTGAATGTGTAGCTCTGCACACAAGTGGGAGAGGAAAGGTGAATGCTACAGGCGGAGAGAAGGCAAAGAAACTAGGCCTCAGAGAGGATGTGGGGCCTTCTGTGCTGTGTAGCTGGACACTGTGGGAGCTGGCAAACTTCATTTGCTTCCCGCAATCTTCAGAATACAATGTGAGTGGCTGCTCTAGTCCTCCTCTGTGTGCAGATTCCCTGGGAGGTATGCCCTGGTGGGCCAAAACTCTGGGAGATGTGTTGTAG
This sequence comes from Morus bassanus, assembly GCA_031468815.1. Taxonomy (NCBI): domain Eukaryota; kingdom Metazoa; phylum Chordata; class Aves; order Suliformes; family Sulidae; genus Morus; species Morus bassanus. The sequence continues at coordinate 18,111,894 of CM062576.1, read as the reverse complement.
GCAAACTTTAAGAAGAGGAAGAGAAGGGGAGAGAAACTGAGAAAAGAAGGACTAGACTTTTCCAAGAACTGCACTTAGTAGGAACCGGTCCTTTTTGACCCCTGCCATAGGGTGGCATTTGCAAACAGTGTTCGTAACACCAGGCAGCAAGCACTTCTGCAATCTCCCCTCATTGCAGATGCCTGCCCTCCGTGCAGCCTTCATGCCAAAAGTCAGTGTCAAGGCCCTGATGCCAGATACCCTAGACAGTCTTAGTGCGTGGCTTACTCTTTAGAAGGGAGACTATAAGAAAAAAAATCCTAGCATCTTAATCCAAGAGTCCTGGGCAAAGCTTCCTCAACAAAGTACATGCTTGAGGGCATGATAGACACTTGATTATTGGTGCCTGACTGCCATGGTAGAGGAGAGTAGCCAGAGTCCTAAAAAAAATGGAACATCAACACTCCTTCAGTACCTCTGTGTACTAGTAAACCTTTTGTTTTCATGGTCTCATTAAAAGTTTCTCTTCACTCCTCTTCACACTTAATTTATTGGGGTTTCATTTGTATCAATATGTGATGTTTTTAAATGGTCTAGGATGTCCAGCAGCTTACTAATTGAAAGTCAAATTTAAAAGTTTTAAATGAACAAGGAAAAAAAAACAAATCCTGGTCCCCCTTACACAAACACAGTGCTCTGAGTTCAGTGTCTAATGTGATGTTGGTAAGGTATCATGTACCAGTCTGCTGTCAATATGAGCTCCATCATTCTGCAAACAATGAGCACTGTGACTTTGCGCTCAGAAGTACGGTGAAGGCAGGGCAAGAGTCCTGCCAAGTCCTGCCAGCTACCAGGAAGAGTAGATACAGGTCTGCAGTCACAGCAAGGAAGAAATGGACCGCCTGAGAGGGTTCGAGGGGAGACACACACACGTCAAAATACCTTGATACAGCTTTGAGCGTGGTTCCAAGAACAGCAGTATTCGCTAACGTACTGGGGTCTCTGAGTAGGTGACTCCCCCTTGCAGTATGACTCCCCCAACAGAAATGGGCTGCTGTGTGTTTGTGTCTCAGGGTCAGGTTGGGGATAGGGAAGGAGTTGGGGACTCTGAAGGACTTAATTGGATGCTTCTTTCCTTGCTTATTTTATTTTGCAAAATGCTGTGTGTTCACAGGCATGTACAGTGGTTCCAGTGCTAACCATAATGGTCCCTCACCAGGTATATTGCCACCTCCTCATGACATCCCTTCAAGACACCATCCACTCGACTCTACCCTTCCCAGTCCACATCACCATCAGTCACCGTTGGAGAGTGCCAGGGAAGGGTATGTGTATGAAACGTGCTTGGCCTCTGTCTGTCATGATAATGAATGATTGTTTATTTTACTTTGCATGGATGCTGCTTGAATGAAAAACACTGGCTCAAACTAAGCAATTCTGTTTGGTTTAGAATCATAGAATAATTTTGTTTTGTAGGGACCTCAGAAGGTCTTGTCATCCATCCCCTGTGCAAAGCAGAGCTAACTTTGCCATTGCTGTCTGTTTGCTCAGGGCCTTGGCCTTGTCCTCAGCAAAACACACTGAGATCTTTTTTCTTCATAGAATGCAATTGCATTTAGATTTTAATTTTTTTGTTTTTAATTCTTCCTTGATGACTTCTTGTAGGTTTGGGTGAGTGCGTGGAACTTTTTTCAGCTAAAATGAGAAATCTCTCAAAGGGTAAAAACCCAATCTATGACTCACTCGGGAATAAGGCAGTGTTTGCCTTAGTAAGACTTACTTTGTGTCAGAGAGGCAGGCTTTCTCACTTCCTTGCTCTCTGATAAGATTTTCTGTAATACATCTCTCAGCAGCAGGCATTAACCAGTAAGCTCCTAATCAGGAAAGGGTGTATTATCATGCTGATTGTATAGATTGCATTGCTACAGTATGGATTGCATTGCATCACACTGCTACAGTATCTGATACTTCTAAAGCACCATTTGTTCAAGGATCTCATAACATCTCAACATTAAAGAATCTCTGTAAGCCACAGAATTCTGCTCTAATCTTTTTGTCCGGATTTTTTTTTGGTGCCTAGCCTCATGCAAATTAAACATCAAACTTACAGTTTTTCTTCCCAGCACTGTGGACAGGGAGGAGACTCTGATTTTGTTTTACTGATGGGAACTTGGGATACAGAGAGATTAAGAGAGTTTTTTTCCTAAAAATATGTTTGGGTTCTTTAGCAAATGCAGCAGTTGAATGTAGTTTTCCCATCCTAGTCCAGTGACTGACCCATCCCTTCTTCTGTATTTCTGGAAAGCCCAGAAATAGTCTGGGGGAGTAGGATCCCTTCCTCTCACTGCTCCCCAGTGCGCTGCTCAGCTCTTTCCTCTTTGAGTTGGTTCCTAGGGGAGTTAAGGCAAAAAATCCCAACCAAGAACGAAATAAAGTAAGGATATACTATGGGAAGGATTTAACAGGCTGTCAGTAAGGTGGATTTTTTCCACGTTCTGGTACAGTTAATAAGAAATGAAAGCAAAGACTTGACCAGAATGAGGGCAAGAGACAGTTTGCAGTTTGAGGGGCCTGAAGCTCCCAGATGAATTCTCCTTGCTGCCCCTCATGTCTCCATTCCAGAGTATGGCACTTCTCTTTCAGCAGAAACACGATGCTGAGTAAGCTGAGTTTCTCACTGAGCTCCTTCTACAGTCATTTTGATCATTTGCTTAGGCCAAAGTTTACATCAGACTTGTCTCTGCTCTTTTCAGTTCTAGTGGAATAGGTATTCTTTCTCAGAGGAGACAACAGTGCTGATTTATTATCTCAGTGCTTATATACCTAAGTAATGTAAAGCCTTTGCATGAAACACCATGGTTAATATCCTATGACAAAATGTACGAGTGAGATGATACAGATTTCTAACCATGAACCAAACATCAGGAAATGGGGAGTGGAATATATTTTTGAATAGGTATTTTAAAACAGGGTATCTAGTTTCATGACATAATTACTTGGAATTTTTCAGCATCTCAAATACCATTATCTAAACTCAAAATAATCTGCATTCAGCATTGTCATACCCAGTCCAAGATCCTTTTGCTGTATTTAATTGTTTATGCTTACATTATTAATGACTGCTGAAATAAAGCCCATACATGACATTTTAAGTGCAAGTACAGAAACTTAGTGTGAACTAATAGTCCTTGAATTTCATTTAGCACAGTTTTGTTCAAAGCATTCATCCATTTAACTGGGCAAAATCACTTAATAATCTAATGCTTGGAGCCACTGAATTGCAGAACTATGACACCTTTGCCAGTTCATAGCAGTGTGCCATTACTCATATAAAATACATATGGCTTACAATAGGAAAGAAACACCTAACACTGCTTTTCTTCATATTAACTGCTCCAGCTTTCTGGCACACACATAATGTTTTGCCTCATTTGTCAGCTGTCTCAGCATTCATGTTTAAGTAAATGCAAAGAATTTCTATACTGTGAATCAGTATGATGACAAGACTGGATTGCGTAGTTTAAGTCTGTGGAATGAACCAAATGATTACTATCAAGAAATCTAATTACTGAGTCATCAAATATGCAAGATGCCAAAAACTACATGAGGCGGAGTACAAATAGTCTACTCAAGTTTGACATAAGATTCAGAATTTGATTTAAAGGCTTTTTCTTTTTTTTTAAAAAAAGCCCTGTGTTATACCATCCTTTGCCAAAGTCAATACCAAGCGCAGCAGTCAATTTTCCCAAATGGTTTGCTAAGACATTTAAATAGTTTGACAAAATTATCTAATTCACTTGAAAATGTTCTAACAAAATCTGACTTCATTACCAAATATATTTATACTGGCTTTATACAATATGGAGAGTATTTTTTCAAATTCTGGTATGAAGTGTATGCTAGACCAAAAAATTTTACTTACATTGATATTAATTAAACTAAAAGTGTGTGACTGAGAAATATCTTGGCATCCAGAAAGTGGGCTTGTCATGATCAAGGTTTAAATATATATTTATTTTTTTATTTCAGGTAGCAAAGGTTTATTTTAGCATTTCTTGTAGCATATGCTATGTATAATGTCTAACTCGGTTTCATTTTGCCCATTGCAAAAATAGCCTGTTTTGATTTGTAGCGGAATGAAGATGGAAAACAGCTTTTAGTATTAAATCTTAGGTGGATGTTGCACTTGGCTTTCTTTGTACTATTTTTTTAGCTGTTATTATCTAAGTCGTCTAAAAATGTACTTAGTTTCATTTGTAAAAAAATCTCTGTAAATTCCAGTTTAAAATATTCAGTGTGATAAATTATCAGCTTAAATGAAACTGATACGACTAAAGTTAAGTGAGTTTGAGTGGTGGCACCAAGTTAGGGATTTGCACCAATTTAGCTTAATGACCTAACAAGGTCACTTTGTAGGATCTGAACACGGTCCCTCTATACGTGACTGTGAGGCCCTCTGTCACTTGTGTCGCCCATAACAAACAGCACTTATGTTCTCAAAAGAAGCTGGGGGTACTGACAAATAATAACTTTACTAGGAGGGTGATGTGTCTCCAAGGGAAAGGAAAGTGTAACTATTTTTTTATATTCCTGGGGTAATTTAGGTCATTCCTGCTCTGTAAACACAACAGTAAATGAAGTGGGACGTAGACATCTGTGGTGTCCATAGGTGATGATTAATGAGAACTCTGAATTCAGTCTTGTGAGACTGGATTATATCCTTTAATATAAAGGATTAAGTAATCAAGGTTAGAGGAAGGAGCGTACACAACTCTCTTTTGCCCGGGCTTCTCACCAGCTGAAGCTGACTGCAACCAGTCCAAACCATGTCCCAGACCGCCCTGAACAGCCACTTATCCATACAAAATCACAAGAAGCGGGACTTAAAAACAGTCAAGTGAAAAGAGACATTTTAATCAGGCTGCTTAAACATCAGAATTCTTGTTTGCTTGCTTCTCAGCACCTGTTAATTCAAATACCACAGAAATACTTAAATGTAAAGAGATCTCTGTTAAAAATTTAGTCCTTCATTTCTCTTTACGTGAAGTAACACAACATACACAGACCTTCCCTTCTTTCTCAACCAGGGAACACCATATTTGAAATTCCTGGTATTTTTAAGGTTGAAAACAGATATGCAGGATAAAATCTTGTGTGTTAGATTTTTATTTGTACTACTACCATGTTATGCTTTGGCAATAAGAGACTGTAAGCCACCTCCTACCCACATTTCAGCCCTGTTACATACATTGCCAGGACCCTGTCAGGTGCCTCTATTTCAAAAAAGAATCTGGCACAGCCCCGCAGCTCCTCTCAGTGACCTGCAGAGCCAGGAGAAAGCACCCGCCAGCAACCAGCCCCACACCTCTGCTCAGTGGGATTGTTTTTGGCTTCAGCTTTACTGGCAGATGATGATGGCCTACAAAGGCTTTGGTGGGCTCTTGCTCATCAGATGGGACCAGACTCAAATTGTTTTACTGTTGGTTGCAAGCAGCTAGTTTTCTGGAGCATGACTGATTCTGGGATAAGATTTAAGAAATTGCCTCAAAATCAATAAAAGAAATGGGGGAGATTCTTTTCAGTAGGTTGTTCTATCTCCTTAACTGCCAGAATCCATGGCCAGATTGGAAAATACATTTGTGTACCTAATTCTCATTACTTTCAGTGACAATTAGGTGTCTTAACTACTTATGTCAAAGTTTTATTCATCTTTAAGTTTGTGAGCTCACATAAATAAATTGACTAGGAACTGGCATGGTGCTAGAATCTTTGTAGGAAACAAACTTTTACTCTCTAGAAGTACTCCAGAGAAGTAAATACCTACAGAGTTTTTATAACAGTTCCTAGGACCAAGGAGATACATCATTCATTCATTGCGATTCCACTGGAGAATACTCTTCATTTATAATAGAATACACAAGTCAGTGTTTTAGTCTTTCTTTCAAAAGCACTAAAACCAATAACAAGAAACAGATATCTCTGACAGCTGAAAACATTTTCAGTGGAGGAACCCAAGAACCCATCATCATTTATCTCAGTGTTATGGATCTGAGCACGCAAAAGGGGCATCGGTACATCTGTCCAAAGAAAGAACAATGTACAGGTGCGGAGCTGAGGTTCATGTAACAAAGAGAATCAGTAATTAAAAGCATCTGGTTTCAAATCCCAAGTCATTTATCTCATTGTAGAAAATGTGATCAGAATTCATTTATAATCATGTCCAGATAAGCTTATACAGTTTTTTCCCCCCCTTAAAGCAAAATTAGCATTAGCGTAGGCTTAGTTCAACAATACATGCTTAAGAATAACTTTGTGCTTGATCATGGGGTAAAATATTGTTTCGTCATCAGCAGAAATAGGTGGGCATATATTTCATTTGTGTTTCTAAAAGGGCTGGATTGATGTTCATTAGAGAGACTTCATCAGTGCCTCTCAAAGTAAGTGCTGTGTTGCCTGCCCAGAAGAGACACTGTAAGCAAAATTATCTTAGAGTAAGAAATAAGAGAGTTACAGGAGGAGGTGAGAGGTTAAAGGAGTTGGTCAGAGTAACTCAGGAACCATTTAAGATGGATTCAACTGCAGCTCTTCTGCATTACATTAATGATTTTAGCCATTACTGGTTTTATCTAGTTAAATTTATGCTTAACGTCTGTAAAGCTGATTTTTTCTTTTCTTTTTTTTTAAATTATGTTTTGCTTTTTAAGTGAAACTTCTGCAGTTACATGTAAACCATATATGCCAAACACAATAATTTATCATGGTATAACAAATATTAAGTTATCTTAACATCTCTCACTCTTCGCTATAGTGCCTTTTAGACTGTACACTTGAGGAAAGCAGGCATCAGGTACCTGTACAGAATCTACCTGCACCTGGGACCATCTTGCTGCATACTTGCCAGAGAATAATGACCTTAAATGACTAAAATAAGATAGGTCAGTCAAGCATGCAGTACATGCTGGATAATGCCGAGTAGACAGTATCTGTGTTTGATTGCATGTCTTTGTAGTTGACTTCCTGGCAATCACTTGAACCTAAGGCAGTGCTCTTTATTTAAATATGTTTTGGTATTTCTGTGACCACAAGGATTTTTATTTTACTTTTGAAATATATTTTCCTGCAAGATTTTTAGCAAGAATAAGTTTTCAGATTTTCCTTATGTGTAGCAGCTTCCACTGTAGTGATTCATCAGCTTCACTTCAAAGGAGATTATTGATCAAACCCTTATAAATAAATATGTCTTTTAGATTGGCACAGTTCCCATAATGATCGCTGTGATTAAATGCTCTGCAGAAGTTGCATGTATCAGGTCAGAACAATTGAAGAGATATTCATTTAACATAGAAAAAACGTGTTTGTGTCTATTTGTGAGATTGTGTAGGTAATGAAATGCATCACAAAACGCTGAGTTATGTTTTACACCCAACTGAGACTTGCATGTGTATTTGTTAGAAAACACTGTGAGTATTTCAGTAAGTCACTCGGTACCCAAAGAGAAGGCCCACACAGAAAGCCTTTGAGTGTACCAGGAAAGGACTCCTTTGGCTCCTGTATAATTTTGAACCCGAAGCTGTTTCCATATCACTGTTGGTTGGTGTTATTAAAAATATTCTAAAGCAGTTAAATGACCTAAGACTCTTCAGTCACATTAAAGGTCCCGTGGATATTATTCTCCATAATGCTTATGAAGCCCCTCTTACTCCTCATAGCTAACTAGCTCCTGCACTCATTGTACAGGCACGTGTTGACACTGCTGGGAGTGTGGGTGAGTGAAGATGCAGAACTGGATTAAAATAATCCAGGGCAGTATTCTGAATGAAAAATAGTATCTTGTATTTATCTAGAAGCAAGGAAAAGGCTGACATTGCCTCAGTCCTACTTTAAAGATGTTACGCATGGAGGTACGTCACACACTGCATTAGTAGCAGAGCCAGGAATAGAGCCCTAGTCTCTTAACAGCAGCCAGCTCATCAGGCTGGCCACAAGCACAGCGAGAAGAGAGAAAAACAGAAACATGGTGTCGTATCTTGCAGTCGTGGAGCAGAGACTGAGGCCTTATAGGAAGGGCAGTGTGTCACAGCCCAGTAAGTTGTTTGCTCATTGTTTATAGAAAAGGATAATAAAATGCAATGATGCCCAGCAAGGTGATCTGCAGTGAAGGATTTATTATATATCAGGGAGAGGGGGGGAAGAGGAGAAAGGAAGAAAGAGGGAGAGGAGGAAAAGATTCCTTGCATTCCAGAAACGTAGCCAGAGGCACCTGGCAGTGATTAGTGCAAAGGTTCACCAAACTTCAGATAGAGTCCGTCTTAAAGAAAAAAAAAAGTGAAAAAAAAGTGAACGGTATAACTGTTTCCTGAGCATGTGCTGACAGAAATTCCCGTAGGGCAAGACCCAGAACAGAAACACGTGGCAAGAGATTGGGCGCTATCCAGAGACCAGATTAGCAGAGCTTTACACATCATTTTTAATGTTATGGGAAGAGATGAAAATCAGTGTTAACTTTTTTTTTTCCATTAAAAAAAAGTAATCTCCTGGTCCTGGAACTGAATTGGACTTTCTCACAATATAAGTAACTATAATGCTTGGGGGAGAGATTTTATGAATGAAATGGTTGGCATGCTGGATTTTACGGTAGAACCTGGTTTCATGAAAAATCTCAGTCTTTGTAACTAGCTGCAATACTGTACAAGTCACTTAAGATAAAACATGGAGCTTCTTTGCTTTGTGCTTCTCACTCTGGTGCTTTATTATATACTTTTCTTCACATTAATTTGAGTTAAACATAATTCTTAAAGTCAAGATTTTTTGATATGGTGATATGCTTTGCATGAGAACTGTATTACAGAATGGTCTTATAACCCAAAATATACGAAAAATTATTTGAGATAAAGGACAGATGTTTTTCAGTCTGGATTTGGTCCTGTTTCCACTGAACTCAATGGGATATGGGTTGAGGTTCTTTGTCTAGCTGAGGAATCTGCCAATCAAGCCATCACATCATAAAAAGAAAAAAAAAAAAACCACCAGACAGCTTTCATATTGGAAACATCCCTATCTTAGCTATTTCTATTTTGTGGTTACACTTCATTCCCACTTATTATTCACGAGTCTTAGTTTGAATTTATTTTCATTATTTTTCAATTTCCAATTCTGTTCAATATTTACTAATTAAGTATACTGTGCGTAGTTTTTGGCAGTCAAGAGATGATCAAGTAGATCATGAAAAAGCTCATCCTAAAACAGCTCAAAATCTGGCTTTACAATTTCTGTGTTAATTGTCCAGGAACTGCTGTTGAACAAAGACTGGCTAAAGCGAAGTGTAAAACTATTTCTTACTCAGACCAAGTACTGTGGATGAATATAGAAAACATCTTGACAGAAAGCTCAGCGAAATCAATGTCAATGTATATTTATTTTTTGGTTCTTTATGTTGCCATTTGGTGTGCATTGTGAAAATACACAAATTCTTGTACACCACTGCACATTTTGGGAGGCTGAAAGTGGAGGCAGGATAAGTAAATCTAAAACAAGGTAATGGTACTTGTAGCCTATTAGATGTCTTTTCTACAGCTCACTGCTAGCTCATGGCATACCTAGATAGTTCCCTCATATAGGCCTTACTTAGAATTTAATATGAACTTTCACCATCAAAATATCTTGTAAAACATGATCTTAAGAAAATTTATGTAGAAGTCTTGTGGGGATTTCTGCTTGAGATTCCTAAAGGTATGCACTTTTTAAAATGAGAGAGAAGAGAGATTCATATCTTGTATGTTTTGACTTTTAATTTTCTTTTTAAAAAAATCCTGTCAACATCCAGATTTCTGAGCATTCCCACTGATGTGAGTGACAAATGCTTTGCAGTAGAGGTGAGGAACTGGCTCGTTGTCTATATCTACCACTTGGTTTAGTGACTCTTCGTGGATAGTATCCCATCGCACTTCAAGAGCTTCCTTTAGGAAGGGCAGTGAAGCTGAGTATTTTAAGACAGTGTTTAGCATGGTGCAGAAATGTGCGCAGTATCATAGACAAGGTATGTTAACGAATTAGGATCAGTTCTTCCAATAGTTTTCTGTCGGTTGTGTGGATGAAGGTATTACACAAACTAGATTTTTCTGATTAGTCCTTTTACTTAATTGTCTACTGATGCATCCTCAGGAGAGGAATGCATTAGCTTTGCAATTCCACCTGAAATCATAGGTCCCTCAAGACTAGTATTATGTCATCAGCGCCATCCTACACATGGTGCTTCAAAGGGAATTTGAAAAAACCCACAATACCTGGTCAGTCATACGAAGTTGTATGATGAGTGAAGAGAGAGGAGAATTCCTCTCTGACTCCTTGGGTGATCAGTTTACATCCTGAAGCACAAGATTTGATTACCCCTTGCTTAGCATGGAAATGTTGGTTTTGGCCATTAAATTATTCAGTCCCTTTTTAAAAAACTAGGTATTTTGTTTGATTCTGTGACTTCCTGTGGCTATGAATGCCACGGGCCAGGGCATGCTGTGTGAGCAAAATGTTCCTTTTGTTTTAAGCCAACGTGCTTCTCTCTGTGGTGCATGCCCTGTTGCTCCCGTGTCTTGGACAGAGTGGAGAGGAGGCTGGCTCCTCCATTGCACCCCTGTAATCTGAAAAACTGCATTTTAAATTCTCTTCTTTCAGTGGCATGCTTCTAGTTTGGGCAGTTTTACTTTGTAAGAAAACCTGTCTTACTATTGTAGATGTTGAGCTGGTTTTTTACCCCCGTGGTAACTTAATGCATCAAAACTCAATACAGCTTTTCTGGTTTTACCACTCCGTAATATGTAGTCATTAATAATTAGATTCTTACAGCATCCAACTGTATAGTTCCCTTTCTGTTATTATCACTGCTCAAGAAAGTTGCGCGTTATTCCTACAACACTGCTGTTCCCAGAAGATACTCGAAGTTCAAAACCAGACAACAGGCAGGGAACACAGACTCTTTCGGTGCGTACCTCTCTGTATGAGAGGTATTGAGAAGCTCCTACTGTTATTAGGTCTGAAGTCACCAAAATGAAACTTCGAGTGAAAAAGCTTTCCTACTTGCATAGCATATTACATACGGCAAGGGTTTTAGCAATAGCAGTTTCATTGATAGGCTACTGGAAGTCTGGATTCAGAGAGGGCTTGCTAGTAACTTCATTAGTGGCTGTAGCAGATAATGGCTAGGAATAAAGTAAATGCATGGTTAACGGGTTACCTTTCACATAAGGGATGTACGGTTTCTGATAGTGGAGTAGTAAAAGCCTTGCAGTGGGTTAATTTGTTGTTTGAGTTACTAAGTGTTTTACCATCAAGCATCCTTGTAAGACTGTATCGACAGTCAGACTACATCAGCAGTGCAAGCAATCTGTAAGAAATGTTGATTCTTCTTCGCTTTGTCACAAAGTTAGGGAGATAGTAAAAAGATTTATGCTCCTGAACAGAAATACTCTGTATAATCAGGAGCCCTCAAATTTAATGAATTAAGGAAGGATAAGGACTTTTTTACATGTGTGTGAGTATTTATTTATATCTCTCTCTATGTAGCTGTATATAGGCACAGATATATATTAGAAGGCCCCAAAAGGACCTGCAAAATTACTGAATTATACAAGTTACAATTAAAGTAAAATATATGGTATATATTTATTATTAATATCCAAACCAAATCAAACTGTGGTTGTAGTACAGTATTAATAGGAAATGTCCAGGCTATTAGTTATTGAAACATATATGCTTGAGCTGCTGCCTGGGAATTTTTAATGTATCCAGCTGAGTTCCTGGTGTAAGTAGTTTAGTGTTTCTTCTTCCACACAGAAGGCATCTCCTTTTAAACTCTTTTCTGTTGCTAATGCATTATCTATTTAATTTGTATCAGGAATGATTCCTCCCCTCCTTTAACAACCTGAGTATCACAGCAACCTAATTAGTAGGCAAATATTCAGGAGAGAATTAAAAACACGGCACTGGGGACTAGACAGTTAGCTGATGAAAAAACTCTCTTTGAGCATGCCAGAGCACATTCACACATGCATACACGCACAAACAAAGTAGTATTTTAGGGACCAGCTCCAGCTGTAGGCATTGTGATGAATATTTTAAGGAGACAAATCCCCATGTTGGCCACTTGTGGTAATATAGCCAGATTTTTCTGCTGAGCAAAGCTCTTTCCTAACTAAAATCTGTGCCTTAACTTATGGGAAACATGTTAAATTCCCTGTTTGTGAGAGACTGAGCAGAACATAGTAGATTTTATGGTGACCTGCTCAACTGTATGAAGCTCTCTTCATGGAGAGGAGGCAGTGATGGTCAAGTGTTAGACGGAGCTTTCAGGGTTTCAGCTCAAGTTCCTGTGCTGCAATGAGTTACCAGGATACTGGTTGCCCGCGGACAGCAATGTTTGCTGAGCTCCAGCACTGTGACAGCAGTGCCAAGTGGGAGCGGCGAGCTGGCAGCTCTGTGCGGCTGCTCAGCTCGCCCAGCTGGAGCAGGGCCCCGCACACATCCGCAGCCCTCCTGCCTCACATGGGGAATCTCACCTGCTCTTACCCAGTCATTTCAAAGGCTTCGAGGCACAAACGCTATCGCAACTGTTGAGCTCACACACAGGAAAAACAGGAATGCAAAAGAGTGTGAATGGGGAGAAGCGCTGCCTTAAAAATAACAATAAAAACTGTAGATTCTTCTCACATGGTTAAGATTTAAATAGCCTCTGGGAGTAGTTAAACTGGGTAGGGAAGCTGGGATTTTCAGTATTCCCACAGCTGGACACCTTAAATGTACAGTTTTTCTTTGACATGCAACATATTTGCGTAGAATTTAAAAATGCGATTACTTGCCCATCCTAACAAAGCACTCGACACAGGGCAGCCCGGCAGGCCTCTATGGGGTGTTACATTTCCCAGCAGTAGCCAGGACAAGACATTTCAAGAGAAGGCAGAGGAAACCCAACACAGGCAGTTGCGGAGTACTCACTCACCAGAAGTATTTTCCTCCCTTATTCAGAGTGGTTTCTGGCTCGTCCAGGCCTCGGAGTTTTTGGTACATCTTTTGTTTCTCTTTAAAATGTGTGTGTGGTCATTATCCATATAAATGTCACGATCATGATCTCTTCTAGCTATTATCTTTCCAATGAAAACAACTGCAATCTTTTTAATCTCCTTTCAGATAGAAGCATTTGCAGGCTTCTAATAGCATTTCTGGCATGTCAAGGACAATGTCTTCATGTGTGCTGTTTGAAGGGGCTGGTGACCATTTTGTAATTTGTGGTTGTGCTTTGCCGGCACTCCCTTGCAGCCTCGGAAGAGACCGTAGCAAAGGCTTTTTGCAGGTCCCAGAAGATAATGTCAGCCCCGTCTTCATGCAGTAGCTCACCACAGACAGGCATTTGAGCACATTTGCAGAAGATACGACTTGTAGCTGGGCTGCATGACAGCTTGCTTCTGTTAAACTATTTCTCTACTGAGACCTTTGAGGAAAAACTACAGCCACATGGGAGCTGACCTTAGCATTTAAGCTGCTTCTTAGCAAATAAACTCGGTATTTTCCCCCAAGCATCTGCTCTTCAGCATTCAGACTCCAGAGAGCATTTTCTGTCTCTGACCTGAAGAGGGCACAGGTGGCCCCTGCATTCTCCACATCCCTTTTTAGCACCTTTGCAGCCCCAGGCCTTTACCCTCGGGTAGGGTAAGGACCATCCCAGCTCTGTTGCTGAGCTCTTTTTAATATGCACTTAAAACAAAATGAAGGTATGATTTTTTTTTCTTTGCATGTTGGCTTTTAAAATTTGACTTTAGTCTGCTTTATTTTACATATTGCTGGTCACTGCTTATTGGGGGTAGTGTTATCTTTCTCACGAAGAATTTATTTTCCAGTTCTTACATATTTAGCTGGAAAATATCCTTGCCTTCACCCATTTAACAATACTGGTTTATTTCCTCAGTTTAGTTGGGGGATAGTCAGAGTCTCTGTGGTTTGTATTATATGCCTTATTTTTCTGCTTTGGGAGATGGAATTATTTCAGCATAGGATGGGCCTTGACTGGTTGATTTATTTAAGCCTCTTTTAATAGAGTGTCACTGTGACAGCTTTTGGCAGTGTTCCTCTGCCTCTCCTGTTAAATTTGATTAAGCTGTTGTCACCATTAATTCACAGTTCATCTATATTTACCTCCTGAATGCTCCCACGTAGTGCTTAGCCCTAAGTCAAGCATAGGCTCGCTCCCCAAGTTTAATCCTAACTGCTCCAAGAAGCAGTTGTGTAAACTGGTGAGGAACTGCTATTGCAAATCATGGTTTATGGTGTTTGAACGGCTTGTGCAATGGTAGACGAAGGCACCAGCGATGGATTCAATTTGGTTTTCAGTTGATTATTTGTATGCCTGCAATGGTTTGTGCTCAGTATTTTTTTTCCAGCTAGGTGACACGTATTACAATCTGCAGAGGTATTTTTATTTCTGCGCCTCAGGACCTGTAGCTATGAAGTTTCAGCAGGGTGGCTCTCAAACAGACAGGTGGTTTTTCTAGCGTCTGAAGGTTCTAGTGCTGCTCAGAGAGCTGCTTCTTATGTTTAGCAAAAGCTCCAGAGGCAGCAGAGAGTATATGGTGAACATATGGTCCACGCAGCCTGCACATTTGACAGTGTAACGCTGGGCTATAGAGCAAAAGGCCATGTGTCACAGCTGCCATAGGAAGGTAGACGATCCAGCTTCCACCTATTTACTTGTTTTTAGGGTTAGTTTAATGCAGTTCTAAAAGAGGCTTGTACATGAATGGCCAGGTTTTTGGTCCCATCTTCCGCACCATGCCATACTTTCTGGCCAAAAGACAGTTCTTTTGGCAACTGGTTTGTCCCATCTGGGCCAGCTGCTGTACCACCCCTTGGTGGGACGGTCGCCTGGTGGCAGGGAGGAAGCACTGAAGCTTATCTGCTCCACTAGTGGCAGAGGATGCCTGGGGATTTCATGGGAGCAGGTTAGTGAGGTTTTTTCCTCAGCTGTTCCAGCTTCTCATAGGAGTGTTCGGTCAGGGTCTGTTCCCCAAGCGGGACTGCCCCAGCGCTCCTGTGCTGGCCCAAGTCCCAGATGTCTGGGGGAAATTTTCCATCTCTCAGGTACAACCACCTCTCAGTCTTACACTGAGCGGTGCCACCACAAGCAAACACTTACTCAGGCTTTTTCTTTGAAAGGACGGTACCATCTGTTGCAGCTAAAGCTGTACTTCTAAGTCTAAAAAATCCTACATGAGGAATGACTGAAACCAATGCTTTTCTTTGTCTTGGCTGCAACTTGGGTATAAAGCTTTACCCCGTTACAGCTATGGAGGCATGTAAACAATTTACTTGCATTTACTCACTCTACCTACATTTTCCACTTCTGTTTTCTGGACATGTATCTCAGCTCACAAAATTTTAAATTAAAGCTGAGCTGTGTTTAAGTTGCTCACTGAGGAGTGTTGTCATTTTGATCCTGTCGTTCTGACAGGAAGTCAGTGTAAAAGAACAGAAATCCTTTTCTAACTCCCTTTCCTCCTAATGAAGACTGAAAGCAGCACTGCATTGTTATCTTTTTTTTTTCTGCAACATAATTTCTACCTGCAAAATAAACACTTCTATAGTTTGGCCATTATGGAAATAGGGCCTTTCAAGCATTTCATTTTCCCATATTGTGATTTGATATGTGAAGTTTTTCTGTATTTTCTTTTTCTAGGCTTGCTCCCAACATAATCTCTCCACTTGTCAGCCCCCTGAAAGCATTAGTTCCACCTTCTCTATTGCAGAAACACGGCTCTCCATCATCACACAGCCAGTCACCAAATGGGCAGCAATTTTCTGGAATACCAAATAAACCATACGCTCAGTTTCAAAACCAGTCTGTACAGCAGGGATCTCAAGGTAACTCTTCCCTCTTTTTTTCCTTTTTTTTTTTTTTTTTTTTTTTTGAACTTTCCTAATTCCTAGTTGGGGAGAAAGAATTTATTTCAGGTTTTGCATTTTTGGCTAATACTGTCTTATTACAGACTGACAGCATTTCAATGGGAACTCCAATTTTTTAAGTGACTTGATATACATAGAGAGCAAAATTTTCAGACCAGTTCATGCTGTGATATTTTATGATAATGGGGAAAGCTATCACAACAGCAGATTTATTGCACTTACTCAGGTTTTTCAGTAGATGGCTACTAGCTCTGCACCTCATCTGACTGGACATCCAGCTTCCATCAGCTTGGAGAGAGTGACCCTGCCAAAGCAAGAGCCATCTAGTCGCAAAATACATGGGCTGAAGCACACCTTGGTGATGTCCTGCGCAGCCCACTGGTAGTGATGCACTAGACAAGAGCTTAGACAAAGAAAAAATATTTTCCTATTTATTATTTAGAAGTTTGGCATCTCTATTATTTTATATAATAATATACAAAGGCACTCTGTACAACTATACAGTGCCAGTATGGTTTGAGGACAGGAATGGGAGCAGCTAAGTAGCTGTCCCACTGCTTAATTTAAAACATTTTTTGTTCTGAATTACTTAGCCTTTTTAACTGGGAGCATATTTACCTATTCTGAAGTTCTGCTGTGGGAACTAATTAATGTTTCTGCAATTTTTGAGGTATAAATTAGAAAGAGATATTATTATCACAGATTCTTCCAGTAACAGAGGCTTGCATATTTGAGAAATATGTTATCTAATCCAGATGGTATACTGCTTAAGTGTGGTAAATATTCACAATAAAGAAGTGTGCAGGACATCTGTCTGGTTGCAAGTATAACCAAACGTGTAAGTTTATACAGGCAGATAACCAGGTTTTTGAAACTCGTTTCACAGCTGTACTGTCATTTGTATGAAGTCATTTTTGGCTGGCAAAGTATCACATGTGATCAATTTACCAGTGGGCAAAATAGGTTTGCTTTCTCTCAATATATGCTAAGGCTAGGTCTGAAACACAGGAGTCGAACGCAAATCCAGTGAGTAATTCCCAGCTGTAACGGGGTTCAGTATCCCAACAGTTCCCTCTGCCCTTCATTCTCTGAGGAGTATTTTTGCGCTTTGGTTGGACTGACTTAGTCCGAAAAGTTAAGGCATATTATATTAAATGATTTGTGCTGAAGGAAAAACTAACTCAACCTGATGCTCAACAGATTATCCAATTTAAAAAGATTAACTCTGTAAGGGAAAAGTGGCAGATTTATGATAGCATATAATGATATATGATTATGTTACTATAATGAGCTAAATAACTACAAACCACAAGAGGAAAGTTTAGCAGCTCATTACTATGGCAGAAACAAATGCATAGACAGAACAAGTTTTGAACCACTTAAATAAATTGACTTTATTCCTTAAGAAAACCACATTTCCTTTTGAATGAATTGTTGCTTTCTAAGTGTTATGTCGTGTGGTTTTGAAAAAGCAATAATTTTCCACTTTGGCCAAATGTTGAAGTATTATTATAAATTCATTATGGAAATGGTCATTCAAAAATCAATTCTGATTAGCAGCCTTTGAAATCAATTGATTTGTAACCTGTACTTAGCTGTACTTGCTCTACATCTTTTTTGCATCTCAGTTCATTAATAGCACATTTTTCTAGTGGAATCTGTAGTAATTTGGGAGTTTTGTATTTTTCCAAAAAGAGGAACACTATAGAAGTCTAGCTGTGGACCTAGGCATCTGTGTAGAAGCATCTAAACATTGCGGATCTGAAATTTTTAGAAGACAGCAAGCTTTGTCAAGCTGGTAGCAGAAATATTAATAATGAAAGAATAAGCTGACATTATTTATATGTTTAAACCTAGTTGTAGTAAGATCACATGGAAATTATTACATGCTGAAAGAATCTGGCAGGCAATGGAATCCTGTAGTTATTTATACCTGACATGATTTCTTGTCAGAAATTTTATGGAATTCGAAAAGCTGAGATTTATTTGCACATACATGTAAATGACATGACATAACACGATGGCATTTAATAAGCATATTCCAATTACTTGCTCATTACATCATTCATTTTAAACCTGCTTGATGGTTTCTAGGCCATGCCTTAGAGAAACAGAGGCAGCCAGTGCACTGTGTGAAGTGGCTAACTGCAGCTTTTCTGTCACAACCTATTTCAAAGCAAAATTTTAACTAAATGTTATGTTTGGAACTCACTTTATTCCTTTATTAACTGTTATATTTCTACATCTACTGTACATAAAACATTTAATAGTGATCATTTAAACTGACAGGACATTTAGTAAATTCTTCACTTGAAAATTAACTTCAGAAAATTTTTTATTTAAATCAAAAATGAAGGAAAACCTGAAATCCATGTGGAAAAAAAAATATTGGTGAAACACTTGTTGCCAAATAGGTCCTACACTGTTACTCTCCTAGAAGGAGCAAGGATGTTTCCACCAGACAAGCCTTCTTGCTTACTTCATATTTTAACCACTGAAGGGAGTCTTTTTTAAGAACTTGTAAAAAATGCTCCATGTTTAGTTTACTCTAATCAACCATATGTGGTTGTTAACTGAACCATTGGTTATGGGATTTTAATCATATCTTAATTCCTAATACTTTCTGTGTAAAGCATCTCAAAAAACCTAAAGGAACCACAACTAAATGGCATGAACCAAAAGCACCTCTGTTTCATACTGCACATCTTAAAAATGTATAAATGCAGTAAAGCTCTGACTTATATTGGATATGCAAATCAAACGTTGTTCTGGCTGCAAGCAACAAGTTTCATTTCCTGTAGTTGTGTAAAATGAATGAAGCCTTATCTGGCAAGAGCACCAGTTGTTACAAAGTCATTGTGGTTGCTTTAACTTATGTGGCCTTTCCATCTCTAGTCTAATGACTTTGGTTTTCGGGAACACTTAGCATTTAAACAAGCTGGCAATTGTCCCTTTTTAATGGTGTAAAAGATGCATGAGGCTCAGATCCTCTGGAACAGACTGACTGGCCTCTTGAGCCATGCTGGGCTGCTGAAGGCCATCAGCAAGAGCCAACCTACCTGGTACCAAAAGAAACTCTTCAATTGTGCCTCTGAAGCAGCGGGTGGGAATATAGAAAGTATATGAAAAGTCATGAAAAAAATCTTACTGACATAGCAACTCACTGATCCTGCAGTCCTTCAACCTGGCGGTATGCAATTTCAGTCACTCCAAGACTCATTTCCACCTTCCAGGATCGACATTCACCTAGCTACATTTTCAAATACAGCTTTTAATACTGCAAGCGCAATTCTTCCTACACAAGTGTTGTTGCATGCCCAGATTAAGTGCAGGGAACATCACCAAATTCTTCCTATATGTCCTAGTATTGGAATTGCAGATCAGGTTCACCAGCTGCAACTGCAGTTCTTCGGTGTTTCAGATGTAAGGTCAGAGTCCTCCTGAATAAAATGCTGCCACTGTCACTCCCCGTGAAACCTCCTTGCAGTCATGTGAGAGGTTTTTCTGAAGATAAGTCATGTAAACACACAGAAGAGAAATACGAGAGCTTGCTGACAGGTCTCCAACCAGGGCAGTGAACTGGCTGGTGTAAGATCCCTGCATAAGGGATAAAGCAGGCACTCTCTAACTCAGTAATCTTCTCAGTGCTCTGGTCTATGCAGAAGAGCTCTCTTGAGTCTCCACCTCTTTCTCACCATTTGCAATTGCAAAAGCTTTTGGGAGTCTGTCTTTCCTCTCCACCTTTCATCCTCAAGGAAGCAGGTACCTGCCTTGTGGTCCACTCCTCCCATAGCCATCCCTGTGCCTTTTTCCACACACATAGAATGCCTTCCATAAAGTCTCTGTCCCTTTCTTATAGGGTCCCACTGTCTCATCATTTCTGTGAAGCTAGTGAAAAAGGAAGTAAGCTTTCATTACACTGCTCAGGTCAGAAGGGTTAAAAGTCCCATTTTTAGTGTCATGGGTTTTTTTACCTGGCCAGTGTCCTTGCTGCAACCTTTCCCTTTTTCGCTCCATCTTTTTTCTTTAGTTTGCTACCTGCATTTATCACATCTGCAAGCACATTAAAACAGAGTGGTGTATTTCTCTGTATTTTCTTCAGGAAGCCCTTAGCAGAAATTTGGGCCTGGTGAATACAACAGTGCAGTGACACTAGTATTTTCATACATTGTGTCTCTTCATTGGATAGTTCCAGTAATGCTTTTTGCACTGCCTTTTCAGATTATCACACATGATAATGCTGAGGGATAGATACTGCATGAAGTGATGCTGAGAGATAGATACTGCAATACAAAGAGGAATTTGATTGTTTATGGCAGTTCTTTTCCAGACTTCTGAGTCTGAGGCAGTTCTCTGCCTCAGGTATTTCTTCCTGAGCAGCTAGACGGTGTAACTTAAAACACTTCAAAAGGAACCTTTATCCATAGGTCTTGAGAAAACCCTGGATCCAACTAGTTTCAATCCAGTTCTGCCATGCTTGGCTGTTCTCTGATTTTCTAAGCCACTGTGCCAGCCCTGTAGATCATAAAGATATTTAATTGATTTAACAAAGGCAAGCCTGGGAGCATGACGAAAGGCCAGCAATTACAGACAGAGAAAATACACGTCATGCTTTCCCTAGAAGTGATGTGTATAGCAGACATTCTGGAAAAGGTTCAGTTTTTTTCTCTAGCAATGCTTATAAGTGCTCTCTGCAACCAGTTATACCTCATCTGAGACCAAGTGTCTCATTTTTTTTTCACTGCTCATCTCAAAAGGATATATTTTTAGAAGGCTTACAGCAAGGAGTTCATGTTTTGTAAGCAGAAGAGTCAGGATAATTATCAAAAGCCAATCAGTAAAGCATTGTACCTAAACCCACATCAAAACATGGCTTTGCTACCTCTCATAAGAGCTCTTTGGTTTTTTGAGCCAAGCTCTCCAGGCAGTAAATAGGAGTGGCTGTGTATTTATTCCGAGGAAGGACATGCATCATTTAATACTCAGCTTTCCAAATTTCTGGGCCTTCTTCTACATAGCAGCAAATATGAACAGCTTTCATACAGTGTGCAAAGTCTCTTTATCTAATATAGTCATCCGTTAGTACTTCAGCAATCATGGATATCAACAATTTAGGTATTTTGTGCTGGAGGATCATAGGTTGTCAAGAAATGAATCATCTAATCCTCGTAGATTCTGCCAAAACACATATTAAACTGTGAAACTTCAGAGCAAATCTTTCACCACTTGATGAATTCATTGCATTTCTACTAAAGAATTGCCTCACTTAGCCTTATTTATTACCACCTTAGAAAACATGACCAGAATGAACTGATAGACCCTGAGTTTTGCCTGATACTATCTACTTGGTCAAACTTTGGTAGTAAAGGGAAAAGGTAGAAGAAAACAGGAGGTCTTTCTTAACAGGAAGAAGCTTTTACACTGCATGATTTGTAAGGGACAAACTCCACCCTGTACAGCACCCGGGCGCTCTGGTGATAGGCACAGGTATTTCATTTCTAAACAGACTGAATAGCTGCACAACTGGCCCAGCAAGCCAAGTCTTCCACTGGCAAGTGGAGCTGTGTAATTTCTGTCAGCTGAAGATCTGGTTGTGTCTGTGTTTGACTGAACTACCTGGAGCTTTGGCAGTAGTTCTCAGGAAACGTTGCAGTCTGAGTAAGATTGAGGGAAGAAAGACAACAGCTCCATATTTTTTCTGGCAATTAGAGGAAAATCCTGATGGCACATTCTACTAAACTTTAAGCCTGACTTGGTTGACTTCAGTCACGTATAAGGGAAGGAGCATCATTTCAGAAGGGACTTTCAGAGAAGGTAGGAAAAGGGATAATTAGTGTGTGATGCACCTGGAATCAGGAAAAGGTTATTGAGGCAGGAGAAAGGAAAAGAATTAAATCAGGCCGTGGTTGGTATAAATCTTGTGGCATGCTTTGAGGTCATCCTTATGGGAGCAAATAACATTTTCTTTTAGGATGTTGGCACAAACTTGTAAGTTGTAAAATTCCTTCCTCAGCAATTCATTTGTCCTTTACTGTTAAATATCTTCTTTTGTTGTGTACAACTCATTCACAACTTCTGCTGACAAAAACCAAACTGCTGGTCGACTGGTAATATGATACTTTAAAATAAAGCAGGATGTAAGAGATGTAGGGTTTGCAGGGGACAGAAGTCAAACATGTCCCAAAAGCAGAATGACTGAGGCAGCCAGAGACCATACAGATTTATCTTGGCACTTTTCAGAAGCAAGAAGAGCCTCTAGATGAACTCAGAGTCTTCACCTGACATCCATCTGGAGTCAGTCCTGCACCTTTAGTTCAGTGTTACTTGCAGACTGTGGCTCCCTGTGTTCAATGAAAGGGGTGTCATTTGAAGTAAGAGCGGTCTGAGAAAGGAGAGGTTTAGGGTACTCTTAGAGGTATTTCGAATAAATAGCGCTGTCTCCAGCAGTGCGTAACACACACCGGATGGGAAAAGACTTTACTCAACTGAAAACCAGGCAGTGCTATTCATTTAAATATTGCATTATTGTACTTAAATGAAAAGTAATTCATGATAGACACATTCCCTTAAGAGCTGAGCATCCTGGACCTGATCCAGTGGAGTACATACTACTTAGCTCTGAACACAAGTGGGCTGTTGACTGCGTTGGGCTGATCTATTGCTTGAAATGATGCGCATCCTTGAGATTTTTGTTGATGGGGATCACAGTCCACAGCACCTTGTGGGACCAAGTCTGATGTAGCTTTTATATTATTGCGCCTTATAGAATAGCATGATCATTTTTCCATAGTTAAAACTGAGGAACTAAAAACCCCCACAATAGTAATGAAATACTGTGACAGAAATGGAGCTAATACCGTTGCAGTAGCGTTAAAATGTGCGTGCAATATCTGTTTTCAGGTTACCAAGGCAGCTTTCACTCAATACAGAACTGTTTCCACTATGGAGACTGCTACAGAACAATGGACCAGTCTGTCACCAGTGATGGGCTAACAGGGGAATCCCATTGCTTTAATCCTCTGAGACAGAATGGCTATCACATACTCAATGCACCTTTAGCTTCAACAGGTAATTTATTCCGCCTATAAAGAACTATCCATATGATATTTTTAGCAGGAGGGGAAAAGAACACATTTTATAGTCAATGTTATTACAAAAATATGTTTGCATAAAAAGCTCAGTCACTGAAATTCATTTGCATCTATAAAAATCCCAGAAGGAAAGCAAATTTGTTTTCTTTCATCCTCCCGTATTTGACTGATGGACAAATTCTCCTTTTGTTCTGCTGGATGTCATAGGCAACACACTTTCAGGAGAGCTGACAAACGAGACACTTCTCACATTTATTGGGTGGGCTGTTCATTCTACGTCTCTTCAGGTATGCTCAGGCAGGCTTTTGTAATCAGATCAAAGTTAAGAATATAGTTAACACAACTCTGAAGAAAGTAGCAGCAGCAGCAGGGACTTCCTGTCCATCTAAGAATAAGAGGATGGCTTTGTTTTGCAATACTGACGTTTACAAAACGCAAAGGCACTGCTTTGATAAATTCAGCTAAAAATATTAGTTTCTTTTTGTTTGGGAGTTCCTTTGTGCTGTTGCACATTTATAGCAATTGTATTTTCCTGTTCAGCTACATATTTGCATAACGTAAAATTTGCAACAAGTTATTATAGCTAGATTACTATAATACCTCAGTATTTAAGTACTCATTTTTATAAAGCATTTTTTTCTACTTTTAAAACCACAATTAAGAATTGACAGAACTACTGAAATCAAACAAAATGTGAGTATTGTCAGAGCCATGAAACACTACCATCTACTGCAATCTTTGCTTACATATCTCCAATAAATGTTTCTTCATGTCTGAATTCAGGAGGGCATCTCGGTTAAGGACGATACTGAAAACATATGTTTAAATGCTTTTTGAAATGCGGCCTGAGTCACACCACAAAATTAGAGTTGACTTTCCTGTTTGTTTTGTATTAAAAGAGACTCTGTTCAGAGAGAGCGTGCATGCATTTGTCTGCTGTTCCATACTAGAAAGTGTATGCATCACTAACAAGCACAAGAGTTTAAGATGAAGTTTCAACTTCAACTTTGAATTCTTTTGTGTTATTCATAAGTTTGATGTTACTAAAACATAGTTTTTTCATCTTAACATCAAATTTCAAGTCTAGATTGACAGCCTGCAATATTTAAAGAACAGACTAAATAAACTTTCCAAGAGAAATTGTAGGAGCAAAGAATAATACTATGGCAAGACACCAACTTCAACAACAGTTGATTTTTCTGTCTGGGGCTAAACTATTATGAAATGTTTCTGTGTAGTATTTTTGTTTTTAGAGTGGTTATTGAGGTTTGCAAATACTTAAAAGGCTGAAACATAAACATATATGAAACGTATAAATCTTATCTCATCTTTTTGTGTGTAAAATAGAACCATTCAGGTTTGCAAGATTCATCAAGGCTATGTATTAATTTTTTTCAGGCTTTTATAGCACCATTAATATTAAATGAGATCTCATCTCACAGGAATGCCAAATGTGACTGGCAAACAGCTGGCCCATGAATCACATTAACAGTCAATAAATTTTTATTTTCTGTTCAGGACTTTGGATAGTTTACTCTATCTGGAATCTAATAATGATTTCTGGGGTGTATGCTTATCTTGGGTTTTGTCCATCTGTGGTTGTGTATCCACCGCATATACAGGCTCATCAAATAGAAATTAGCATAACATAAACACTCACAAAACTTATCAAAATACTGGTCACTCCACTTGGACCGACACAACACAGGGCAGATAAACAGGCCAAGTTCATCTTCCAGAGACTTTGGACATATGCTGCATGCCAGATTTCTGCAGACAGCAGAATTTGACCTGTAAACTAACAGTAAATTAATACGTCATAGGAAAATGCAGAAATGTAAATATGTAGAGAATTTGGTCTCAAATAATAAAAACATACCTAATAGTAAAATAACTATAATTAAGGACTGAGCGGACGGTTCTCTCTGAAATCAGGACTGGCTGTATAAGACTACAGGATCTGTCATCACTGCTGGGGGTGCGGTGCCACACAGCCTGCAGGCCTCAATTAAGCCTGGTGCAGCGTTTGACTCAGCCATATCTAGACACACTTGCCTGCGGAGTTGGGCAGGTGGTAGAGTTGAGAGAAAGGCTGAAGAGAAGAAAGAGCCTCATTTTCCACATGGGGAACTGAGGCACAGAAAAGGAGTCGTTTCCCAATGGCTCCACAGAGCTCCTCCATCAAGCAGAGAATGGAGCCAGGTCCCAGTGCTTTAACCACGAGGACCAGCCATCCACACATTGACTTGCAATTCACACCAGCGTGATTTGTAAGAGATTTATTTTCTACATCAGGCACTTGGCTCACAGGCATGTTCTTAACTAGAAGAATCCTGTTCCATGTGTTGCCTCAGCTGACTTAATGCTGCTGATGATTATTAAAATCGTGGTAGGTGGGCTCTGTGGGCTGGGTGCAGGGGTCAGAACCTTGCGCTGAAGCTCAACACAGACACTTCTAAAGACCCAACCCAGATCAGGTAGTACAGGGTAAAACAGAACACGTATCTTAAAGGATGAACATAAGGGGTCAATGTTTCATGCAGTAGTTTGGGCGGGAGGCAGGGGCTATGAAAGTGTTGAAGGGGAAGGCCTCGGAGGTTGCCCAGCCCCCAGGCAGGCAGCAGGGCCATGGGGCAGATAGGAGGGTCTGGTTGGTGGGAGGAGTCGTGTGGGCACGAGAACAGATGCACGGAGGAGAAGGGCAAGGCAAGGGGTGAATACAGCAGGGGTGAAGTAAGGAAAGAGCTGGTCCGCAGTAAAATGAATATGTGCACATGAGCCTTGACTGGCCAGTTGCAAAAGCACATTATACGGGGGTGTAATAGGAAATATTCATGTCCTTTAGGGTAGGCAATAAATCTTTTGGTTTTGGGCTGCCTGGCACTGCAGCTGCCACAGCACCTGGTAGTAGGCAAACCTGTTCCTTTCCACAGGGGTGCACAGCTCAGGGAGGCTCGCAACAGCTGTGGAAGTTTGGCATTATAAAAGGAAAAGGACAGAGAAATTGTTCCCCACCATAGCAACTTTCTGGTAGCCTGGCAAGCACCAGCCAGCTTGGCCAGGTGAGGAGCCAGCAGCACGGTGGGCTTTGGTGGGCTGAGGACACCGTGGTGCACAGCTTCTTCCACAAATCCTGTGAGCCTGACCTGACTCAGGCACGCTTCCGCAGACCTCGCTTCTGCAGTAGGTGGGGATCCGATAAGTGTAGATCCAGAGCAGCTGGGAGACACTTGGAACATTTTTCCTAAGTGCCATTAAAAGGGAAAACACACAAAACAAGAGGACTGCATCACTTTTAGTGCACACTTAGTAGGATCCTTGCCCACTCATTGTTTTGACATCCTATTCAGATAATGACTGTAAAGTCCCAAGAGAATCATACTCTTGATACTTGCACTTTGCTTGCAAATGGGCAGCTTTCGGCAAAAATGAATGGGAGCTTCATCTGCTATGACACAAATGCCCATGGAGATTAGTTTGTGTATCTCCTGGGTAAGGCTTTGATGGTAAACTCTATTGTCTTTTCATTAACACTGTGCCGTACTGTATAATCCCAGGCCTCAAAACTATGCTTCCTTCCTTATATGTACTGTGGTACTAAATCATGTCCATATAACTTGTCACGCTTTCAGGCTATGATGCAATCTCTGAAGCACAGTGTGTATCTGAAGACATGATCTCCAACGGAACTGATGAAAATGGATTCTTCCAAAACGGTGCCTTTGATCACTGCTTGAATCACATTCCTTCCATCTATACAGATACCTAAGAGCAGTGCTGACCTTGTTTCCTTTATTATACCTATAACTGTGTATGTAATAACAAAGGTGTTGTTCAAGTACTTTTATTTAGTCTGTATCCCTATATGTGCTCATTTAAATAAACACCTCACATTTACCAAACCATTTTATACATGAATAGTCTGTATAAGATAATATTGGAACCTGTTCCTTTGCTGTGGCACTTTGAAATTCATGCTTTAAGGGAATGAGGAGCATTTCAAGCAGCTTGTTTTGTAAGTTCTCTCAGTAAAGTGTAAATGTAAGTTATATAATAAACTTGTAAAGAAGTTTTTTTTTTTTTCCTGAAAAGTATGTTTCAATTTGAGAATGTTGTTCCCTTTAATCAGTTTTCATTTAACTCATTGGTCAATTCTCTTTTTTTTTTCTTTTTTTTTTTTTAACTAAAAGGAATTTTTTAATCACAGACCTCATGTATATAAAGATCTTCATTTGCTCAGCTGGTTTTATATTTTCGGTTTTACAAGAAAGCATTAAAAACTGGAAACGAGTGTACTGTCATTTCTTAACATCGTGGGTCTGCTGATAAATCCTAATATTACATTCTTAAAATGCCTGAGAGTGACTTAAACAAAGCAGTGACACTTCAGTAACTGTGAAATTAAAGCAGCCCAAGTGTACGTGAAGAAAACCAAGGGGCACCGTGGGCTGGCATCCTGCTGCCCGCCAGCCCTGCACCATCTCCCAGCCTTCCTGCTGTCCCTGCCATGGCGGGTACATCAGCACTTGCAGCCATCCCAGCAGTGTAGGGGAAAATTAAATGCAGCTGTGGCTGGCTTTTTGCCTCCACAAGTAAATGTACGGCCTCATCCCATGTGAGATCAGTGACACGTCACACTGCACAAACACTGAGAGTGGGGCAGGTCGCCTGATTTCTCCATTCCCAAGACTCAGCAGCCACTCTGAACTCTCCAGTCACACGGTATAGAGAAGAGCAGGACGCTTTCGGAGGGCTTTCCTCTGTCCAAAGCGCTTGTAATCAGTGGCTTCCAGAGGAACAGAGGTCACCTGCAGTAGCTTAGTTTCTTTCACTGTGGCCCTGGCCCCACTGGGCTGCATTTCGCAGCCTAGTCGTGATTCCTGGGAGAGACGGGCATCCTGCAAGGGGACAGGCACTCCCAATGTGTGCCAATGCAGGCGTGTTAGATGTGAGGTCCTGAAAATGTCCCATGGTGGTTTGGGAGAATAATAAGGAAAAACTAACTTTTTTTAAAAAAAATAATTGTTCTCATTTGCAAACTATTGCTAGTTGGGCTTAATATGGCACCCAAGGAACAATGTATGGTTAGCTGAAAGGCTTTATTCTGTCTAATGCACAAACCCCAACCTCTGGAAATGCTGCTGTGTGTGGAACCTGCTGTCCCGCAGGTGTGGGTGCAGCCCACAAGGAAAAAGAAAGGTTGGCAATTTAGGTTAAATAAAGATGTGCCATGCCCCTGGGAAGATACTTGGAGTTAGCATCAACTTTGCTCTTGTACTATAAATGACAATAAATGTCCTAGCTGCCCCCGCAGTGTCCACCTGTGACTGGCTGTGCCTCCCACGCCCGATGCCAGAGGGCTTGAGTGTGGCCACAGGGCAGAGCTGTCGTGAAAAGGCTGAAGGACATGTTTACAGCAGGTCCCAGAGTGAAGTCTGCAAAAGGACACCATGCCCACACCAGTGACAAGCCGTTCCCACACCACCACGTCTGCAGCAGCAGAGGTGCCACGCCAGGCAGATGACAGCCTAAGGAGGCTGTCCTGTGCCCGTCCGAGCCAGGGGTGCACACCTGAGATACTGCTGATGCCCGGGAAGTTTTCACCACCAGGCAAATCTTCACAAGCACCATTCACTAAGGGATGCCCAGATTGAGCATCAACCGATGTCTGGCAAATACCTTTCATTTACAGCTTAAAGTTACCCAGGCTACCATGGGGCACCACTGAAAAGCTCACACTGGGTTGAAACCCGTCAGTGACCGAGGACGGTACTTTCTTTTTTTCCTCTCTTCTCCCCATTACCAGGATCTGCTTGGCAGCGGTGTGCCCAGGTGGTGCTGTCAAGGACCTTCCCTCATGCCAGTGCCAAGCCCCATCTCTTCAGTTTTCAGGCCTGTAATCCAATTAGCTGCTCCCCAGAGAACAGCCCAAAATGAGAAGCAGCTGCTGGAAGATTTCTTGCCCACCCCCCCCCCCCCAAGGATTGACAGAAAAATGTCAAGCACCTGGCTTCAGCAAAATAGCAAGTTCTGCAGGAAAAAAAAAAAAAGCTAAATTCAGTAGCATGTTAAGAAAATACCACATTTTGCAGCTGCATAATCAGAATCCACAGAGCAGGCCCCAAGCTGAATGGGGCGATTCTTTGGCAGCATTTACAGAAGTGGCATTACTGGGTCCACAGGACTGCGGTTCCCCTTACGGTCACAAAGTTATACAACCACAATGAATATACATATATTTTAAAGCACAATTTGGTGGCAACGTGTGAACCCAGCAGTCAAGTACTGGGGAAAACACAGTAGCAGCATAAGCTCAGAGGTCTCCAGTGCCCCAGCCACTCAGTGTATTTATGTGTCCTTTGCAGCCCTACCAGGGAATGCCGGCTATAACTCTTGGCAGTTTCTAGCTTTGGCAAACACCTCATATGGAATCAGAAGGGTACGGTGAGGGTGTCCGACGTTTGCAGACAATCCCTGAACAGCTGCTCTCCTGGGGGACCAAGACCCTGCCATCTCCAAGCCACTCAACAGCCTGTGGCCGATGGCTCCCTGCCTCTGTCGGGCACTTTGCACAGAGGTGGAGAGGGAGGGAAACCCAGACAGGGCAGCAGGGGAAACTGCTGCAAAGAAAAGCCCTGCGGTGGCAGCTGAGAAAAGAAACAACAAAATGACACTGAAGGAGGATGACCAGCAGTCAGTCACAGTGAAAGGCTTGTACCAACCTGCCCAGAAACGCGGGACACAGCTCAGGTCCAACACGGCACCTGGTGCCCCAGTCCCAGGACCCGGCAGCCCAGGGGTCTGCTCCTGCGTAAGCATCGAACACCGCGGTGCCACTGTGCCTCTCAGCTGCAGCAGCCTCTGCAAACACGGGAGAAACCCTGGATGCCATGCCGTCACAACGGCATGTTTAGCACCACTCTGAGGCTGACCTGGGCTAACCACAAAGCCTACATGGGTGCATTTTACTTGTTTCTCCAGGGCCTGGTTGCACCTTATTAGTGTACATGAAGGTGCCCCTGTATCCAATTTAGCTTTCTGTCCTCAAGAAATTTGAATGAAACTTAGACATTCAGGAAGTTTTACAGTTAGTCACTACAGAACAAGGTGCATGGGGTTATATGACCCCCTCTTTTATAAACGGTTCCTCAAGATCTCCAGGTCTCAAGGATGCCCTGTCCCAGCTGCAAACCTGTTAATTGTGGCTGCCCTGACTGGCCCAAGCAGTCCCTGGCAGCACTGACTCATCATTCCTCTGCTAGAATTAAAATGCATAAAGGCTCCAAATTGCGCTTTAAGGCTATGCATGTGGCTTTGCTTCTGCTCACTGCCACATTTGGCTTTCTGTGCTGTTGCTTATCTACTCTGATGCATCAGAATGTTGGGATTTTTTTGGTCTCAGATGTAAGTGGCCGGAACCCTTTCCTTAAATAAGGAGGCAGGTAGCTTAACAACTGCCAAGAAGTAAAAACTCTAGAGCTTTTGAAGGAGGACTTAGAAAAAAACATATCCAAAGCCCAACAAAGATGTAATGGCCGAGACTAAAATCAAAATAATTCCTCTGCTTCAATTAGTTGGAGACATTAAAAGGAAATCGTGCCTTAAAAACATGATTTATCTCATTTCCTAAAAATTAAAGAAATCCTTCTAAAAATGACATTTTTTTAGTTAAAAATACAAACCAACCAAACCTAAACATATTTGATCAATTACAAAAATATTTATGTCACAACAACTAGGCTGTTCAAAACCACACAATGATTCACAAAGGTCTGGGAAACTTAAAGCGTAGCAGCTGGAGTGATGATTTAATTCCAGAATCTGTGTGAATCAGGTTTTCTGTAAATTAAAAGGATAGATTCAGAGAAATGCAAAGGCACTCATTTGAGTCTGTATGGTTTGGAAAGTTATCCATAATAAAACCATTAAAATACACAATAGCACAAGTTAATGGTTACTTGTGTGCTTGTGTACTTCATTATTTCCTTTTATTACATGTAAGTAGGGAAGTATCTCATGTAAGCTTTTCCTAAAGACACAAAGAAACCTTTCAATGGAATTTATTGCTTGGCAAGTTTCTCGTTGTGGTGCTGTAAAAACCCCACCAACTAATATGTATAATAACTGGAGTAAGGCTTTATAATAGTAGAAAATTATTACCCTGTGGAATTAAAATGGAACTGCTGGTTCCAGTTGACTGTCAGATACTTTTTCAATCTAGGCAACAGAATTCAAACAATAAATTACAACACTACTTTATAAATAGCTACAAATCATTTCGCCAGTGAATGAAACCCCCATTTAGCCCTGTGTATGTACTCTGTGTGTACACAGGACGCTTTAGGAATTTAGAAATAAGGTGACCTTCAGTGGCTGATTAAGCTGGGAGAGAAAAAATGAATTTCAAGTTGACGCTGAAGCAGCTAAAGCACTTCTTTGCGCCTTCTACCAGTTGGGATGCAAGCCAAACATTCAGCAGGACCTCTAAATTTTTAATATAATCAAGCTCAAGTTTTTCATTGTATAGAAAACCAAAAGCCCTTGTCCTGTTCCTGTTTATTTTTGCAGTGCTTCACAAGCTATAGAAGTAATCGTCCTTTCAGTGCTATAGAAGTGCTTTTGCAAGCGAGCAAATGAGGTGTACACATGTGGCATATCATGACAAAATAACACTATTTTAATGCCATAATTCTGATGTGGCAACATGACACAGGAATTTGCAAGACCAAAGCCTCAGGTCTGCAGTAGCAATGGTTATAGCCTGTGGCAGGTATCAGATATGCTCTCACGGAAAGAATACAGAATGGGCGAGTACATTTTCAGATCGTATTTTCTAGTTATGTATACACCAAACATCAGGAACAGCTGCTGCTCATGGAAAGGCTTCCCTGCTTCTGAGATTGTCCTTTCAACTGGATACATTTTCTAAATGGTAAAAGTCCAAAAAAACAAATTCCAGAGCACATTAAGAGCACTGATTTGATACTGCAATAGATGTCAGTTATGCAAGCAGTGCAAAAAAAAAAACACCCTGGTTCTTAAAAACAACAACCAAGTATGTGAAAATAAAGAGTGACTGTAAATTGAATTTAAACTGCATAGGAGAAAAGATTTCAATATTTTTGTTATGATCTCATTAAAACCTACATGAGTTTAGTTCAGTTCTCCAGTAATGTATTTGTATTAAATTAGAAGATCAGCACAACAGAAGATGAAAATATAGCCAGCCTATACCATTTAATTCACTGACAGCAAAAAGTCTTTGGAGTATTCCCTCCTGAGGTAAGCCCTTCTGAGATCTGCAGAGTTACACTAAAAGCTCCTCTCTACTTATATTTCAAAGCAAACTGCAAACTCCCTTAAGTGATTTGGAAGCCCAGAGTCAGCAGAAAAAGAACTGTAGATGTCTGGATTGTCAAAGCCTTGCAAGGTTGCATAACCTGGCTCCATGGGCTGTCAGCCACTCATAGCTGCAAAACCAGTCAAACCATTGCAGACATTTTTCTTTAAAGCATCTAAACCATAGAAAGTCCCAATCTAGCTAAAGCCCTTACAACACTGAGCTTTTACCTAATTTCTACTGAGATCAAAAGAAATTTGCCCATTCCTTTGGCAAAAAGATTCTTGTAGTGGTGGTGAAGCCAGAAAAAAATCAAATAATTCTTCTGCGCTAACGCATTTTCTGGCCACAGCCAGTAACTCTCATTCAAAACCAAGTGACTCAACTTTAAAAGTGTATTTCTGGCCCTATGTTCTATAGAAATTCTCTTCAAGTAATCAAGGACACCAAGAAAAGCATGATGTTAATTGTCAAAACTTTTGCAAGTTTTGGCCTGCTTGATTTCAAAAGGTTTTCTCCTTTCCTTCTGAGAGAGGCCGTATCTCTGTTCCCTCGCAGTATGCCTGGGTGACAAGCAGTGGACCGGCATGTGCTGCTGGACACGGGGATGATACAGAGAAATGGGAGGACATGTTGCGACACTGGCCAGGAACTGGGCTAGGAAGGGAATGCATTAAGCTGGTTTATTGGAGGATTAGACCCACCATTCCATGCTTTCAGTTTTCCTTCATTTCAGAAGGGCAGCATAACGCCACCCATCCTCAGGGCAATAGCAACCAAGAGAGCCCCAGAGAAGCTCTTCTCCTCCCAGCACCCAAGTTAAGTATGTGGTTCAGACACCAGATTCAGGATTTTCCTCTTAAATAACTAAGGGATGGCTTCATTTCACCCTACTCCAGGCATCCATGAGTTGTCACACCAGCACCCTGGCTTCGTCTTGGGTGCTCAGAAGGGAGAGATGCCTCCAAAGGGGGACTCAGCCTGTTCCAGGAAGGCACTGAGGAGCCACAATCTCTACTAATGGACATCAAGATTCAGACAACATAAATCCCTCTCAGCACGTCTCCTGTAACAAGGAAGGCTGAGCCTGTGGTGTGTGCCAGTGTCCTACATCCTTTCCTAAGCAGCCAGTGCTCCTGTCTGAAACAGAGCACGACTCCACACAGCAATCTGCACCACCTCTCTAAGCAAAACTTGGGACCACTGGTACCAAAAAAAATGCCTCGGAAACAGAGTTTGCCCTGAATATAACCTAAAGCAACATTGTTGAATTGCAACGGCCGAGGGACAGATTTTTTTTTAAAGGTGTCTGAGCACCTAAAAATGAAAAAAGGGCATTAAATGGTATTTTTCAGAACTGCCTTAATTGCTTTAATTTCATCTCCAGGATTTTATTTCCTTCTGAAAATCCTTTTAGGTGCCTGTTTGCATCTTTAGGCACATTCCGCAAATCTGGGCTATATTGCATAATAAGTTTTCTTTCCTATCTCTTTGGGTTGAGCACCACACATTTGCCTAAGGAATTCTCTGTGGAGCTGAAATCTGTTAGGACTATAAATATAGGCTGATCTGGGAACAGGCATTGGAAACTGCCATGAAGACCATGTACAGAAAACAGTGATTCTAGTCACACAAGATACCTGATATAGCTGTCAGGAAGGCAAAACTAAACAAGTGCAGGTTTACATTTTACTATTTAAAGAATAAAATATTCAACTTGAGTTCCATTAACACCTGTCAGGACTTTGGTACGTACTCAAATCCACATTTCTAATTTTACTGCTAAATAATCCCAAACTTGGCAGTTAGAAGGTAAAGCAAAATACCCAAGCTAAACATCTGAAGCAAATTGTAGCTCTCTGGAAGAGCCCTTCTGCTGTATAAATGAAGGTCATATGTATAAATGATTAGAAGCTTAAGGAAATATGTCTTCTGCTTTTCTAAATTGATAACACACACATATTGCATTAATATTCCCACATCAATTATTGGACATGTTCCCTGCTGTAAGAAAAACGGTAATTTTTTTTTTCAATAATAATCCCTTGGAATAATATTCTTACACTAGGACAATTAACCCTTGCCGTGCAGAGGGAAAAGAGGTTGATTTAATAAACTATATCCCAGAAAAGCAGTGCATCAGTCCCTGGAGATGCCACCACCTGGGTGCACCCTGGTTTTGGGGAACAGTCAACAAGATGCAAGAGTCCTCCCTTCCCTGGTGAGGAAGTGCCAGAGGTGACAGGTCCTGGTGGGGATAGGGCTCGGGGTGGGGGGGTGGGGGGGGCAACCAGCTACGTTGGCTGTGGTGTCACAGCCATGACAGCTGCAACCTGGGGGCTCTGTTTGTCAGCAACAAAATAAACCCAACAAATATTGCAGAAGACTCCCTAAACACTTAATTTCTCTCTGAAGGGGCAATTCATGCTTGGCAGCAGGCGCGGGCCAAGGTCTCACTCCAGTGGTGTGGACCCTCAAGAGCCCAGGCTTTCCTAACAGATGGACTGCCCAGACCCTGCCACAGGGCTCACCGCTGAAGTCAGGGGAGGGTCAGGGCAGCCAATGCTGGTGACTGTCACCCTTTTGGCTGATGCTAAATCACACTCGCCAGAAAGAACTTAATCCTAGGGCTCATAAAAATACTCCTGAAACACATTTTTTCCGCTTCAAAGTGCACAGATCTCCCTAAATATCAAGTATTTTCCATAGATGTTCCCAGGCTAAAATACACCTGGAGCCATCTACAGCGTCTTCATACATACATACATGTATACATGTATCCCATTACCCTGATTGCCCAGTGAATGGCCGGACACCCCCATTTCAAAGGCAAACAGTCTTGGCACAGACATGAGAGAGCCCAGCTCTGGTGCTCCGTGCGAGAGGATGGCAGAAGAGCTACCAATTCATCACGGCTGACGCTGAGCACAGCAAGCGCAAAAATGCAAACAGCATATATCAATTCTGACAGATTCCTTTATTTTCTGCTTTTTATTAGCTGACATAAAGTTGGGCTCTATTTGTCAGAGACAACAGTCATTAAAAGGAGGGGGAAACTAAACAGGAAAATTATTTCCATGGAAAATGATTTCCATTTAAAATTATTTCCGTATTTTTAGCAAGCATCAGAACTCTGTGACAGATCATGGCTATATACAAATTACAGTGCCAGTTTCAAATTTTGTAAGACTGTAAACACAAATGCCACGTTTTCTTGTCCCAGTGGATGGAGGTGTGGAGGTACTGGAAATCACTTGCCTATTGAACATCGCCTTCCCTGCACACTTCCAGTTGCTAGCCCTGGACTTTTCTGATATTTCTCTTTTCTCACAAGAGGGAGCTCCGGCTCTGGAATAACAGTATCAAAATGTCCTGCCCAGACCCTGCTGCTCCTGAAAATGTCCATCTCTTGTCCAAGGTTGGGCTTACACAGCTCCTTTTGCATTTAAAACCCCATCACCAAGAGCTTGAATCTCAACATGAATTTCAATGATCAAGAAGTTGCCATTGTCATAAAATTTTCCAGAAATTTTCCAAGCAAATCTGATGTTTTTGAACAGTGCCAGAAAGAGTAGTGATTGTCCAATAGATCAGATGGTTGTTATGGCTGAGCAATGAAATCTGATCAGTCAGAAGTAACAAAAGGGCCAAGAAATTAGACCACAAGAATACCAATAATGTCCATTACCGGTATTTTTCTGACGTGAAGACCTCCCAGCAAATCGCAGCTAAAGTAACCTTTTGCACAGACTGTTTGCTTAAACCCCCCTCTATTGAGGTCCACTCCTGCCTCTTGCTCAGACTCACGGACACCTCTGCAGCCAGCCATGCTGAGTGCAGCCAAGCACACGAGCACAGGCACCAGTGGCCACGGCCACTGCTTTCCATCTTGGCTGAGTGAGGGAAGAGGGAAAAACCCTTGTCCCTGGGTAAGGTTAAATTGCAGATGCAACCCCCATTCTGCCTGCCCTTGGACTGACAGCCATGGAGGGAGCTTTAAAAAAACAACACTCAGTTTCAAAGCAAAGTTGTGAGCAGCTACCACGGGTTTCAGTGGGAGATATTTGGTAGCTGCAAGTATTTTTGACCCTTCTGTGTATGCAAGGTTGTTCCACACCTTTGCTGCATTGGTGCTTAGGGATGGTCTGCTACCTCCAACCTATGTATGTGTATATATATTATCCAATGGGCACAGCTTTACATTTTATCCTGTTGCTTTTCCTCCCCACTTCTCTTAGTGTACACTGCAAGGCCAGCCAATTTTTCCTAGGTGATTTTTCAGTCTGAACTGATGTCACCAGAGGATTGTGTTAGCACACCTAGGATTTGTGTGCTGATCTCATTATTAACAATATTAAGAAAAAAGTCCTGTCCCAAAGGGATTCCTATTAGTAACACCTCTCCCACTCAGCTCTCCTCCTTCCAGCACAACCCAGGTGGCCCCACACAGCCGCTGCACAGTTTGGGGGCTTAAAAATAAGTTATTGCAACACCCAAAGGCAGAGAGTTTATGTTAGGAACAATTCAGCACCCAGAAAACTCTGTTGATGCGAAATGCAAAATTGAGACTGCGTGTCCTTGAGCTCCCTCTGCTGACCCCATGATTATTTACAGATTAAAAAAACAAGAAGTGCGGACTCTGCTATCACAGTGATGCCGATATTATCTCCAAGATCCCAGAGGTGTATCCCCAGGCTGATACCAGGTGCACAGGGCTCCTCCGGGGCAGGGAGCAGAGGAATGTCCTGGTGGCTCCTATTTTCTAGAGAAACCGACCCAGGATGGGCCCCATACATGGCCCAGGCAGGGGCAAACGCCCCTCATGAACCATAGGAGTAGGCAGCAGTGACTGGGGGAAACGGTTGTGCAGCCCAAGGCTCGGTGCCCTCCTGCAGAGTGCTCTGGATCAGGCCCCAACAACTGGGCATCCCTCAGGAACTGCCAGGCAAAGTGGCACATGGCTGGGCTGCAGGGACAGATCGGTTCCTTCTGATTTACTCTAAACAACAAATCTGTCTTGAAAATATAAATCTGCAAGGATTTTCTGTGACCAGCAACAAAAAGAATTTCATATTCATCTAAGCTTAAGGTTAACAAGGCATAAAGGCTGTGTGGCAGCTCTGCTGTGGGGTTGGCATGGCAATTGCAAGAGCCACTTTCCAGTCTTGTGTTTTTATCTATCGCATGCTGAACTAAGTTTGAGTAATTAAATGCAGTACATATCTGTGACATAGTGTGAACAAAAATATAAAAAAGATTAAAAGACGACTGTGGAAAGCTAGCATGCTCCTCACATAATTAAAACAAGTTGTTCAAAGGCTGCTACTTGCCTGCTAGTGCAGAGGCTCCAGGCAGGTTTGCAGGCTGGGAACAGTCGTCCTGGTCTCAGACAGCTCTGCCAGAGCCAGCAAGGGCACCTGGGAGTCAAGCAGGGAGGTATCTGGGTCCTGAGCATCTCTCTGCCTTGCCTTCTTTTGCGTAACCCCAAGGAATTTTGCAGCCTCAGTCTGCCTCAGTTTCCCTACATGTAAAACATGCTACCATGCTCACTCCCAATTTTAGAAAATTATTTTATATTCATGGATGAAGGGTCTAAAATTATCTCACTGCCTTCCTATTCAGCTCAGCTTTGTTTAATTAAGACTATGATTAACTGTGAGAGGGAATGTGAATTTGGTGTTAGCTAAGGCTTCTTCCAGACAATGATAAAAGTCTGGCTTTAAAAATACCTATTTTGCTCACAGTCCATTGCAAATACTGCATTTAATACAAAATGGTTTTTGAAGTACTATTAGCAGCACATAAAACCTTTAGCCATGCAATAAATTCCCTCTAATCCTATTTTATTTTTTCTAAATATCCTATGCTATTTCTATGAAACATTTATTATACATTAAATACAGAATATTTCATTGGAGCAATATTTCTGAATTGACATTTATATTACACAGTATCAAATGCTATGATCAATATAAATACTATATATAAATACATTCTATATTATGTCAGAAAAATATTGGTTTAAAGGAACTTTCAAAATAATTTTTCTGTTTTTTCCAATAAAACTAATACCCTACTTCCTTCTCAGATCCATTTTAAACATCCAGCAGATTCCAACAGTTACAATTTAAACATTTGAAAAAATCCAAAAGACAGAATTTGCCATCTCTCTAAACTTAAGAATATAAAAACCACATGCCAACATCTAAATAAAAATTGTCA
Source organism: Morus bassanus (assembly GCA_031468815.1). Taxonomy (NCBI): domain Eukaryota; kingdom Metazoa; phylum Chordata; class Aves; order Suliformes; family Sulidae; genus Morus; species Morus bassanus. Next base: position 18,073,320 of record CM062576.1, on the reverse strand, counting down.
AATGTTGAACTTTTTGCCAAAGTGGTTCTTTTAGTTGTATAAAATCAAAGTATATTAAAAAAAAGGGTAGAGCTCACTTTGGAGAAAACAAAAAAGTTCTGCAGCTCTTACTGAGTCACTTTTTTTCACCTTTCAATTTGAAATTTTAGGGAAAAGTTAAGCTGGCTGATTGCACATGATGAAGCAGCTACCTGAATTAAAGTCAGCTCTGAATTGAAGTTCCAGTGTATTTTAGCCAGAAAAAATTCCCCAACCAAGAGATGTTTTGTTCATATTCCAGCACTTCGCAGTGATGCCCAGGCCTGCATTTGCAACTCACATTGCTAATCTGTGCTGGCCATCCTCAGCACTGTCTGCGCTCAGCATATACCAACCCACGGCGACTGCCCTTGCAGCTGCAGGCCCAGATAGATCTGCAACATGGCCAAGCAAACTACACCTTTGTTTACGTAATAATGCAATGAAAATCAAAGGAAAACTGGCAAATTCAGACACTATGCTGGGAAATTAATGGTTTTCTAGTATGGCTGAAAATACCTCCAACAATCTTTATTTAGGTATTATATTGGTGGAAACAATGGCTCCCCAGGAACAATCAGTAGATCTTCCTGACCACATTTGTGGACTTTTTAAGTGGCAGAGCCTGTTGTGTTGGGTCTCCACTTTTTGCTTTTCCAGGGGTGGAATTTCTTCCACGGCCAATATTAACACAAAAAGCTGATGGAGTTCAAGCAAAGCTTGAAACACAGCTACCACCTCTCTGCCATTAAAGCCACTGGTCTTCATTTTTCTAGCAAGAAGGAGGAAAGAGGCTGAAATGTGCAGGTAGGTGATGGATCTGCATCGGCCAGTCTTTTGCTTCCAGGACTAAATTTCTTTATGCTAATGCGCAGTTTCCCATCTTGTAGGCTGGCTCTGACTTGACTGCACAATGAGTAACAGGAGGCAGCGCCAAGCGTTTCCCTTCCAACCACCATCCTGTGACAGCAGCAGTCAACATTTGCACTGGAATGCACTATTACAACAAGAATGGAAAAAACCCTGTCAGGGAACAAATTAGCTTAACTGAAGAAATGTTCCTGATCCATTCACTGCTCCAAAACAAGACAACTTTCTCTCTGATCCTCTGCATACCCAGTCCTCCCATGAAACCTTGTTTTAAAATCAGCCCTAGTGGGACACAGAAGTTCAGAGGTATACCCTTGCATGATATTTTTCCCTTGAACTGCTTAGCAAAGTAGTTTACTTTTCAGAAATCGGTGGAGCACAGATGAGATCAAACACAGGGGCAAATTATTTTTAGTGAGGGAAGTAATTAAGATTGTGCATGTACCTTACTGCACGTGTGCACTTCTATGTTTATGTTCCTTTTTGTAATACCTGAAAGTTATGCCTGGCACATGCATCTTAAAATTAAATGCTGCATTATTTCTCCAAAATAAACCATAATGGTCTTTTGTACATAATTTTATCTACTGTTCAGCATTTTACTAGTGTTGCTACGTTACACTATAGCATTTATTCTTTTACAAGTGTTAGCGTTCTCTGGTGGGAAATGCTGTAAAAACATAGAAACTTAAATAATTTTTTTCATCTACTGAATTTATAATAAACATGGGACTCAACAGAAGTTACTAAAGCTGTAAGCCATTTGGTTTGTGTCAGGGGAAATGCTGGTTAATCAGGACAGCCTGCTGTTCTGCACTGACTAAACTAAGGAAAACATACACAAAGTTAAAGCTCTTTCACTCTATATATGGGATTTTATAGCTAATGCAGCTTAGCAGATTGCCCAGCGCTCCCCCAAACCTCCTAGCTGATCCTTTAGGGATCACGTCCCAGGAGAACAAGGACGACAAGCCTGGACAAAAGCGTTCCTCAGCTCCAGGGATTTGCTCCAAAAGTGTCTGCAAGCTGTTTGGAAGTCAGTCCTGCTCTGCACCATCTCACACTGGCTCTGCCTATGAGGTTTGCCAGAACTCTGTGGGACAGCACGACATATTTCCCCTAGCCCAGGATGGCCCAGGTTGAACAGTTCACAGCACTGAACAGAGCTCCTAGCACAAAACAGTGCTTACACTCTGATGGAGGTGTACGTCACCATGTCACAGCTCAATGTCAACAAAGTGAGGTTTCACTTTTTCATGTACTTTTAGAGTACTTAAGTCCTACGGGTTTTTTTCTTCACTGAAAAGTAACAGGTACTTATAATTTACAATCTGCAGGTACTTCCCCTGGTATTTTTAGCATTTTTGTATGCTGCTTACAGTCAGATGGCTTACTACTGTTATGTCTTCTTTTATTTTCTCTCTAGTTTCCTCTGGGTTTTTGGGTGGGTTTTGGTTGTGTTTTGTTTTTTTTTTTTTGTTTTCCCTGCACTGTGAAGCCAGCTACAGGCTGCTATTATTGCTTCACTTTTTGGGTATTTTCTGCCCTCGAGGTGGTGGTTTAAGCTCTAGATCAGCAGAAAATGTAGCTCTTTGAAGAGTTAACAGACCTTTTTCTTATTACCACTTTTAAGGTCCACTGTGCCAGAGGGACAGTGTCACAGCAAACAAACCAAAAAGGTCACAGCCCATCTCTGCCAGAGTAGAGGATACCAGACACCTGGACATTGTACTTGGGGAGACTCACTAACAACCAGAAAAACACATTTTAAATTTTGGAAGGTTTTTTTTTCCCTACTGGATCTTGTCATTAATGCAGTTGGTGAGACATCTGCCTTGCTCAGGGGCAAGGACCAGCAGACCAGGGGCCAGAGGTGGGCTCGTTCCCAAAGCCAGGGCTTGGCATGTCAGGATGAGCATACTGGGGGGAGAAGGTCTGGACTGAGTGCCTGAGGCGCAGCCCCAAGCAAGGATTCATTTTTAATCTGGTTCTTTGAAAAAGTGTCATTTCTAATCACTGTGCTGCCACAGGGGAATACACACCTCCCCACAGCAGCACATATTTGCCAACATTTCATCAACTTCCTTTCTGAAATAGAAACTGTCTTTTTTATATGATCTCTCCCAGTATTGTTAATGAATTACCAACACTGATGCGGTATCTAACTGGTTATGGTGCTCATTACTAAGGATCTCAGATCCGATTTTCAACTGCCTGCTTATGTTTATTTAATTAAAATTATGGTTGATTTCAGGGTGATATCTGTTAAATGTTATTTTCCAGTTCACTTTTAGATATTTTGCTAATGGAAAACACATGCTGTTCATGGTGTGCACTACAGCCTTTGCTTATCCCATACAATATATTATATTTACTTCATGTTCTTTGTGTTTAATGTTCATGTGGCCCCTACCTGAAGCAGAAGCAGCATTTTGGAAGGCAAAGCTCTCTTAATATGAACAAGCCTCCTCCTCTACGGCAGTGGATTTGTGTGCGTTTGAGTGAAAAATGGGTAACACTTGCAGAGATTGCTTTTCCCCATGTAAACTATTATTGTTAATAACAATAGTAATTATTAACACAATTAACATTTTTAAAATAAAAAAGCAACTCTGCAGTACTTTCCCATTGGCCCTGGAGAGATTTTGGCACTCTCTGATGCCATGGGCAGGAGCTGCAGGTCAGTGGTCCGAGGAGTGCTGGGCAATGCCCGCTTTGCCAGTTGAGGACAGAAGCCGGTCTGCAAGGTAGCTCCTCAGTGTTGTGCAGCTGCACACACTTCTGATATCCCACTTTTCTCACTCACTAGACGTTCAGTAAGGGAAAGACACAGTAACACGTTAAAACACTGCAGGAAAATAGCTATAATATTTGTCTAATGATTTAAACATCTGTGATATTGGAAGTTTTCAGCAATTGTTTTAAATAATTATTTCTCTAGATGTGTACACACACTCTCTAGGATCACTTTACCCATCACTTCAGATTACCTGTTTATGTCTTTAAACACCCACTTAAAAATAACAGTTAAAGTCAGTAACACTATTCAGAATAACATGATCTGCAAAATAGATAACAGTAATGAAACCCATGAGCCAAAATACTTTCTTCTTTTCAGATTCCACCTCCCCTTTGCAAATAATAGCTTTGCATGGATGGAAAAACTCTAGCATCTCACATCTCACTGTATCTGCCCTCTCGTACATTACTCCTTGCTTCTTGCAGAGCTTTGTGCTAATGAGAAACATGGACTAATTACGTCCCAAATTACTGGCACGCACCATCAAACAAAAAAATATTAGTACTCCTTTTGTTCAGCCTGACTTGTCTGCAAGCATATACCAAAACATCACCAAAAGCAAATTTTGAATCATCATCTCCTGAGAAGAGACAAGAATGGCACTGGAGGTAATGCAAGAGGTAATTAAAGGTAATGCAAGAGAGATGAGGGAAAAAGGATTACAGAGGCCAAGGGAGTATAAACAGGAACGGATATGTGGGAGTTTATGATGCCTAGGTAATAACTTTCTTTAATGAATATATTATTAGGCAGCATTTAAACACAACTTAGTAATAGCTGTATGTCAGAAATTATCCTGAAAGCAACTGCTTCAGGTCTAGCAATTTAATATTAATTTAAGGCCAAAACAATGATGCATGAAGGTTTCCAGAGATGTCGTGGAAAGATAAACAATATTGTTGAAGATATTTTAGCGCTGTGATACTCTTCTAAGTTTCTCCTCACTGGAGAGTCTTTGAAACAAATACAATATGGCAGCTTAGAAATGCCGCTGTCAGACCGTGCTTCTTCAAGCAGAGAAAACAAAAGACACAACTTGAAAAAGGTGAGAGATGCATTTGCATTTGATACTTTTGTTTGTTTTCACACTGGCTTCTCAAACTACCTCAGCAATAATCACTAGATTAAGTCAAGCCTTAGAATTGCCAAAACTGGAAGGTATGGAAACCAAAAAGAAAGGGAAGACAGTTTATGTCCTCCAGGCAGAGTTAAATTCTGTCAGATTACATTGGAGTGAAAATATCTTGTCAATTAATTAGTGCCTTTATTATTTTAACTGACGCTATGCTGCACAGTGACCTTTTGTTGAACATTACGTACTGAATAAAGCTATAAATACCTCTAGAAGTTTTGCTTAACAAGATTAAAGCTGAATAACACAACATATGATTGACTCTGCATGCTGGGACTCAGCATCCCAAACCGGCTCACGAGGCAGTTTCCAGTTACACACAGACGTCATCAGTGCCTTTGCAGAACAGTCAGCAAATGATTCTATCAGCAATATTTAATACAGCCACAGTCTTTGTCCCTAGCAGCAAATTTTTGCATCTATGAGAAGTGATGCAAGTGAGGAAGCAATCCCCAGCAGTACCGACTGGATGGATAAGGAGCGGGTCCTGGGGGCTCACCCTCCGAGTCGTTCCCAGATGCTCCTCAGACTGTGAACAAGTGAAAAAAACAAGTTACAGTGAACCTACTGCTATGCAGGTTCCAGACTGAGGCCCCTGATGATCAGTAGTTTTTAAAGGCCAAAACAGAAAAGTGAAGCCCCTCCCTGAAAACCCGGTGGGCAGATTCAGAGGAGAAAATCTGATTTGCTCGAGATAAAGCTACAGAGGCTGCTGAGCACCAGTGATTCATGGGGAAAGGAACAGATAGTGCAGGATGTGGAGGGGCTGGAAGAAGGGGGACATGCCAGAGGAATCGTCCTAGCAAGGAGCTGCTCTTCATAGGCAGGGGAAACTCAAAGCGACCCATCCTGGTGCAGAAAGCTGAGGGGTAAAGTAAATCGGAGCAATTGGAGGGAGCCAGAACAAGCAGAAATGTAGGATCTGAATGGAAATTGTCCAAAACCTGAAGGTAACAGAATTGACACTTAGCCATATTGTGGATTACTCTAAGTACAAGAGCTAGATTAGCAGCAAGAAAGATATTCCTACAAAGTGGGCATCTGAAGAGTCATCCTGAATGACTGATCCCTGCTTCCCAGTAGAATTCAGCCTGCAACAGAGGACTGTGATCTAAAATTGTTTTTTTTTAAAGTTTCTTTAGTCACAAGCCAAGTTTTCTTAAGTTTGTTCAGTATATGCACAAAACACACCCAGCATCACAACCCTCCAGAAAAGAAAAGGCAGGTTCTTCAGGGGATTTTTCAGAACATGACATTCTCCTTCTGTGTTAGTGTTGAACTAATTCCCGGTTTGGTGCTGGGGAAATTGAGCTGCTGGAAAGACAATCTTTCATATAAGAAATACAACCAAAATTTTGACTATTTATTATTCAGTGATTACCTCATGATACTTTAAAATAAAGAAGAATTTTAATCCTAAGGTCTTGGCCAGCCTGCATTCTTCCTCACCAAAAGTTTCAACAGAAGTAATTTCTCATCGGCTGTTGGATGTGAGAGGGGGGGAAAGCAGCCAGCCCCTGGCTGGCAGCAATGCTCCCCTCCCCACGGCAGACGGCAATTTGCGCCATGCTCAGCAGTTTTGTGCCTCTAAAGTGAAATGAATCAGCTGTAAAACTGGTTTAATAAACTGGATAAACCAGGCTTAAGGCTGCACAGACACCAGCAGCTCCAGCAGAGTCACCGGGTGACGACAATGCCGATAAAAGGCTAAGAACTGAAAAGGAGAGTAGAGGTGTATCTGAAAGTCAAAGAGAAACCTCTCAGTAATGTAGGTTCCTCACTGGCACCAGTCCTCCCTGGGATAAGCAATTTGGATGCAGCACTGGTGTTTGGAGCCAAGGAAAAGCAGGGACACGAACACAAGGTCCCCCCTGAATGGCTACAATGCTGTGAGAAGCTTTGGGGGAAAGGTGGGGAAAGAGACAGAGCTGCCTCACAGAGGAAAAAGCCAAAGGGGTGAACCCAAAATACAAGGAAATGCAGCATCAATTCTCTGACCAAGCCTGGCAATGGGTTACTGTGTGGATGCTACCAAAAGTAGCAAATGAAATATTTTTCATTAAAAACAATAAACTGATGAACAACACCAAGGAAGCCTTACCTCCTTCTTCCCAAAGAAAATTCCACAAAACTACATACAGAACAAAACCCGAGGTGATATCCAGGCTGGCAATGAGCTGCACTGACTCTCAGCATCCTGCTCTGAGCAGATCTGGGCACTGAGTGCTGCCAGAGATTCCCCTCCTGTTACTTTGGGATGGTCACATCCGTTTGCTAAGTTTCTCATGTCAGCATAGCCTCATTATTCCCCAGGGCACCACACTAGGGCCTGAGGCTCGTCTTGACCTGCACTCCCTTGTTGGTGAGGTCTGGAGGTCTGGATGGAGCCTCACAACCTTCACCTGGACTTTCCCAAGTGCAGAGGATGCTCTGAGCTTTGCCTTCTCTAACAGAAATACATATTAATGATGACACATAAAAAACAAATCAAAAATCTTAAGACAAGATAGTCACCTCACTAAATGGAGTTTTTGCACCAAGGACAGACTAGGAGAAGACACACCATTTGCCTGATGCCAGCTGCACCATTTAATCCATTACAAGTAAATGCTCAGATGCTGCTCTAAGAAGCCTGGTGTGAACACCCACACAGAGTAAACCAGATATTCAAAAGATCAGCTAGGCTGAAAGGAGGGCTAGAGAACTTGGAAAAACTCTTGGTTGTTAAAAAAAATTCACTTTATAAATCAGGATAGAGACAATGCTTTGTCCCTGCAAAGGCTTGCAGCTGTGCTCTGAGCCCAGCCTGAGTATGCTTCTTTGGATATATGTGGTGTTTTTAAAAATATTTTTTGTATCTACAAGCTTTGGTTCCCATTTAAGTCTAGTTCCAGTTCCTTTCTTCAGTCCTCTGCTGGTTTTGTTCATTTTGCCTATATATTTTTCAGAGTAAAAGAAAGGTGTTTTTGTAGCTGTGGCTTAACTGCGTCTTGAATTTGCTCTCACTGCATACTACTGTAACACAAATAATAATCCATGATAAGGATATACAAGTGCCTTATGGATTATATGTTCCTGGCCAAAGATGAGGAGTAAACCTCCATTTTCAGGCTTCCAGATTTCTTCATAGTACTTGATAAGAGTGAGTGATGCAATTGCCTTGCCCTAAATATCCCAGAGGGATAATCTCTAAAAAGCCCCAAACTAACTCCACTTTTGACCATCTGAAAGGGTTTTGGGTTTGCTTTTGGTTTGTTCTTTTTACTGTACCTGATGGAGAGCTGGGCACATAAGCAGGATGTGCATAAAGGCTGGGCTGCACAGCAATATAAATGAAGTCAGAAGCTCAAAGAAACTTCAGCAGCTTCAGTAAATTCAATATCTGAGCCTGAGTTCGTTCAGTGTTACACAAGCAGACAGTCAAGTGCAAACATTAAGCTGTGAAGTGTCTCGCTACTTGCCAGGTCTTCCCACTATGCAAGAGTTTGCATTACAGAACATTTAATTACAGTGTTTTGACTAGAACCAGCTTTTTCCTTTCAGCCAAGCAGAAAAGTAACAGAGCAATTAAAAAAGTAATGAAAACTCAGTAAAAATTCCTTAAACCAAAGACCCACATTCAGTTGTGATTTCAAAGAGCGTATGTCAAGGAAGACTCCTGCTCACTGTCATTTAGCAGGTTGTTAAAAAGTTTCAAAAATGAAATAAAAGTTAATGCAAGTTATGAGGTTTTTTCTTTTGTCTGAATTTTTAACTATCTTTTCTACTCCAAGCCAATATGAGAGCACAAGCCACAGTCAGAATAGTAACTTACAGAATTTCATCCTGTGGCTTACAAAATTATTTTATGCAAAGAGCCGTGTTGGCTTCAGTAGAATAATTTGCATAGCCAGTACATGTAGGTAGCAGAATTCAGGCCCAAAGCTTTCTAATATTGATTACACTTATATGTACTTGCTTTGCAGAAAAATCTTTCTAGGAAGCGTGGCTGATATTTCAGTATGCCAGAATTGTTGCATTCAAAAGCAGTGAAGAAAGCTTTCTTTCATGGCATCGAAAGGTGTTGAAAAGATGATGGTAATTTAAACCATCATCACAAAATACATCCAGCCTTATGCAGATAGTCATGTGAATTTACTTTTGCTGTCAAAAGCTTGTTTTTAAAATAAGCCTTGACTTAGGATAGTATGTAAAATAACATTTTAGAATGTAATCTTTAGGAAGTAATCAAAGTCCTATTCCTCATTTGCAGTCAAAGTCCTAGTACTTAAAAACATTAATTTAGTCTAGTATTTTTCTTTTATGGGAATTTATAAAATATTATGTAGGAGAAACATAGCAATCAGGGTTAGCCCAGATTATAATGGGCTTTTAGACCCTCTAATGAGTTGTGTAAGAACAGCATACTAAGAAAAGTCATGCATGTCATACATCTCTCCCTCATTGTAAAACATTGTTCTTAGATTTTACTGCAGCCAAAACAACTTTATCTTTTTAATTAAAAAAAAAAGGTATCCAATTTCACTAAGCTTATGCAGGAAGAATATGTTCTGAGTTCTTGAAATCACATTGCAACACCAGTGAATTAAAAGAGGCAGGAGTGCAGGTATATGGAAGGGACAAGCATGAGTAAAGCTGAGGCTACCCTGGTGCTTGCTGGTGCCAGCTGATGATTTCTCATGGATGTAAGGGAACCAGCTCACCAGAGAGTAGGGAAATAGAGGTGATGGCACCTAACACTGGGGCAGGCCAAGATTTTAAGGGAGCTGATGAACAAAAGGGAGCACAAGCTAACAAGCTTCACTGAGTCCATCCTACCTGGGGATGTCAGGGCTGCCATGTAACATAGGTCAGCATCAGAAGACACCCAGCTGGAGTGGCCTGGAGCTTACAGGAGAAACTCACCTGTGCAGACACTTGGGTCCAGCCCCAATCTCTGGGCACATCCATTTGTCAGCACTCCCACTAGTTCTGTTTCCCTGAAGGCAGTGGGTTTTGTTGGATCTGGCTCTCATGTCACAAAGTCTCAAAATAAAATACTATGTCAAAAATATAAAATCCCACCTTTTCCTGGAAAGTAAACACCATTTGACACACCCACTGAGTGCCTGGAGGAACGGGCTGTATCCTCAGCATACAGCTGCATACAGCCACAGGCCGTGCCTGCCATCTCCTCCCAGTGCTGAGCATCACTGAAGCCGTGGAGCTGACTTCAGATTTTATGCATTATCTACAGCACAAAAAAAGGGTCCTCAGTAGCTTTACTCCCACAACACAGTAGAGCTGCCCTAGCTTTAGGTAACAAAGCCACTCTGGGTGTCAAACTGTTTTGCCTTCTCACACTTCATGCTAAAAGTGTCTCAACTATTTGGGACATGGAGCACAGAAGTAGCATAAAATAAATATTTAGGATGTGTTTAGGACTATAAGGCTCCAATTCTAGTAGCCACCGAATACAGAATAATTTCAGCTTATGGTTTCAGGTCTGCTCTTAGAAAATGTGAATTTCTGCCCATTTTGTTATGATTTGTTGTGGGTTTTTTTACGATTAAGTGATGAATACAGCAGTCAGAGCCTGAAGATACCCACATACTATTCCAAGTAAATGCTATTTCAGTCAGTCAGACATCTGCAGTGAACAGCTTTTTCTAGCAGGGCTGGCTTCAGACACTGCATACTTTTAACAAGCTAAATCCCACCATTAAGAGGTTTAGTCCAGCTCTGATTGTCAAAAGCTGTCTATCACAGAGCCCATTTCTCCTGTATTCAGAGAATTAACAATGAAAGTACTTTTTGACATGCTAAATGAGATTTTGGGACACTTAACAAGAGTTGGCTCAAAAGTGCTACCTCAAGAAATATAAAATGCCAGCAATGTTGACACTGTATGACAAATTATATGTTCCTTAATATACTGTGTCACTCCATTCAGTTTTATAATTGGCACTGACTGTAGCTGAAATCTGATCCAAAGTATACAGAATTAACTGGCACTTGTTTTGTGCCTTTTAGCATTTTCTAGGCTACAGATCTTTGTAAATATTTACTTAACAAGGTGGCATGCTAATTTTTCCCATAAAATATATATGTCCATATCTGTAATGATATAATTAATTTTTTTCTGTCAGATGACGGGCTAGCTGTGTACAGCCAGCATAGATTGCAAATGATGGGAAACTGCCTTCAGAGTTCAAGCAAAGAAAAACCTATATATAAAGACTATTGTACCCTTTGACTTCTGCCAACCTCATTAGAACTATCGAAATAACAGAGGTTATTAGCCAGCCCATACTTGCTCAGCAGAAAGATTTTCAAGGAACCACTGTTCCAGTGAGAAGTACTGTCAGCATTAACTCTGGGGTTGCACCAATTAAACCTCCTATTCAATACCCTCTTCTCCTGCCCTGGATAGTGGTGTATAATAGTCCTTGTGGACCTCTTGCCATGATTTTGTCCAATTCCTATTGAAATAATTCAGTCTTTTTCATCTTGATAGCATTCTGCCACCTAACAGCATGTACCCTGTTACTTCTTGCAACTGAGTTTATTTTGCATTTGCCGGCTCCCTGGTGATCAGGATTTTGTAAACCTCTGTTATGTCCATTCCCACATCTCTTTGAGGACTCCAAAGTCCTAATCAGCTTAATCTCTCCTAACATGGAAACACCTCAGTTGTGCTGGCTACCTCTCCCCTCTCTCTGGGTTGGCCTCAAGCCACAGAGAGGAAGAGTCTCACTCCCAGGAGCCGCCCTGGCTCTCTCCAGCTCCAGCTCCCTGTGCCTGGGGAAGAGTTGCAAGGACAGGCAACAAAGTGCCGGAAATTCCCATGGATGTTGTGGGGACAGAAGTCAGGACACCACCTCCTCCCCCCTCATCCCTTCCCCCAAACAAATCCACATCTGGACACAAATGACTCACTAATCCTATTAGAAAACAGCATTTCAGGCCCATGCTGTAGTCCAATCTCCATCTGCATTCACAGTAATGTAATTCAGGAGTGACCCAGATTTACAACAGATAAACAGTGATGTAATGCTAGTATGAGAGAAGAATTACATCCTCATATGTATATATACATGCACAAATATATATATATAAATAAAACATTTCTATTTCTTAGAGAACATTGCAAACTCCTCAAATAGCTTCTCAGTAGCAAAATAAAAGCATGCAGCTTGCACTTTTCTGGAACACTAAAATGCCATTTCCTTCTAAACAGAAGAAATTCAGACTATGGTTGGCTTTATTTTCCCCAGATCTGGTCAGAGTCATTGCAGAGATTTTCAGAAGTCTTGGAAGCATGGAGCTCTCCCTGGCACACCCACTGGGATCACTGCTTGCAGGTTTGTGTTTGGACATTCATTTTAGAACCATTTCCAAGGATATTTTAACTGGGCCTGAGGATGTGCCAAACAAGTGAAACTTATTACAGACTCAAGCTCTTAGCACGAGAATTATTTGAAGGGGTGAAATCTGCACTGTTTTTAATTTACAAAGAACAGAAACAGCATTTTGGTTTCAGATATTTTCAGGAATTAGAATTATTCCTATATACCTGACCCCTAAATGATGCTGGTCTTGTTGATGCAAATAGCTCTAATATTTCTTAAACATAATTTTCTAAGAGAATGTGTGCTTATATCCTCAACTCTTTCTCATGCAATTATTTGACAGTTAACACTTTCTGGTAGTGCCAGATCTGGCAACGTTTTGGAGTACAGCATGCAATGATCATCTGAAAGACATGGGCAGCGCCCAGGCTGGGTTATGTGACACCAGCATGTACATCAAGCCACACCCAGGACATCTCCCCAGACATGAAAGGATGGGTGGAAGATTCCTAGGCTGTGCTGAAGGTTCATCTCAGTCCTACAGCCACCCCATGCCATCACTATCTTTATTTTTTTTTTTTTTTTATCATAATCACTTGGGCTTCTGGATAATTGGAACAATTAGGGTGATTAATTGCATGTTTGCAATAAAAACAGAAGACCAGGGAGGGTTACATTACAGGCTAAATATTTTCAGAAAACTATCAGCTGGTAGACATAACAAATGCGATCAGTCCAATGCAACATGAAGCTGCGCACATTGTGCAAACTGGTTTGCTCTGGAACTCAAATCTCCTTAAAAGAAGCCAAAGTGTTTAAAAAAATAAACGAAGTCAGAGTGCATAGGGGGAAAAGAAATATTGACATGTGAGGCCGCTGTACTTCTAACATAAAGAAACATTGTTTTCTCTTTGGTCCTTTTATTGTCTAAACAGAAAGTGCAAAGCACAGGAGAAAGCACACAACAAGGCAAAGTGCACAAGTGAAGGTCATTAGCTTTTGCTTGGAAGCCATGAGTTACATTAAAAGGAAAATTAGAAAAACACACAGTGGAATACCTACAATACTGACACATTCCTTAACGACAGCAAGAAGGCAAGCTAACCTGCCTACCACTACAACTCAAACACCAAGGATTTTGGAGAGGGAGGTTAAACCCAAGAACAGAAGATACCCACATTGAAAGTTTGCTTTGTTGAACCCTTGCTTACAAATCTGGGCTTTCATCTTCTACTCACCCGTATGCTATTGAAATGCTTAAATACAGCTTCAACTGACACCTCTTTCTGGATTTCTTTGCAACCACCTGGTTTCCAAGGATCCACTTTAACTAAACAGAGCACGAACGCTTACTCAGATACACCTTCCAAAGAAGAAGAAACAGGAGTCAAGAACAGGCGTTGCCCATCCCTGCCCTTAAAGCTGTGTCAGTGTAAGGCAGAGTGCAAAATTCCCTGTAAGGGAGGGGATGTCCGGGATCTCCCACAGCGACACCAAACATGACTCATCTATCACAGATGATGGCCACCATCTTCCTGGCTGTCTTCTAAAGAATATGACAGCTGCCAGTGTTGTGTGATAAGCTCAGGCGTGCTCTGCAGAAGGGCTGTGCATCTCTGAGCAGGGCTGACAAGACAGGGCACAGCTTCACACCGCGGCAGGCAGAATTCTGTCAGCTCATGAGCTGTAGCTCTTGCCATCATCAGCACAGAGATGTCTGCCCCACACTCCTCACAGACACGCCCTTGGGCAGCTCAGTCCAAACCAATCTTTAACATCAGTGACTCTATAGGATCTGGTCCATGGTGCTCATCAGTAAGAGTCTTATCTTTGGCTGAGCCTTTACCATGCTACTCAGTGAGGTGCACTATAAAATTTTTACATAACTAAAAAGCAAGCTTCTTATATTGCCCACACTACCGCATACTTGCTTGGTTACATGGAGAAAGAAGTGAATAGTGAAAGGTTTTATGTTCCATTTGTATGATTGGAGACTTTGTGCTTTAACACAAGCACCAGGGTCACAGGGCAGGAACATGGTGTTTTCTTTCCAGTCAGCATGAAACTGACATTTATTAGATGAGTGTTTTCTTCTATTTGTTTTAAGTCAATTACATTTTAACTCAGTTCAACAATGCTGGAAAACCTGACAAAATATTCCAGAGTGTTTAATCAACATGCATGTAACGGACAAATGTTTGAAATTTAAAATAAGTTTATATTGCAACAAAAATACATTCTTTATTCCAGTGGGTCTGTCTTTTTCATTCAAGTCACTGCCAAGTGTTTGTGTCTCTGCATTTGGGAAATCTGTGTTAAACATTTCTCTTTAGTTGAGAAAGGTCTTCTCAATGCCAGTGTTTCTTGTGATTAATTATTGATAAAATCGGCTTTTAGATTTAACTTAACTGCAGAATTTTTCTCAGACTCATTAAACTGCCAAGTCCTTACCTGTTTAAAAGAACAAGCAACATGAATGTCTAAGAGGAGTGGAGGGCAGCGGAAGAGTGCTGAGGTACACACCAGTAGTATTTCTGTACATTGCCTCCAGAAGGAGCCCCTATTTTCCACACGTTTTCAGGTTTCATCACATTCCAATCAAACAAAAAAAGCAAAATTAAAAGACTGGTTCTTCTGCAGTCATTCTGCATATCTATTATCAACCCCAGACAGGTTAAATGCCAAACTTCTGAATGCATTTTCCTGCATCCTCCCTTGGAGCCTCACTCACTACTCAGGGGTAGGCTTCCTCCAGCTCCTTGTAGCTGCATTAGCCCCAGCCCACACAGCAATTCAGTGCTGCCACCACCTTCTCTGCAGTGGGGACGTGAAAGAGCTGCTGCGGGAGCTGAGGCCACCAAAAGTCATGCACTTCTGTCAGCACCTGGGTGCAGCCTGACTGGGACCAAGGCTCTTGGGGATGGGAGTTGTGGACACTTTGGCACAGCTCAGCGCTAGCAGGTAGGACTCCAGCCAGGCTGAGAGCTGCTCTATCCTACTTCTCATCCAACCACATTCATGACTGTTCTGCATTTAGACACCCATCTTCCCTTTGTTAGCTTTCCCACTGAAGGACAGTAATTTATAAACTGCATATCAAAGCTTTGAATTTACTTCATTTAGCTATGGGCTGTTACTTTTTAACACAAATAGACTTGTTGCTACAGGGGAAGAAGCAGCCTCCTGCAGCTTAGACCAAGCTTTGCATTCAAATACCCGATTTGCTACAGGGATACTAACTTCAGTTTGATCACTGCAGAAAAGGCAAAGAGTGACCCTGAAAGCCCATTTCAATGGCTAAGTGCCTGTACAACAAAATGAATGATTCCACTGTCATTTTGGTCACTATCATTATCAAGAAAAAGCCTATGCATATTCCTTTAATATTTCAGCACTTAATTCACCAGTTACAAGTATTCTGAAGCCCATGGAGCTCTGACTTCATGTTTAAACCAACGCCCAGAAAAATTAATATAATCAAAAAGCACCAGTTCAGTGAGAACTTCTGCAAGCATTAGAATCATTCATGAAAATTTGTCCAAAATGGGTATTTTTAAAAAAATGCAAAGCCATTTTAACTCATTTCTCACTTACTATTCAGTACACTACTCCTAACCCATTTACATCTTGTAAAATACTCTTTACCAAGGAATAGATAGATAGCTAAAAATTCTGCTTTTTCTGACGAGACTTTTTTGTTAGCTGTAAAATATACAGTAGGTCTTTTTAATGGGTAGTATTCTAAAATAGTGAGTAAAATTGGCTACTTGATGTTGCTCACACATACAAGAAAAAAGAACCACCTATTGGAAAAGATCTTATTTTCCCATTCAGGACACTAAAAACAGCCTCTCCAACATGAGCTTGATTATGTTAACACAAGCAGTACCTATAGGTAGTACTACCTGAGCACTTTGCTGAGAAGACAAAACTAACTTCTGATGATCTAGAAATTCCCTACAGAAAGATATCAGTCTGGCCTCTTCATTTCAGTCACTGCTCGGGTTGAACAATTCTATCACTAGCCACTCAAAACCTACAGATCATCCCCTCTCAAAACAGTTCGACTATTCTACTTGCCAAAACTTTGCAGTGCATTGAGGTTGTAGTTTCAAGCTTCTTTCCTGCCAGAGACAGGACTCCCAGTGAAAGTCCTGCTTTGATAGTAAGTGGTTAATGTTACGCTCAAACTCCAAGTTAAGGAAAACACTTACATGACTGAGAGTTAGGGAACCAATCTCATGGAGATGCTCATGTTAACCGAAGCACTGGAGAAAGCCTCAAAGCATGGTGACTATCTGCTTCTTGGGTTGATCTAACATGGAGAGCTGCACTATTGTAATTCAATGGCTTCTCATGTAAGATGTAGCTCAGTTACACCCAAGTCAGATACTTCTGAACTACTTCAGTTCCGCATGCATTCTCCAAACAGTGACTCAGTCCTGCTCCTACTGAGAAACTGCCCTCAACATCATCATGCATGTGTGTTTTACACTTTTAACAAGGATTTTATTGAAAATGATAAATTCTGCTTTGGAATTTTCATTTCAGAATAACACTGCTGGGGTATTTGAGCTAAACATCATACACTGTCCTTTGCCAGAGATACTTATGGTTTTGCATTCTAGATCACATGTTGCTCTTCTTCCATGGGACAAACATCTTCCAAGGTTCTAAGACTACATTCTGATGATAGTTCAATGTATAGTTTTCTTTGCATTTTTCAGAGCTAGCCTGTGTTTTTGTTGCCTCTGACTGCGCATCCCTCTAAAAGGAACTAAACTCACTGGATGAATCACTAGCCCTCCAACTGCAGTCACTTTCTTTGCATGCTTCTGGTGTCTTAGTCAAATTTATTTCTCTAAACTGTGGCTCTCAATTAGTCAGATGTAAAAGCATTTATATTTGAGGGGAGAAAGCCTTGTGTCTGGTATGGACAAAGTCAATATTCCAGAACTGTTGTGCTTGACTGCTCAGAAGAAGACAAAATGTAGGAAATCATGCTTGAAATACGTTAAGTTGAAAGTGAACTGTGACCAATCCTAAGGAAGTTTGTGTGACTGCTACAAGGTCCCCATTGGGTCTCTGTAGGCTCTGAGCTAGTGCCATTTCCTCTACTTCTCCTTGCTGGAGATCCCACTCCATTGTGATACATTCTAGCTCTTTATCTGCAAAGGTTCTTCGTTTCCTCATTCTCTCACTCAGGTTTGAAAACAGAATACCACTTTTCTGTGAGGGAGGTTTATACCCTAGGAGAAAAAAAGAGGAAGCACTTTAGAATTGACTTAATTATAATCTACTGCTCTAGAACACTAGGACAAGAGATACCATGCAAACCAGATCTGTACATAGGCTGTACTTCCATAGGTTTATATTATACAATTTTAACAGCTCTCAGACATCATTTTGCTGCAAACATTTAAAGTCCAAAAAAGGTCTGTAAAACCATTGATCTGACAAAACCATGATAAGAAAAGAATTAACTGCCTGACTTTACTCAGTAGGCCTGAGGTCAGGTATTGAACAAAACCTTCCTGACTCAGCTTCATCTACGATACCACCCTGCTTCATGAACCATCCACTAAGAGCTAGCTTATTTAACGTCTACTTAAAAGCTGTATGATTTAAACACTGTAATAATCACTAATCAATTTGACAAGCTTGAACTTAGAGGGGGATAGCTAGAAACTTGGTATAAAAATATCTTTCACCAATCTTTTCCCTACAGTTACATAAAGAAGTTTATTTATTTATATTACTATATAAATATCTGTAACTCTTGTGCAGAGAGGTCCTCAAAAATAGGGTCTTAAACTGAGGGTAACACAATATAGGTCAAACTGCACCAACCACCACTGAACATGCTCTAGAGAGAATGAGTATCACTGTCTGCCGTACTGAAACAAACAGACACTCCTCACAGCACATTATTCTCTTTCTTATAGTGTCCTTTCTTATAGTACTAGGTCCTTTTAGCAGGTGGATCCAGAGTTGCCTACCCTAAAAGCAAGTGCCTTCCTGAGCTCCAGTCTATTCTGTGGCACCAAGAGCAGTCATTACCCATCTGTTGCATGAGACAGACCACATTTCACTTGGATTTCTTCAACACAGCCACCTGCATTTCTTCTAGAGAAACATGCTTACTTGTTTTAGACTTAAAGTAATGGAAAATTCACGCCACCCTGTTGGTAATCTGTTCCACTGGTTAACTGTCTTCTTCTGAAGTTTCACTTTTGAACTTGGAAACTGGTATAAACAAACGAAATTAGTTTAGCCAGTAAGAAGCACTGTAAAGACGTAAATTGGTCTGAAAGAGTCAGATTTCATTTGACCTTGAATCTTCTTAGACTAAAGAAGTTCAACACGAATAAGCACAAGTCTCACAGGGCTAACATTAGGGCTACATATTCCTTATAGCTAAATTTAAGTCTAAAGAATCAAAAGCTACGAATAACTGAAGTACTTTAAAAATAAAGGTATTTTGGCTTAAGTCTTAAATGTTTCCCTTCCTGTTTTTAAGCTACAGTGTTTTTTTTTCTTTTAGACTTTTCAAATGGTAAAAATATTCTGAAAGCAAGAACTTTTTAAATGGGTATCAAATGAAAAGCTACATCAAGTACTGGGAAGGGACGTTACAGGCTTGATTTATATCATGAAAGGCAACGCCATATATACCTTCCAAAACTCAGTTTTAAAGCGTAGTTATTACTTACTATGTAAGCGGTCAGACAGACACCTTATAATATGAACTTGTCCTTTTCATGGTAGTAAGGAGTTAGATATGATAACTGACAAAAGTTACACATGTAAGTTAAGCTACTATATAGAGGTGTCCAATATGACTGACCTGCTAGCATGCACAAAGCTCCCTCAGCTTTTCCTGGCATGAATAGATCTAAGTGTTCAATGTACCCCCAAGTCTTGCTGTACAAGAGCTGTGGCAAACTACCATCCTGCCACCATTACCCTCTCGGCACAGGTAAGGACTTTTCTTGGAACTTTGTTGGAGGGCTGTTTGCTCTGTACCAGCTAACAAACACAAATGCAGCTGAAGGTAGCTTTCTTCATGGAGTGTTTTCCCCTTTGCCCTACTAAGGCCGTAGTAAGGCACATGCATTACAAAGTGCAGATCAGCAGCTCACCCCTGCCTGACCACGAAACCGTCGCTCGCACTGTATTCCCGCCCCCCCCCGCATGCAACACGCTGAGAAACTTCACATCGTGCGCGGGTACTGCAGCAGGAAAACGGCAAGGGAATGGCGCCCTCAAACCGAGAGCGCTTGCGCGTTCCATCTCTGTCAGTAAATGAACGCTTCATTGCGCCCGGCCTCAGGCGGGGCCCGACACTCACAGCAATCCCAGGGAGCCGAGGCGCCTCGCCGCCCCGCGGCGCCCGCCCCGCCCCGGCAGCCCGCCCCCCGCGCGCGGCGCAGCCGCACAACCGCGGGCGGGGCGGCGGCGCGTTCCTCGGCGCGCACGAGAGCGGCCGGCTGCCGCACGCGGTCCTGCCGCGCGCCGCCGCCTCCCGCCTCAGCGCTCGCCTCGCGCTGCCCGTTAGCGCCCGCTGATGAAGGGCAGGTCCCGCTCGTCCCCCTTCCCTCCGCCGGCCCCGCCCAACCCGGGGAGAGGTGGTCGTCCCCCTCCCTCATAGCCCGGTGCCCCGAGACCCCTCATGGGCAGGGTGGGGGGGCGCCTCGGTGCGGCCCCCCGGCTGAGGGGAGCTGGAGGTGGCGGGCAGGGCGGCCGGGGTGTGCCAGCTGCGCCCCAGCTGTGCTGCCGGGGCTCCCGGTCACCCTCAGACGGGAGCGGCGGGGCCAGGCTGTGCCTCGCCCTGTGGGAAGGGTGTAGTGACACCTCCGTGCTTTCAGAGCCTCTGAAGTACTCGTTTGCTAAAGCGCAGTGATAGCACCTTGGTCTTCAAAAACAACGTTGTGGGGTGTCTCCCACTATGTGAACACAACCACTGGACTTTGCTGGATGCTGATGATGGACAAGTGGCTTTATCCTCCATAAGTCACTCCCAACCCTACAACGAAACATGAGTCCAGGTTCTGGTTTTCCATCATCTCAGTATCCCCTTTGACTATGCCAGGTACTTTGCTTCTTTAGCTGGAAATTATTTTGTTATTTCTCCAATTTTTTTTCAAAGTTTGTCTCTCTGATTCATGTGTATGCCACCATTGCACTGGCACAAAAAATACTATAAAGTGTTTTCAGAAAAACAAAGTACAGCTGCAGACTCAGTAAGGAAAGTAAACTAAGCAGGTGTGGCCTCTGCAGATCTCTCTATGAAGCTGGGCAGCTTTGGGGAATGGGATTACTAGCCTTGTGCATGCCTTTGGAAAGACAGGCAGGAAGATGGCCAAAGTGCCTAGAGATACTTAAAAACAAATTTGTAATCCCAGGACTGAGGAACATCAGGAAGTAAAGCACTGTTTCATGATGTGAGACAGTCCACGAGGAAGGGAATGTAAAAAATCAACTATCTGCCGGTACATGAAACTTTTTAATTACTTGAATACAAGTATATTTACTGTTGGAAGAGCATGAGAAACAGATTTTCACCTTGATCAAAAGAACACATTTCTTAATGGGAAACAGAGCCTGTTGTGAAAAACTAGGAAGGTTCTCCCAGGGAACTATGCATATGACTCTTATTTAAACCACATTTTGTAAAAAGAAATGTTTTGTATTTGCTCTAGCTTATTTGGCCTGGACACTTTTGAGTAGATTGTACCAATAAGACTATAAAACCCCAACAGTAATTAGTAAATGAGACTAGAAATGCCTCCGCTGAAGACAGTTGCGTAAAATAAAAGTAAAAACAGCGTGAGGTCACAACTGGCCCATCATTAGATCCATAGGGGATCACTGTATGAAGTCAGTAGCAAGGTCGCCACTAATGTTGCCCAGCTGAGGACGATACCCAAAAAGCCAGTAGGAAGAGCCAGCTATGAGAAACAAGAGAAAAACATTACCCACTGTAAACAGAAGTAACCCAAAATAAGCCTGCTGATTTGGGTGGAAGCTTTTTCAGAAATGTCCTAGCCTAGGCTCTTCAAGCCTTACCCATGCATGATAAAACATACCCGTAATGATACAGATGAGTAAAATGCATAGGTGGGTGAATGGGCACATCACTGTGGTGGATCTGGAGCTCTCTCAATGGCCTGTGCTACAATAAAACCTGCAGTCACACTCTAATTTCAGGCATAGATTCCACAAAGTCTTTCTTTACATTTGGATTTCTCCCTTACGTTCTGGCAAGCTTAGTAGAGACATAACTCTGTGACTAATGCTAATGTTGCAGTAGTAAAATATTGGGCAAAAAATAGGAAAACCAGACCCACTTGCCCATAAGAACGATTTAATTAAAGTTTCCACTCTTCTAAAGTAGGTATGTTTCACATCATAAAGAATTTTTCTGTCATGAAAATTATTTTTTTAAGGGGAGGGAGAATTTTGTTTGCAGCAAGCTGACTTTACTGGTAGGCAATTAAATATTTCTTTGGATTGCTGTTCAAAATTAATTACTCATTGATGTGGAAAAAACAGCTATAGTCTTGCTGTGGATTCAGAGGTTTCCAACTGGGTGCATCCAATTCCAAGAAGAACAAGAAAAAAAAAAGACCTAGAAAGAGTATTATAATTACTGTCATACGAAAACCTGCTTCAGTCCAGATGTAGAAGCCGATACCACAGAAATGTTAACATCTAGCAGTTTGCTGCAGGGCAATGACAAATGAATCTTACATATGTTTGCAGAATGGACATATTACGTGATCCTTCTAGAATCCCTTGGGTTTGTTTTCCTTTTCCCAAAGCTTCTACAGAAAATGCAAATCTACAATAATCTGAGGTTTTGGACAGTGTCACAGACACCTCTGTATAAAACTTGGATCCTAAACTTGCATACCTAACCAACGTTGTCAGCTCTGTACCCTTGCAAATAATTCCACTGAAAGCAATGAAATTAGTGGTGTGAGTAAACGTTAAAGAACTGGTTCCTAATTTCAGGTTTTCCCCTTCAGTGTACGAACAAAGATTGTTGCTCTGTGATGACCTAGGGACTTGCAGTGAGAACAGAGGATTGACAGAAGTGTCAGGTGTTAGGAATGACACCTTCAGAAGTTCAGATCTATAGCAAGGGAGTCAATCCTCAGAAATCAGTAAATAATAATGATGACAAATGCTATGTGCAGAATTCCTACTGCAGTCAGTAGCAGCTTGCATGCAGAAGGATTTCAGAAACGGGTATGATAGCTAACTTTCCTTTTCTCCCCAAATTTTGTGAATTTGACCAAGGCTTCAGCCTTAATAAAAAACAAAATTCTGGGATGATTTAGGCTGGAACAACCTCTGAGTGACTTGTCTAATCCAAATCATTCCATTTCAATCCAAATTGATTTCATTATCCCTAAGTAATTTATTTAAATAAATGGAGTCAGAAGAGATCACAGAGTTTAATTATTGGAAACATTGGCTGGCACTAAGTTTGGAATTAAAATTATTCACTTTGAAGTCCTTAAGTGCACAGTATGACAATACGAGTTGTCAAGGAACATGTTTTCCTTGGTTAAAAAGGACAAGCTGGGAAGAATGAAGCCTTGAATTATCAACATAAGATAATTCTTCCTGTCAGCTGGGGAGTTACTTTAATTCTCTTACCAAGTCATTTACTTTTCAATGCAGAGATAGGTGCAAGAACTTGGGGACGAATTTCCTAAAATGTAAAAACCTGAAATGACACCAAATGAAGTTTGACTGATGATATGATTATGCATATTACACAGTATTGGCCTCACTACTGATGCCCTAGGAAAGCCAATTTTAACTGTTGACCTGTTAGACCTTAGACTGGGGTAGACGCCTGTCATTGCATTACAGAAGGCAATCAGGCTGGTCAGACGTCATTTGCCCCTGCCCCTGGTCACCTTCTTCTCCTTAATGTGTATGGAAATAGCAAGATTTGGTAATGGTTTTGCACCTGCTTTGCCACAGGTGACATGATGTTCTAAAACCGAGTCATATCCCCCCTCAACTTTCTCCTCTACAGACTGAAGACTCCAGTCTATTTTTAGACCCCCCTTGTAAGGCAACTCCTCCATTTCCTTGTTCAGTTTAGTTGCCTTTCTCTTGCTCTTCTTTAAACTCGCTACATCGCTCTGGAGATGAACACTGGTCTGCAGCAGTGCAGTGAGAGAGATCTTAACTGGAGTGCCATACCATCATTCAAACTGCCAAAGTAAAGGCTTGGTTCACTCACCAATAGTTCAAAAAGATGGAGGAAAAGGAAAATAAGGAGTTTGGCTTGGCATTCTTGAAGCAGTCACTGGCACAGCAAAACAGAGAGAAAACAATACTGTATGTGCAATATATCTGCAATGGCTGTGCATTACAGACAGTGAAATGGGATGGAGCCGATCTTGCTCTGAGATTTAAGGAGGAATATAACACTGAATACAACTTTAGAAAAATATCTGGGAAGGAGACAATTCAACTGTTCATCTTGTACATTACTATTTCCTTAAATCATTACATTATATATCTAAAAAAACCAGCCCTCTATCCACAGAGAAACCTGCTTTGTGGGTGCTGCTGGTATTTCTATTTCTAGATTATTTTATTTTGAAAAAAGCTTTGCTCTATCCAGACACCTTAAAGAAGTATCCAGATTTTCCCAAGCAGACAGCAGTTGTAAGAGCAGGTTTGGGACACTCCTGGGAGCAACAATCCTGTTGCAAATCTAGTATGTAACAAGTTGTGCAACATCAGATTATTTGCTATAGATACATGCATTTTTCAGTTTTTCCTCTTGGCAGTTCTAAGTTTGTCACTTTTGCCCCAAAATGCTGAGTGCTGGAAAGCATTCCAGCAGATCATCTACTACAATAAAAAAAAAAAAATTCAGCTTAGTATCATTTCTTTACATCTTGCATTGAGCAATGGATTATTAGTACAAGTAGCAGAAAAGAAGAATGTTTATTTTACTGCGCTCACCTCTACAGCAGCAGTCAAAAGTTGTAGAAGAAAAATACTGAAGCCTAAATCTCTCTCCAGACAAGTTTGCTACACAAAGCTGTTCAGGGCAACATCTGACATTTGGCTAGAAAAATTACATGTAGATATGCAAGCCTCAAATCATCACAACCATACCAACAATTTAATGTATCTTTTTTCGTTATACAAAAGTGTCCCCCCCCCAAAATTATTCAAACGTTAACAACTGATCTGCTTAATGCAAAACCGATTCCTCTAGGCAAAACAGTAGAGGAATGTACCTTTCATTTTTAATTAAACATTTCCATTGAAAATTATAATATGTATGGATTTGACTAATTATTATTCTAAATGGTGTTTTGTCCTAGTTTCCTAGGCAATCTCTCCATACCTTTGATATGCCGCAATGCACTTCCAATACACATGTATAAAGCTGTCTACATGAGTCCTTTAGAAACAAATAGTACTGTTTTGTTTCAGCTCTACTGAGTTAAACAACACTGAAATTACGTATAAACCATCAAGGACATTCAAAATCCTGAAGCCTGTATGACACGAAGTGATTCCAAATCAGTCTGTCCCCAACCTGAACAGAAGGTGCCTTAAAGGCAGTTCATCCAGAAAACAATGTGGAGGCACTGGACTTCAGCGTGTATCAGACCTGGAAATTCCTCCCATGCCCTTCTTGACAAGCACCTACTGTTCCCTTACCCTGCTGAATCCAGCGAATCACATTTTTAGGCAGCCAAGTAAATTAGCAACCCAGCGTGTCTTCCCATCGTCTCTCAGTCTTCAGGCTCCACACACTTAACTCTTCCATAATATTCAGAACCAGGTTTCCTTTACAGCAAATTGATATACAAACAACACATTTTTGACTAGTGTCATGAACATGAGAAGGCTACAGAATGTACATGGCTCGGAAACCTCTCTCCAAAGTCAGGGAGCCATCTAACCTCAGCAAAGGAAACAAATGCAGAGTCATAACCATTTGCTGCTTCCACCTGCTTAAGGGGGAAGGGATTTACCATGGCTCTGGAAAACCTCCTTTAGGAACAAGGGGTTTACCGTGCTAGGGAGGCAGAGCTGTGAGCCTGGTAGCTCTAACATGATCATGAAGCGAGGCACGGGACTAATCCCCTTCTTCTAGCTGTTGTGACTGCTCAGTAACTAAGTGTCACTCTACCCTCATATTATCTAACACTCTCCTCAGAAATGAAAATAGTGCTGCCTGCTACTCAGCTCTTCTCCGGCCCATTTACTGTTTGGAATATACAGATTGGCCTCTGCTTGTTTCTTCTGGGGAAGACGATGGTTGGCCAGGTTCATGAACCACCCCTGAATCCTGACTGTCAGCTTCAGTAGCTGAAATAAAAATGAAGAAAAGAAAAAGGGTCAGAGTTAAACACAAACCAACAAGCCAAAAACCCCAAAGCCTGTGTTTCAGTTTGCATTACACCTGGTATCAATCACATTTCCAGAGGTAGATTCTCAATGCAATATGACTTTTGTCAATCCAGTTTGGTTTTCAACCCAGTTAATTCAAATGTGCTTGACATCAAGAGCTGCAGCTCTCTGAACTCAGATACTGCACTTCAGACAGCAGTTGATTGTTTCAGCCATGCTTAAAGAAATGTAGCAAGAGTGCTTCAAGATGGCAAGTGTTGAAGCTGCACTGGAATAGAAGTATGAGGCAGACTCTTTTGCCCACTTAACCGCAGTCAATCTATGCCATGCCTTTTTAACACTCCTGTGAACTCTCAAATGCCTTGACAGACTAAATAATCCCTTCCACAAATCCAACTAGGGATTTTCATTTTATAAAGTATTTACTTGCCAATATGCATTAAAAGCTCCCTCATTTCCTCACAGGTGACTTGCGTGTTTGTTTGTTTTTCTGTGGCTTGCTCTTTTAGAAAGCCAACAATCTGCAATCAGACTCTATCCTCAGATGCTGCACTGGCTGTTTTACTGGACATACGTTGTGTTTATTTTGTCAAATCTCCATAACATCACTAGTCAATACTGCATGAAATTGTGTAACAACATGGCCTATACTTCATATCATGGTTGTAAACCTAACTGGCCTCAGTCATTCAACTGCAGTCAACTATTGACTCAAACCTTTCTGGCAGCAGCTTCTAGCCTTGGAAAATCTTTTCCAGACAGGACTTGTGGGTTTTTTTTATTTCTCTTCATCTCAGATTCTCTTCAGGACAGAGATCACAGACATCTCTTCTTACCAGCTATCCCCTGCTAGAGTTTTCTATATCCATTTGCCTGCAGCAGTTTTGCCAGAAAGCCCATTTCACCTCAATTCTGGAGGTGTCTTTGGAGGAAGGATGTTCCCGAGTCTAATTGCAGGTTTGAGTCAGTTCCTTTCTTGGGAAAAAAAGACATGAGGCAATCCTAACACATCTGTATGCACGCAACGTTACAGCTTTTCTCTTTTTTCAAGCATCTTGAACACCAGAATCAAAGAATTACTGGTTTTGCTGTAGCTTCCCTCTACATCTGCATCTTCTGCTGGCAGGGTATTTTGTATATGACCTCATGCAGAAGCATCCCCCCTCACTGGGTCACAATTGCAAATTCCTGCATATCCTGGAACATAAATGCTATGTAGTGGAATTAATTTGTACTTTCTCCGTAGTACTAATAAAACTGGATTGTTCTCTGAGCAGCGCAATGCATGATGCATTGTTTCCTATGGCTTTGTGCCTGGGTTGTGATTTCCCTAGTGTGTAATAAGGGCTGAGGTCATTAGATGGCATTTTGCTCTCTGGGGGGGTGCTCTCATGACCTCCCTTCTCTATCCAGTTGCCTGTTGCCATGATTGTTTGGCCAGTACAACTTCACTCTACCAATACAGGACTGGATTTCCTCTGTTTTCCTCATGCAATACCACTACTTCTCTCTCTGTTCCCCACGTTTGTCTGCTACTCCCAGTTCCTTCCCATTACCACACACTCCAACACACTAGCTCCACCTCCCTACAGGTTCTCTGCCACTGCAGTATCCCCCAGATCTTTTGTCCCCTCCAAATCACAAACCCCATTAATCCTCACATACACTTTCTGGTTTACCTGCCAGCCCTCCATTTCCTCTCTTCCCCTCAAACTCAGCCAATATTATTTCACCTCCAGCACACCAGTATCTCCTATACACTGCATTAAAATCCTAATGCCTTTGTCAATATCTTAAAATAACTATTCATTTCTATGATGTCTGTACACCCCACCCCCACCCCCCCCGCCATATTCTTCATATTCCCCTTGTCCACCACATCTCCTGCTTGCTTTTCTTTGGCTTTCCAGCCAGACAAGAAGCAGGTATGCTCTGACTGCTCTGAAGATACATGCCCACTGCTGGGCTGACTGGCAGGCGCTTGGTTGTTGGCCAAGGTACACGCACACATCAGTCAGGAATTGAGTGCAAGCTGACAGCCAGCCAAACACCACGACATGGCTGCAAACAAACCATTTTGTGGGAGGCATCTGTTTCTCTTGCAGATCGATATTGTGCAGGCCTGTGATCACAACAGATATGTTTAGCTGAAAATAACTAATGGGTTGAAAAGTTATGAGGACTGACATTAACAGAAAATGAGACTGCACAAGCCTTATGTTTTTGAGAAACCAGGCCAAAAAAACCCCCAACTTATATTTTGTGCCACATAACAACCATCAACATAATTTCAATTCAAATGAGATAATTACACTCCTCTATTTCTCCTCCCTCTTACACAAGAGGTTTGATTTTTCACTGAGTGATTATTGTAATTTGTTTCACAAACAGTCATAATAATAATTTTTTATTCTCATGTTCGAGAAAAGAAATAAAGTTGTATTTATTTATCTGCATTTTCAAAAAGAATTTAAAATAAAACTGGCTGTTCACTCATCCAGTGCTAGTGGTTAATTCTCTGAGCAGCTCTACCCTCTTGTGGTCACAGCTAGCTGCAGCCAAATGAAAAACTTGCTAATTCAATCACAAGTACGTCCACATGAAGTCACAATACATCAAAGAGACCCAAAAGAGAGGGGCACAAAGACCTAACCTATGCCAAAAATTTAAAATCCTGTGAGATTCAATAAAACAACTTGAGATTTTGAATATTCAGTCTTTCATTTGCAGCAATTAAAATATAGGATTTTCAGATGAGCAAGAAATTTCGTATTGTTCATGCTACGTGTTAGTCCGCATTTTTTTAACAGTTTGTCTAAATTACAACAGAGCCAAATAATTTTTAAAATATGTCCTGCAAACTAGCTATTTAGAAAAATATTTTCATTTTAAGAACATCAGCACATCATGTTCTGGAATGGCTCTGAGTCCTGAAGCCTCCAATGTTTGCGTGAGATTGAGGTGCTTGTCAGCTGGAAAACCCAAGCATGTCAGGCTGCTTTCCCTAAGTCAGCGCTGCCTAGAGCTGTACAAGCTGGGAATCTCTCCTGGGACTTCAGGATCTCAGTCCTGGCTCCATCACAGTGATCTGTGAAACCCTGAACACTAGCTAAAATCAGGGTCTCTTAAGGCTTCCACCTCTGTAGTCAGGTATTGAAACCAGGTTAATTCTGAATCTCCCAGGGCTCATCGCGTAATTCCTCACCATGTGCTTCCTTGGTTGTTTCAGCCAACATGTTCAGTGAAAGGGGAGGTGGAATGTAATGAATCCCTGGCAAAAAACTTGGTGGGATGAAGGGAGGCAGAGGAGTGTAGTACCCTTGATGGAACTCTCCACTTCCATCTGGAATCTGTGGAAACACATGAAGCAAAACATCTTCCATCTAAAGTCTCTCTCCAGAACACATCTGCAGTTTCAAACAATTTCTGTTTCAATTTTTACCTGTGAATATTACATTTTTTGTCCATTTTGTGGCCATATGCTGCCATGTCTGTGCACGTATGAAGCCTGTGCATAGTGTATCATGCTGAAACTGAGAAGTAGCAGCTTCTCAAACCACGTCTCAGCTGAAACTGACCTTCTAAGTCCTCCTCTTCTGTTCTGGTATCACATTAGAGCAGTTGGTTTAAACCAGGAGCAGCTCATCTGGTGCACTTGCCACCAAACAAGTCTGGAAGTCTTCATTCAACAGAGAGGCAAACTAGGAAAATGCTCCTTGCCACCACCTCCCTGCTAGTTACGGATTCTCCCCTGAGCCCAATGAAGTGAGTGGCTCTACCTACACTGAGGGGCTGGTGTGCACCACAGGGTGCCCCACAGCCCTGGTCTTCTGCAATCACCAGATCTGTTAGAGCATGATAAAACTCATTCCACATGCAAGGAGAGATTTCCATCCCTCAGAAACACTAGCATCAGAGAAACAGGAGTATTTCTCTTTTGGATGTGGCCATGCACCCTGGTACAGATAGAGCTTGTATGAGATCTTTCCATCTGTTTCAGGACAGTTATAAATTAAGTTCAAAACCACATACAGTGATGGTCTAGACCTATGCATATCCAAGCCACCAGGACTCAGACTGCTGCTAGCCACCCTCTTTCTCAATAACCCGTAAAATGTGACAGGGAATTTCTATGCAAGCATAATAAATCTGGTACCTTAACATGAACCGATGAATTGTACTCAATGCAGACAGAATGGCGCATGGCAGCTGGAAATCTGCTAATGTGCCCAACTGTGGTACAAAAACTGGATGCCACCAGTTTAAACCAACATGACTGAAAGGAACTGGAAGCGCCCACGTGCACCATTACAACTGACCGGCAATTTATCATCTTGTTTCTTCTGTGTGATTTGAAGGTGTGGGCCCTATGGTGCTAACGATCATTTTTTAATCTGAAACTTCTGTTAATCACAACAATTTTCCACTGTTTTAGAGAAACCCAATGTCTCAAAACAGAGATATCCAACCATGCTAATTCGCTTCCTTGTGGAAGCTGATCTTCCCCTGTTCTTCTCTGCGGCTGTGGTGCCTTGGCCGAGCCCTGACACTCTCCCTCCCCATTAGGTTTGTCCTGCATGGAAGAAGAGGAACCTCCCAATGCGCATTCTATGCCATCTATGCTGGCACAACATGACCATATTAAGTGTCCAGCTGCCATCATTCCAAAAGGCTGTTGCAGATGTTAGCAGGACATATAAGCCCCAAAACACTTCCCAAAATCTGGCCCCTTGCAAGTGCATGGGTTTGCTCTTCTGGGTTCAAGTCAGACTATTAACATCACCATTTGCTAATGTTTTCTTCAGCATAATATATCAAAATGCTGTGAAGTAACTGATAAGCAGGGTGAATTTTCATGGGTACTTTAACAGCAAAAAGGCAGCTAAAAGTAAAGACAGCAGTATTTCCAGAGGTAATTAAAAGACCACTACTTACTGACACAGAAGCTGCATTCCCTGGCCCACAGTTGCTAGGAATGTGTCGGAAGCCTCTCTGAAGTGATATCCCTGGAGGTGATGGTGCTCCCCTACAGCTTGACTGATTGATGGCAAATCCCATGGGAAATGGGTGGTAAGGATATACCCCAGAACACCCAGGGTACACTTTGGGAGGTTCTCTCTCCAGGTATTCTGGGTTGACCATGTATTCTGGAGGAAAAGCAGGGTGAGCTAGGAAACAATGAGAAAACAACAAATGCAAGTATCCATGTAATTCTGTGTAGTTCCGTAGAAGTAGCTGCAGGACCAAATTCCACTCTCAGGCAGGAGAATCTGGACCTTTGGTTTCATGCTTAGCTCCTCATGAATTTATTTTCTGATTTTTTAAGGAACTAGGGAAAGATGCAGCAGATGATACTGTAACACAGAATGATCTGCATTCTTTTCTGCCTTGGGTATTGTGAAGCTGGTCCTTACAAAGCACTGGCTGCAGAATCTTCTTTCACCAAATCAGGAACAGTGAAACAACCTACCTCTAACTCTAGCAGAAAGTAAAAAAAAAATCTACAGAAATTAGAGTTCTAACTTTAGCCCTATCTGACACTTCTTAAGTTAATTTACAGACAAAGGCTCAATTTTAGCGTCACACACAGGCAATTTTAGATGCAGGTGTTGGTTACTTCCTTTGCTTTTTAACTTGCATATGGAATCTTATATGGCCTCTCTGAAGTCTTTAAAAAAGAGAGTGGTTATATTTAAATATGAATAGTGTCTTTCTTGTCTGCCCATTCTCCTGTTGGTTGAAAAGTGGAAGAATTTGCTTTGAGAGTAGGTTGACTTCTGGAGTACTAGAATTATATTCCAATACTATTCTATTTTCTCTATACCACTGTTCTCTATAGAATATAATTATACCATTTGTCCCTAACCTTTTTTTAAACTGGTCAGCACGTTAAAAATATTATTAATGGAAGGACTGACAGGCACATGTACAGCTAGTGTCATCCATAAACATAATTTTCTTAGGAAACAAAGCTAAAAAAAAAAAGAGAACAGTTATTGACAGATTAGGTAGGAACTAGAGATGTCTGAAATGACTCTTTCCTCTGGGCTTCTCAGAACAGCATTTTTTCTTGCAGGCTGCCAACTCTCCAGAGGCTCAGACTAATGACTACTGCAGTCAGTAGGGATTTCCGTAAAATTGCTATAGTAAATAATAATAGTATGAAGTTACTGTAATAAATAGTAATAAACTAGACAAGTCACATGAAAGACTCTATTAAAGGAATCAATTTAAGAGGTGACAGGCCATACAACTGTTCCACCTGCAAAATCTGTGCTTTGCTCTTAAATACCAAATGCACTTTTACACCCAGTGATCCCAGCCAAGTTCAGTCTTTGCTATAGGAATTAAGGCCAAAAGGTCTCTTTCTTTTACAGTGCTATCATAAAATGCTTGCTTCAGGCAACTGCAGCAGTAACTTCCCCATTTACCTGCCATCACTGAGTTTTTTAGCATTTTTGTTGCTGGAGGCTTGTGCCTGTTAATTTATAAACAGTGAGAGAGCACTCAGAGAAACATGCAGGAGCAGCTGCAGTGCGGAGTGGATCACATTTTGGTTTCCCTCTCAGACTAATTTCCCTCTCAGAGAAAAGCCACTTGCTTAAGCTTCAGCTTTGCAATAAGCAGCGAGGCTGAGCACATTGCTCCGGCCGCTGCAGAGCCATGTGACCTGCGTTGCAAACCCTGCAAAAGGGAAAATAAATGCAGGGTTGCACATTCAACGTGCAAGTTGGGTACCTGTGTCCACTGAGGAAGGGAAGAGGTAGAGACGGCAGGAATGGCTCTCCAGAGAGCTGAAGCCTGAGGAATTGGGTGGGTGGAAACTGCACAAGTGGCAGTGTTTGATGTGGGGGGAAGAGGGAGATGAACGCAGAAAGAAAGATGGTGGGACAGGGGAAGAGGTCCTTACCGTAGTCCCAGAAGGGAGGGCCGCTGGGAGGCGGCGGCGGCCCCCTGCATGCCATGCCTTTGCTGCTGCTGCCGGTGGGCTGGGTGCCCTTCATCCCTTCATGGCCACTCTGCTCAGGGCCACCAGTTGCCCCGGTGGCCACTCCAGGGCCTTCACCCAGGGGAGCAGGCCCTGCGTCTGCCCCAGCCGGGGGGTCAGGCATCTGCTGCCTCAGGGCCTTCTGGGCTGCCATGATCTTCTGGCGCTCGGTGATGAGGGCGCACTTGTCACACAGGCAGAGCTTCCAGCGGCAGTGGCCAGCGTGGCCCTTCACGGGCACCACAAAGCCATGGTTACGGCAGCGGGAGCACTTGGGGGTCCGCAGTGCTGCCTTCGCCGCCACCGCTGTGGCCTCCTCGGCCTCCATGGCTTATGAGCCCTGGCTAACCACCCTGGCACGACTGGGCCGACTCCTCAGGGCTCTTATGTAGGGCATGGCCACTGCCGCCCCAGCATGTAGCAACCTGGGCAGGCGGGGCAGGAGAGCCCATGGCAGCGGGTGGGAATGCCTGGCTCTGGGGAGCCTGCAGCACAGGAGCTGCCTTGGCTCCACAGGCCTCCCCTCCCTCAGACAGGCATGGCTGTACCTGCCTGCCTCTCCCTGCAGTCCCCGGTGCAGGCTGGAGCCAGACCTTGGCTGTGGGGGCTGGAGGAAGAGAGAGAGCAGGACCGTATCTGCAAGAGCAGGGGGGAATATGCCCCACAGTTTAGTGCATTTCCTTGTGCTGCTGCATGCAGAGATGGGGAGTTTTGGATGGGCGGGGTGTGCATGGGAGAGAAATTCAGTGTCCCTTACAGTACTGCCTTAAGTGATAGTTTTCCCTTTTGGCACTTTAACATCCACACCCACTTTCACACCTCTCATGCCTTCGCTTTTAATATGCCCAGAATTTCAGTTCCATTTTGTTTCCAATTTGCAGCATGCTTCTCTTGATCAGAGGGAGTGACTGCCTCAGCAGCAAAAAAACACTGTTTCCTCATTCTGTTTTTCTAAACAAGGTACTAAGATGAAGGTGGAAAGCACATGTCTTTCGAAAGACCTGTCTCCTTATCTCCGAGTTCCTTATTCTCTGGAAACAAAGACAGGCTTTCAATTAGAAATACAGGAATGCTCCAGTTCCAGTATTGCTGAGAAAGCACTTGTTATTTGTTACTGCTGGTAGCTACAAAACCATGGTTTACACAGTAGCCCATTTCCAGGAGCAAACTCTCCACTTTGCTATGTAAAGCACAACATTGCTGATAATTCTCACATATGCAAAAGCTAATTCTGTTTTAAAATCCTGAGATGCCAATAGTTTCTTCTACATTAAAGAGAATACCACAAAAATAAACCACCAAGTAGTTGTGAAGCTTTTTACCAATTAGTTTCAAGAGAACGTGGTAACATCTATCTGCTGCTCTGAAGCAATTCTAGTATGCAACAGAGTTATGTTTCACAGCAGCCTTGCAGAAGCCCTTCCAATGGAGCAAACCTTCCTGCAAGACTTGGGTGCACCCCTCAACATCTGGGGGGGGGCAAGGCCCCAGCGTAGCAGGCCCCTTGAGAGATTTCGCAACAGCCTGATTTGCCTTAGCAGTGAGCAGCCAGCCCCTGTGCCCTGCAAGCCTCCAAGGTTCAGCCTAGATTCAGGCTCCTCACTTTGCAAAACACCCAGTAGGACTTTTCATCTGACTACTGCAGGTTTCCAGTAGGATTTTGTCTCCTGGGGAGATGTTTTCCTAAGTGCAGTACTGGCATACAAGCCCAGACTTGCTCTCAAAAGCAATTCGACCCAAATCCTCAAATGCACACAGTCCCTAGACCACCCAGCATGGCAGCAACCCCAGCCTGCAGATTTTGCTATTCCAGTTGCAGACTGAGACTTTGGTAGCTGCTTTTTGTGATGGGCTCTCAGCGATGCCGTTGCACCCACGCGTTCAGGGATCCTGTGCAGGAGCAAGGCCAAATCTGCACAGGCACACAGCAGGTCACGTAGGAGAGACCACTGCAGTGCTCTGTAGAAACTGGGTGCTGGGTAGGATGCACAGCAGCTGCTTTTGTGAGTGGGAGGCAGCAAAGCACACATGCAAATGTAATCAACTCCCTGTCCTCAGTTGCAGACCATTTTCCCCAGAAGCCTTCTCAAGCGCTGTCTAGAAAGCCAGCTTCACGTGCATGGGCATGTGTGCATTGTGGCTAAATATCTTTGAAAATTTGACCTGAAAATGTTACCATTTCTTCCTAGTTCAGAAAGGTACTTGGTTGATATGCCATCAATAGAAACTATTCTTAAATGCAGTCTTGAAGTGCTGCTCACTTGTTTCGGGGCCAGAATCATTCTAAACATTGACTCTGTAATAAATACAGACAGATAATATATTCCTAATTTTATGCTCCATATTTTTGCTGTATGTTGAGGATGTGCATGTTTAGCTGTAGAATGAAAGAGGATGGATGACACATTTTAAAAACTGTAATTATATCTTTCCATAGATACACAATCTGTGTTCATTTGGATACTCGAGCAGTGGAGGAGAAAGGTAGGCTATGTACATTTTCCCCAGTAATTTTCTGTTCTCAGTCACATAATACTACTATTTGAGACATTTACTCAAAAATACTTAAATTTATCTCTCTTCGCTGTCGAGAAAGGTATACCAGCCATGGGCTGCAACAGTTTCTCCATTAATAAATCATGTCTTTCAAAGTCATGTGGATTTTTCTTTTGAACAATTTTCACCTAAGCATTCAGGATTTATTATACTCCCCATATAGTTTGTTTGAAACATAACTAGACTTGCTTTTTATAGGAAATGAACATTTTACTTTGCTTGTGAGGTAAATATTTATTTCTGCAGACAGTTCAAAAAATTCTACTATTCCAATCCTGTTATGTGTTTATATATACATTTGATTGAGCTTATCACACACCATTAGCAAGACCATCCCACAGAGAAGACAGAACAATTTCAGAATAAATTTTTGGAATGAGATGTAGGATTGTATGCGGATGCAGCTTCATGTCTATTATCATTTTCTCCTTTATTTATATCTGAAAGAAAATGAGGCACGATAAAGACTCTTTTCTCTAAAACTTACGCAGTTCAGTCTAGCATTTTATGTAACATATGGTGGAACTGTAACACAAAGTGTGTACAGAGTTCTGTATTAAAATAGCATTTATAAGAATTATTATCTTACCAAAATGAAAGGAAAGCAACCTGCTGATTTCATGTTATTGAAATCAATAGCAATAATATCTACTTCCTTCCAACTTCTGAATCATATAAAGTGTGTGTTTTTGGTATGCAGTTTGCTTTGTATGTGAAACAGTGAAGGAAAACAATGATTTAGCTAAAAGGAAACAAATCAAAAGACTGTCTGCCTTTAAATAGAATAGCAGAAAACTGCGGTTTTTTTCCTTCTTCTTAGACTTTCCAGCTAACATTTTACACAGTAAATGTTTTTTGGCAAGGCAATTGTTCTGCTTACATCTGACATTTCACAGAGCAATAGCAACATAATCAAGAAATTTGTTCAGTCTGAGATCTCCATTAAAAAATATTTGCAAACTTTGTTCAAAATAAATGTTTTGTTATGTATAACAATCAAGAATATCCTTTGAATTTTGAAGATAATCACATATGAAGATAAAATCCTATCTTCAAAAATTCTCTTAGTAGTTTGGAAGTGTCCATTATGTACTGCCATAAGTAATTATATAAAAATTGATATAGTGATTGTATTATTAGCTCTCCTACATTGTAACTGATTAGTCCCATATTTATGGCTATCAGTTTTGGTATCCTCAGCATGAGGACATTTGCCTGCACAGGCAGAATAGCCCAAGGAGGACTAGCCAGGCTTCAGATGCTCCCCACCACTCCACACCCAGCCCCTTTCTGATCCAGTCTTAACAAATACCTTGACTCCACCTGTGCATTGGTAACTGATCTGGCATCACTCACTTTTGTGTTTACAGTGGCTGCAGTCATATATGTCTGTTCTGTCCATCCATGTGGCTAGAAAAACAGGCTTCCTTCCCCTCCTGTCTAGATTAGGATACTGCAGTATTCTTTCCTCTGAACTCCACATGAGCAATCTTTTCCCACTCTTGCACACTCAGAAGCCTTCAGCAAGGATTGTTTTGGATTATGTCATGCATCCCTTTGCCTTCCTCCCACTTCTCTTTTGCATTGGTTACATCTTGCTTCTCTTCCCTTTCACAAGGGAAGAAAAATCCCTTTCACGTTTTTTCCCCGTCATACCTATCAGCTCATGTTCATTGTCAGGATGTGGACTCTCACCATCGCCTGGCCCAGAATATCGTTTTACTAAGTAGCATTGGTAACACACCTTCATGCTTTCTTCTGTAGTCATCCTCATATTTAGAAGCTCCTTATAAAAACCATCAAAACCTTTAAAACATCCTCTGACTGACCTGCATGACAAAATCCCCCTTTCACTGTTGAGCTAACATTACTGCATATCCATAATGATATCTGTCACAGAATTGCAAGGTTCAGCTATCTGCTGACATGCTTATGAGGTTGTCTAATGCTGCCCAAAGCAAGCCAACATGACAGTGAATAAAGTTCTTTGAGTCGCTTCTGTAGACTATATTTTCCACCTTTCTAATCACTGTGAAATTGTACTGTAGTAAACATTTTTTTTAAATGTGAGGAAAAGTGCAGTATAGAAACAGTACAGTATGATTAGATCATATCTACTGTAAGATTTGAACTGGCTAAAATGTGTTTGGATTACACCATTTTTAAAACTGTTTCCCGTGAAGTTGTTTAAAGTAGTATAAACAGATTCACCTTTTCAGTTCTCTTTCAGTGTCAATTCCTTTACCTTAAAATGTTATCTTCAGTAATTCAAACAGGAATTTCACTGGGGTGGATTTTTTTGTTGTTGTTAAACAAGTTTTAGATGGAGCACAATTAGATGTTCATTTTCATCTGCTGTATCAAAAAGGTGAAACTACTCTATGATCAGGGAAAATTGGATGGAGTTCATACATAAGTTTAAATCTTAAAAATGTATAAAACTATATAAAGCACTTCTGGTTTCTTTAACAAACACAACTAAAATAAAGCTTGTGTACTTAAAATTGTGGGTCTTTTTAATATATAACAGGAAAACTTAGTTCTTAAATACTAACAATAGAGACTTTATTACTATGACCACTGTTTGTTTATTGTAACAGGATCTTTATTTAAGAGAAAAGCAATAGTGATTAAACTGGAAAGTCTGTGATCTAGTTATTTCATGAGTACCAGAAAGGCAGGGTGGACCAGGAGCAAAATCAACCCCAGCAAGGAAAAAAAACATATCAGTTCTTATCCTGCATTAATATATCTCCCATATAAGCAGGAAATAAAATGTATTAAGGGGAAAAGAATGCGACTGACATAAATACACACTAGCAGATCCTTTCCCCAAATAAGTGATCGGAGTGTTTAAAAATCCCAGTCTATGCTAAAAACCTTCTGTGGAAGATGTTCAGTCAGTTTGCAATAAATAAGGATCACTGTATCAACAAAGTCTGATTGTTTCCTATATTCCCTGTCTAAGAAACTGAATAATTATCCCTTCAGAAGAAATCTTTTGTTTCTTTAGAAGGTCACCTTTGTAGACATTAATACAAAAGAGAAACTGAAAACCCAAAGAATAGTCCACTTTGTTAGTGCTATGGCAGCTGCAGGTATGCCTTAGTTACACCACCATTTTACTTTAGTAAGCTCCCAAATTTAGCGGGTTTTAGCCTGGATACCACTAGGTTTGTCAATCAGTCTTCTGCCTGCAGAAATAAACACATTTTTAATCCAGAGTCCCCATTCTCCTTCCCCTCAGCTATAGTTCTTGTCATATTCTCTTAGACACAAAAACCACAAGATTACATTTGAATTCTCCTAAACAGCAAAAAAGGGATTTTATGCAGAAACAGTCATGCTTACCACAGTAAGTAGGTGGCCCATTTAGAGTCATCTTTGCTTAGCACCTATTTTGTGCTGAAATTGTCATATTACGTTGTCAGCAAGCCTAAAGCAATGCTAATAGATGGATAAGGCAGGAGACAGCTGAAAGACTACTACAAACATCAAGTGTAGTTGCTGTGGGCAGGATTCCATTTGTGATTGTCAACACTGGTATATATCCTACATTTTCTAACTGCATTTCCCCACCTCACATCTGAATTAGATTTTAGAATATCTGAAGTAGCTTAAACAATGTAAAATAAATAAAACCAGCTGTTTGCCATAATTTCTTCCTCTTCAGCCTGGACTTTCACAGATACTTCAACGAAGCAAATAAAAATGGAATGACCAAATAGGAGTTACGTATCAGCATAGCACAAAGACTTTCGTCAAAATGTTTACCTTGTAGAGCAAACGGACAAGAATAGTGATGATTAACCTCTGGCATGCATGCTAACATTGGTTTCTGGTATTCATACCAATAGCACATCATCTGCTCTTTGGGCATGATTCTGGGAATTGATAGACTCCCAGTGAGGTGATAAAGCTTCTTGCTGGCTCCTTAACCCCCTACATCAGAGACAAAGTGTGGTTTGTAGTGGGCAAGAGAAAACAAGCGCTAGCATTGATGAATTTGCATTAGCTGATTCCAGGCAGGTATACTGAAGGATGCTGTTCAGAAGCATTCCTTCTCTTCTATGTTATTGCTATAAAATTCTCCTGTGGACAATGACAAGGTCATCCTTCCAATGTTGTTGAACCATCTGGATTATATATATATACACTATATGTATATGTCTATGTATGTATATTTGAGGTATATTTTCACTGGAGAAGACTTCTGCAAATATGAACATAAAAAGACAAGTTGAAAGAATGTCTGCCTGTCTCCAAATTGAGGAAGTAAAGCTCTCCTCCCCTGACAGTCTTTCTTGCTATGTTAAGACAACTTGCATTTCTCTGTCTTTCCAACATGAAATGTGTTGATGAGCTGCCTCAGCTGGCTCTACTAACACAATGTAGAAAGTAAAAAAAAAGAAATAAAAAAGAAAATGAATGCATAGATAGGGCATCCTCCTCTTCTATCTCTTTGATGCAGCAAATTAAAAAAGGAGAGATTTATTCAACAGTGGACAGCAAATCACCTGTGGCAGCAGAGATTATGGACAAAGAAGACATGAAAGAAGCAAAGGGCTGACCAGCAGCTTTGACAGATACAATGATAAGAGGACACTGGTGTGAAGCCATACTAAAGCATTTTCACTGTGGAAGCAAGAGGGAAACCAGGGACGCACATTTTCTTGGCATTTCATATGTTATGATCATAAAATCAAACTGTCTTTCATCACAATAAATGGAACTATTTGCAAGGTAAGTGTTTATGAAGCATAAAAATAACAGAATCAGACCGTAGGTTGTTAGCAGTATTTCCTTTGAAACTAAAACAAAACTGATTTTAAGTCAGGAAAGTTTAGTTTCATCAACTCCAGAAAACAAATAGAAAAAGACACCAAATCATCTCTTCAGTTTCCCTGAAGCTGTGGGACCTAACTGTCACAAAAGGTTGCCTTTTGCTGCAGGGTTGTGCTGTTGGAAAACTTGCCCTACACAGCAGTGGCTCCTCTGGGCAGTCCCCTCTTTAGCTTTTTCCTCAGCAGCAGGCTATTTCTCCGGGTGACTGCTCCGCTCTGAGACCCAGCTCCTCCGAAACACCATGCTTTGGGCGGCCATGGCAGCCATCAATCTGCTCTGGCTCTGAACAGCAGCAGGAAGAAATGAAAGGGCATTTGAATGCCCAGCAGCAGACCATAGAGCCTTCATCCATCCAGTACACAGATGTAACGTGGCTGCTTGAAACCTTTCAGACTTATGCTTATTCCCCATGCCTGTTATATACATATGGAGTAAAAGGAAATACAAGGTCAGCAGTGGTGGGAAGTCATCGCTACCTGATGGCTGATGGTGAGCAATGATCCCTGTTAATGATCCCTAGGTTTGGCTGAACAACAGCAGTCCTCTGTCTTTCTACATATGTATCCTCATCTTTAAAATAACAGCACCAGCTGTTATTTTATTTAAAATAAAATACTGGAGGGTTGAAGTCTCATCAAAATTGTTTCCATTGCACATTTAAACTGAGGACAGGAGTTGCATTTCTGGGAGGAGGTGAGGTATGCCTGCTTTGACATATCAGTGCAATAACCCAAGCACAAGGAGTATATTTCATGCCCAGTGTCCCATTTAGGCAGAATGTGCTGCAGGGTATGCTGAGGTCTTCCTCTGGCTTCCTCAGCCTCTACCACCAGAAATGTCTTTATTCCTGAAAGACAGTTTGCTTTCAAAGTAGATCGAGCCCACGGATTTCACACTACTCAGTTCACACAGCTGTGAACTTACACGACTGTTGTCTTAAAGTTTATTAGGACTCCAGGCTCTTAACATATGACGCCTGTTTTCCATGGACAATGAATCTGAAAATGTTGAACTGGAACATGATGTATTCACTACTGTAGTAAAAATTCTCATATACACTTAACAGAAGACTTATCTTTCAATATTTAATGGAACCAAAACAGTGACATGGCTACAAATAATAAAGTGAGTTAATAAATTCACATAGTGATGAGTGTTCCTGACTAAAGTATGTATCTACGCAGTTTATTGAAATCGCATATTTACAATATTTGTATTTTATTTTAGCATTCTTTGCCTCAGAACTCATACAAAACCAATCAAGTTTGGTATTTTTTGAGCCCACTGTATTCCTAAAGGTTGAAGTGTTAATGATAGTTACTGTTATTTGCAGTTGGCAGAAATGTTTGCAGAATATTTACTGGAAGACATCCAAAGGTTTCCTTGCTCTTTAATAGAAAATCTATACATGTCTGTACTGTACAAATCTGTACTGTATTTTAAATCATTAACCAGGGATAGAAGACTAGGTATAGAATATGCACTAATTAGACATAATATCTATCTCAAAAAACCGCAGCTTTTAAACAGTACAAATTAAAACCAATGTCATTAATTTTCTTTAATAAAGGAATAAGGCAACATCTTAATTGAAATAAAGTATTTTTGTACATTCTTCATTCAGGTGAGTCCCAGTCACTACACATATCTCAATCCTCTCTTTCCCCAAGTGTTATTTTTTAAGTGTTACAGTTTTAAAAACAAATAGTTAAAAAGCACATACAAGCATCATTATCTATAGGAAATCTTATCTATACAAGTTTCCATTACTGTAAAAAATAGAGATTATCATAAATATTTGTGTTGAGATAGTAAGTAGAGTATGATATGGGTATTTATGGGTGACTACACAGGGCCAATAATTAGGCAACCATCCTCCCAAAATTATATATTTTAGACTTGATTTATTGGCTACATTATCATGACAGTGATCTACCCAACAGTCTTGTGATTCAAAATGGTGAACTGGTGAATATTATAGATTGGTAGTGACTTGATAATAAGCCTGGGGAAAGAAGCTGAACTATCTTCATTACCTCAGTAAGACAAGCTTTCCCATTTTTATAGCAGTGTTCCACCTGTCCTAATACTCAAACAGGGAGAGTAGAAGTGAATATTTGACATGACATGATATTTCAGGAATGCCTTGTATAATGGTATTAATATTTTCATATATCTACTAGCAATACCAAACCTAGAACATTTTAGGATTGTGTTTAGCTTTTCCACAGATGTTTTCACAGTGGTGACTCGTAGGTAGCCTGTGTTCAACTAATGTATCTCTTCCTTGTTTGGTTTCCAAGTGCTGAGCTCCTGCTATTGTTTTTTCATACATACATTGTATACTGTTAAATTTCATTCCATTTCTGTTATTCAGTTGCCACAGTATCTATTTCTCTCCTATATGAGCCTTTAATCCTCTTCTGTATTAGTAATATCTGTCAGGGTTTGCTTTCAGCAAAATTTCATTAGCATACTCTTTTTGTGTCACAGTCATTACTGGAAATATTAATTAAGACAGATTCCAGTACTGATCCTTTAAGAATTACAATAATACCTTCCTCCAGACAACAGTTCCTCTTGTAGCTCAACCAGAGTTTTTTCCTGCTCTAGCATTTTATTCACCACTTACTTTACAGAAGCCTAACAGTACCTACAGCACTTTCTCCTGATTAAAACAGTGATCTTATTCAACAGAAATATATTCACTCAACCTGCTTTACCTTTGGTAAACTTAGGTTGCATTTTGTCCCATTTTCCGTTTATGTCTACTTACACAGATGTTTTTCTTAAAAATACCTTCTAGAGCCTTGAATATTGTTGAGGTCACTCTAATGTTTTCTGGTTGTCCTTTTTTCCCCTTTTGGAAATACAGGCAAGAGGTTTGCTTTTCAGTAGTGATATGCTACCAGTTGGCAGCTTTATTAAAAATCCTTGCTGCTGGACATGCAATTTCATGTGCCAGTTCTTTCAGAACCCAGGGACGGAGATTATCCTGTCCCTCCAATTTCAGCGCTTTAACCTCTTTGAGTTTTTCTTCTAACTCGTGATAATTTCCATTTCTGTATCCTCATTCCATTTACATATTACATTTCTCATTTCTGGATAGTTTTATCTTTAAGTGCCTGGCAAAGCAATTCTTATTAGGATTTTTTTTCATAATAAAGGTCCTTTGATAAATCACAGTTCTATGTTAATTATTAGGCTTTGCCACAATAAATAAAAAACCTGTAGTTTTGGGGTTTGTGTGAGTTTTTACAGCCAATTCTATATATAAACTTTACTGTGAAAGGAAAGAAACAGTTACGCATCCATAGTGCTATGACAATGTTACTACTATCAGACCATGCACTGTTTAGAATACAAATACATCTGAAAATAACTGGATTTGTGAAGTGCAAATGGCAGAACTGAACAGAAAACACTGCAATTAAATGACTTGCAGGCTTAGGGATTTCAGTCTCTTACCAGACTATTTTATTCAGGACCCTCCACCGCATCCTTCTGAGCTCCACAGGACAGAGTTAGTTTTTTTGGGAATTACAAAACTTCACAGATTACAGTTTAGGATTGTGGGTGGCTTCTCCTGAGCTAAAGTGAGGTACTTCCCAGGGCAGGGTGAGTTCCTGTGGGCTGTTTAGGAAACAGTTATAATTACTCTGAGGGTTTCCAGGGGAAGACTCATCAAAGTCACTGGGCTAGGGCTGTGAATCAGGGCAGTGTAATTTTTAGCAATTTGTCCTAACAAATGGACAATTGATAAACAGTCTGTTTCTTTTGTATTTGTCATATGATAACTAGCTTCCACCTTGAGCTACCTGTATACTAGCCCTAGACTCTCAGAAAGTGGGTGTGCGCAAATGGCTACTCCACCAGCCTTGGGTTCTCAGAGAACCTGATGTAAAGAAACTCATGTAAAAAAAAAAAAAAAAAAGAAAAGAAAATAAATACAGGCCTTATAA
The DNA here is from genome assembly GCA_031468815.1 of Morus bassanus. Lineage (NCBI taxonomy): Eukaryota > Metazoa > Chordata > Aves > Suliformes > Sulidae > Morus > Morus bassanus. The sequence goes on along the minus strand of CM062576.1, from coordinate 18,029,411 downwards.
GGAGATCCTGGGATATCCTATTTGTTTTTTTTCTCAAATTGTGCCTGTACCTGATTTTCTGTGTGCAAATTATAGAGTAGCTGTTATGGCACATACAAAGTTTATGTACTGTATACCTAATAACAGGGAAATAAGGAAAAATTGCAGGACTATGTTGCCTGGCAGAAAATTACACATAAGTCTCAACGTAAGATCTAAAGAAATTGGATTAAAGAAAAAATTATTATTATTAATTTTCTCAGTTTGAACTCTGTGCACTTGTGTATGAAAAATGACAAAGCAGTGTCTCCCTTTACACTCATTTCCATTATGAAAGTGGGGTTCACAGGGAGAAAAGCATGAGAACAGAGTATGTGGTGAAGAAAGACAGACCAGAAATGGAATGAATAAGGAATAATTTAGAAAGAAAATGTATATCTGAAAAAAAAATGAAAGAGAGGGAATGAATATATGCAGGAGCAGAAAAAAGAATGGAGGTTAGATTTATAGAATTAAGTGAAAATGAGAGATATCATGCTCAGGGTTTTCAGCCTGATTTTGATCAGTCCTACAGTAGATGATTAATAGAAAAATAAAATTTATGAGGGGCACTGAAGGAGGAGGGGATTTATATTTTTAATTTCTTTATGCTCATAATAAGGCTTCCAGAATATAGCAATGTATTGTTAATAAAAGTTACTATAAATGATCCTAATTCACTGGGCAGAAAGCCTTTGCATTCATCACATGGAACTGTATAACAATACAAGCATTTCAGCAATTCATGAAACAATAGACTTGTTGCTTAGAAAAAACACCCCTCTAAAGCATGTTACCTGGTGTTGAAAACAGAGCAATCATCAATGTAATGCTATATAACAGTCCTGGTGCTGTTGATACTTACACATGCAATTTAGGCAATCTTAAACTACGCAGAAGCAAGGATAAACTTCTTCCAATGAAGATTCAAAGTTTGAACTGGTCACTATGCATCTCTTTCAGCAAAGACTATTGGAAGCAAAAATAATTAAAGATGAAATCTGGCCTTATTTATGATCATTTTAGACTGACATAATGCAGAAGAGCCTGCTCTGACTTTTCACCAGAGTATAAAAAAAAAGCTCTGCTTAATTTAATGAAATTACACTAAATTGATATCAGTATAGTCGACATCAAAGAAAAACTCATAAAAGAATCATACCAGTGTGTTTTTCCAGCAGGGCAGAATCTGGCTCACAGATGTTCATGTGCAGGCAGATGGCGTGCATACGTAATATATGTACAGGACAGAAATTCAGGCATATACAATGACTGTTAAAAGCATAATTGGATTTCCCAGAAGACTTAAAAGGAGGGTTTCAGTATATACTCAGATATTTTCCAAACTTCGGTGCCCGGCTAAATCCTTTCAGATATCAGAGTGACTTGACTGTAAAGACAAGGAACATCCTGAACTGTGGCATTTTCTGAAAGACAAGCCTCATTCTATGTAAACATGGAACTGGGTCATAGATTAGCTGGAGATTTTAGTCAAAATGCTGTGGAGGAAACCACAAGGGCAGTTGAATCCTCCTCAAATTCAGCCCCACAAAATCACCTGGGGCACGCACAGCTCCCGCCTTTCATGTTGCTGCTTCACTGCTTGGGTCCCCTCACTCTGCTGTTCTCTGTGTCTGAACAATCAAAGCCTAGATTAAACAAATAGAGTATTTCCATTTAAAGAATGGACTATAGACTATAAGAGAGTATATATTAGTTATAAGTCTAACATTATAGATAATATAAGATCTATACAGACTACAAGCACTGGAGCAGCAGAAGGCTCTGCCTGCTGCCTTGTGCCCCCGTCTCCCTCACAGTGCTCCTTCCCTGCCCTGCAGCACAGCAGCGGCCATTTTGCTGTTCAGAAGGAGGTGTGATGATGGAGCACTCCCCCCCAGCTCTCAGCTGAGTCTCCCTGGCGCCTAGGGGCTGGTGTGTTCCTCAGGGCAAGGCAAGGGAGATTTTCATGGCAGCTTTGTCGCTCGTGTGCGGGTTGGGGTTGCTCAGGTGTCCCTGCGTGCCTGCCTGCCCTGGTGCATTGGCGGGACCCTCCTTGCTCCCAGTCCTGCCCTGCATCACGGTGAAGGGTCTGAGGCAGGAAAAATAACGTGGCTGCCTCAGTGGGAACATGGAGCCCAGTGCTGCGGCTAGGGAGAATAGCTGTGTGCAGCACCCCTGAAGTGAAAAATGCCCAGGAAGGAGGAAGAAGTAGAAAAAAAGACACCAAAATATGGGGTAGCTAAAGTGGGCATTGCATGATGGGCAGCTGTTATTCACCCTCCTGTCTTTAGGCCTTGTGTCTCTGCCCTGTGCAGCTGGGGCAAGAGAAGAGCACCGAGGGCCACCCCAGCATGTCAGGCAGCAGCTGCCATTGCTGGAGATCCATGCAGGAAGAGTGAGCCCATCCTTCATGGAGGTGCTTCCCCAGGGGAAACACAACATGGCTGTCCCTGAGGTGGCAAGAGAAGCGCTCTCACCAGCCTGGCAGATGGTGCAGGGCATCAGCACGCAGGAGGAGCAGGCACAGCACTGGGAGGATCCCAGCCCTCGGGGGGAGAAGCCGCTGAGGAAAAGGTTAGGGCTTTTTAACTAAGGAGGGATTGTTTTGTGGTTCTTTGGCATTGCGAGGGTCTCAGGTGCAGCTAAGAACTTGGTGCTGTCATGGTGCTGCTATTTTTGTGGTACCTGGGGTTGCAGCAGCAGCCGAGGGCTCCTGTGGCTCGTTCTGACCAAAACTCAGGGGCAAAAATGAGAGTGGGAGAGGAAAGTGGGCTAAACCTGGGGGATTATATTCTCTAAAAAAAAATAAGTCTCCTAGAGCCCTCTGCTCCGCAGTCCCTCCCTAGGCCAGGAGGCTGCTTCAGCCTCCTTAACCTGGCACTGCAGAGTTTTTATGTGCTGCGGTTATAAACTCTGCCTCTGTGAGAATAAAAGGGCAGGGGCAGGAGGACAACAAGGGCTAACAGGCCCTGCCACCACTAGCCCTGCTCGGGAGCCCAGCACTGACAGCTTCATCCATGGCATTGCCGGATTTTGTTTGCCAGCCAGAGCCCCCCTGGTTGGAGCTGATTTGCTGCCGCTTGCTGTCTCTTAAAACTCAGGACAAAATTTTGCTGTGTTGTAGGTAGATCTAGATAAAGAATTAATGAAATGGGGTTGGGGGGGGTGTTTTTTCAACAGAGTGCTGTTTCTAGAAATTCAAATTAAACTAGACAGTTCTGTCAAGAAAATGTTATAAGCGTCTGCTAGATCTTATTCCTTTATGCCAGGCATTTATGCTTTGTTTCTGTCACAGTGGCAGGTGGAAATTTCATATGGATAAAAGTAGTCTTGGCAAGGACTAATTAGCAGGATATTATGGATTAGGTGGATGTTCCCTGAGCAAGAGCAGAACCAAAGCAAAAATCCTGAGAAGAAAAGGCTGCAGTGATTAATTTGTCCTACTGCTGGTTTGGTTCTTAGTGACCTATAAAATAAACACAGCTTTCAGTGTTTACAGTGCATCAGGCATATTAATAAAGAAAAATGTAAATGCACAATACATTTGAAAAGAATCGAGTTCAAAGCACTGTCTCAGGAAGTGCAGCCATGTCCAGAAAAAACTGCTGCATTGTGCATGCATACTCTATGTACATGGCCCTGGTTTTCAGAGTAGAGTACATATGCTAGAGGGGCCTTTGATTTGCTGGGTTCTTGTGACAGTTGAAAATCATCTAGTTAATGTCATTATTGATAGCAAAGGAAACATTTTTAAATTGCTTTTCAGAGAGGATAAAACACATAATTAAACAGTTTTCTTTTCAGACTTCTTTTTAATTATATGGGGTCTACTTTTTATCTTTTACTTGAGCCCCTGGATGTCTTTGTCTGTATAAACAGGCAATATGATTTTAATTAATAGCCAGTAAAGACCTCAGGATAAAAATAGAATCCCACAAAAAGATTTCTGTTGTGTTTTATTATATGAAAAAAAAATCTCCAAAGGAGAATTTTAATGTCCTAGTTTTTATCTTTGAATATTCTTATTCCTCTGGCTGGAATCCAGTTTGGACAGAGGTTAGTGCACATGATGCCTGGCTGGGTCATTTTGCTGGCAGGTGTAACTGCACTTGCCTGTAGCATTCTTTCTCTTTGTTGGCAAAATGGTGTATTTTTGACCCTGCACATCCCTTTTTTTCTCTGTTGCCAGAAGGCTGTGTGCAGTGCTAGCACAGCCAGAGTAATTCCAGAGATTCTCCTGCAGTGAATTCCTCATGAAACTTGGAGTCCAGCAGGGCACCCCACACTATGGAGTGAAGTGTTGCTGCTGTTTCCTCTTTATGTACAGCAATGATATATATTCCCTTCTGGAGACCACTCTTAATCTGTGAGCTGTGTTTAGGATGGCAAAAGACTAAGTACCTTTGGGCACTTTGCTTCATGTACAACTATGGGGGCGCAAGCAACTGACTTGCAAAATGAAGCAGCTCTCAGAACTTCTCAGTGCTAGTTGCCAGGTCAGGGAGATACAAGTCACATCTCATCCATCCTTCTCAAGAATAGGGAGACAATTGGATAAATTTAGCCTCAAATCTCAATATACACTCAATGCTCTTGTCTCTACACAGTTAATTTTATTGAAAGTGTTTGTTCTGCCTGCATTTTTTCCAGTGTTTGACATTTCAGATGCAGTTTATTTCCAAATGCCCTGTTATTCTTCATACAGGTTGCATTTTCCTTGGACTCTCTGTAAGCAATCTGTTATAGCTTATTTGAAAAAAACATTTCAGTTCTTTTTAAGGACAGCTGGCATTAAACCTGTTTTGATTGCTTTTCATGCTGAATGCCCAAGATGATGGCTTTAGTGACTTCTGTTTTCTAAAACAGAGTGCTGAATATCTTTTTATGAAAATAATAACGGACCACAGAACAATGATTTAACTCTGATATATCTCATTTAGTCCTAGTGAAGTGAAGGTGGAACTGAGTAAAGTATTATGAAAAGATACTTGGCTTTCTACAGAAAGAGGATCTATTTGTATTCATTTTCTAAAGATGCATGACAGTATGTACATTATTTCAATTCTAATGTGCTCAGTCTGTGCAGTGCTTTTCTCTAACTCAGGGCAGGGGTGGGGTGGTGCTAGCCCAGGAAAATGTTGCCTTCATCCCAGAACCTGGGACCAAAACAGGTCAATATTTTCTGAATTAGTTCGCTGTGTTCACTACAAAGCCTGGAAAGTAGCTTTATAGGTGTGACTAACAGTATGGCACTGGGAGGCATAAGAACTGGGCAATTAGGGGGCAGTGTGCTTGTGCTGACACTACAGAGATTGATGCTTGTCAAACTACAGCGTAAGTTAGCTGCAGCAATGAAGTAGAATATAGATATAGCCCTGCTATATGCACCAGCAGTTCTCAGACTTGTTTATTTGGCCCTTCTTAGAGTGGGATTTACCTTGGTTTGAAACAGAGCTAAGATCTGTCTGAAGGCTGAGTGGGATGGTTTGTAATACGTTGTGCCACCTTCGAATCAGTAGATGGAGCTCCAAGATAAATCGTTCTAGCCCTGAAGCATTGCAATCAATTAAACATACAGCTGTTCAGAGTAATTACAGGACTAAATTATGTCCTTAAATAATCACTAGGGATTTATACATCTTATTCTAAAAATCTTATCGTACATACATAGAGTTTTGTTAGAGAGAAAAAAAAATGATTCTGTGCTGCTCTGCCAGATCTCTCTGGTGTCTTTCCAAGTGTTTAGAAGACTCTGAATGATAGCCAAAGTCATACATGTACTCTTGGCTTCAGTGCTTTTTCTTCAACAGCCCATTACAGTCTAGTTTATAGAAAACTACTTATGATAATGTGCTTTAATTTTCATCCTCTTAAATTCACTGCATTTTTCCCGTATAATATGAACAGTGAGTACAGACTTCCATGGTTTCTCCATTTTACCATTTTGGCCCTTGGTCTCCCAAATTATGGTCTATATTTAGTGCTGTAATCATTGTTCAAAAATCTGACCCTCTACTTCAGTGCACTTTTCATTATTCTTCAAATTGTCTTTGACCTCTACTGTTCATATATTTGCTAATTGTTCCCACCGTTTAAATGCATCACTGAGAACTTCGGGAAGCGGAAACTGCTGAGTGCCTGATAAAAAAATGCTTTGAGTAAAACCAAAGAAACATCAACAATAAGAATTACCCCCTTAAACTGTGGTGTCTATAAAAGATTCAGTTTTCCAATAATATTTTTATTGTGGCAGCAGTAAAAGATAAAATGTCAGAACACAAATAAATGGTCTTAAAGTTATTAATAAAATTACTGAGGATGTGATAGGAATAAAAATTTGTTTTATAAGATTTCGAGCTTCAATAAAATAATTGTCAGAGAGAGACAAACTAATTAGAACATAGCAAGAAGATTGCTGTGCAGCTTCTTTCTGGGTAAGTGAAATTGGGAAGGGTTAGGAGGTTATGAGAACAGGCCCAGCTTTTTGGAGATGAAAGACAAGATAAGGATTGACTCTTGTAGGAAACCTGGATTAGGTCTGAATTAATGTCCTGCTGTTCACAATGTGAGATGGGAAATGCTGCTAGTTATGTCATGTATTTGGCTGTCTGATAACTTCATGAAGTACCAGTGAAGCCAGGATTACTACACTGATTTCCTGGGACTCTGGCTGCATCCTGTTAGTTAAATAAATATGTATTTGCTTCTTCTGATGTGTGAGAAATCCACAGAGAAGCATTAGCAATATTATATATTAATGTGAAATGAAATTAATAGTGATGGGAACTAATAGGCTGGGCTTTGAACTCTGGCTGCAATAGAGAAGATTTCTTACTTGTTCTTCCAACTCAGATAGAGGGATAGTAATCTTCAGGCAGGTGATGGAAAGATGCTGGGACATAGCATTGTGAATCCTAGGGCCATGGATTGTTGGTGATGATGAATCACACACCTTGGGGACCTGGTTTCATCTTCACTTAGATTCCTTCTGGTGATTTTCCTAGGGCTGCACCTCACACTGCATTCCAGTTTACCTTCCTGTACCCTTGGAAGAATGAAACCCAGCTTTGCGAGAAGAGCAGATTAACAGTGAAAATGATTGGACACAGATTTATTATTAATGTTTCTTGGAAAGGGCATTCATTACAGTTAGAGTGCACACCTGACAGTGGAAGTTGAGATAATGTTTCCTTCCATGGGAGCAATGCTGAGATGTAGAGGACAGAACCTCTTACTTAGTTCCCTGTGCCACCATGCTGCAGGCCCTGCTGCATGCTAGCAGGAAAATGCAGACCTGTAGCCTTCTATGAGTCCGTGCTGCAAAATGGCTGTGCTTTAGGGGACCAACTCCCTCCCCTTCCACTGACCTTGGAGGATGCTGGAGAGTCTGTGCATATAAAGAGCTGGGCATAATGTTCACTAGGGTTTTGCAGCAGAAATTTTCTCTGAGGTTCTGCGGAGTTCCCCTGCTGTGACCTCCTTGCAATATTTATGAAAATGTTTGGCTAAGCTTGTGAGGCCCTGTAAATCCCCAAGAGATCTGCATGCAGGATTTCCATTGATGCCACTCGCAGTTAACTTTCACCAAAATCCTTGAGTAGCCGAAAAAAAAAAAAAAAAGACCTCAAAGGGGAAGCCTTTAAAAAAGGAAATTAATTAGGTGGAAAAAGCAAAACACCTTCTGCTGTTTGAAAATTCAATTCCGTATAACTGTAACGCTTGGTACTCAGAACAGCAACTTTAATCAGAACTGTGGCTGATATTTTAGCTATGTTTTGTACTGCAGTCCAGCTTTGCTATTAAAACCCACTCTTCCATTATGCCTTGGAGGAGAGATGGCTCTGTAGGGAATAACACAAAACATGTATATTGGATTTCTTTTTTAAAAAAGAGGTTAAAATAGCAAGAGCAACCTTGTCACAGAGCACTGGCTGGGGAGCAGATTGTGGAAGCTAATAGCCCTTGGCCTTGCCTTCAGTGATCCAGTCTCACAGGTGGTTGTCAATCCCTTGGAAATACTCTCAGTGTTGGTTGCTATGTTTAATTATTAAGGTAAACATTGTAAGACAGAGGAGAGCTAAGAAGTATGGCTTTTCAGTTAAACTAATATCGAAAATACATTAATGGTGAAATGTCTTTTAAAATCCTTTGGGATTTTTTGAAAGAAAGAAAAGGACAGACATGTATATGATGAAGTTTAAGCAAAGAAGCTCTATGATTTTGGTAAGAAAGTGCTATGGAATACAACCTGAATTCTTAAGCCAGCACAGATGGAAATGAATTTGACCATGAACTCCATGCCATGATCAGAGCTAGTTAAGTCTCCATGTACCTACTGAACAGCACCTGCGGGGAGACAAGTAGATAGTGAGATACTTTCTATGTAAAAAATTTCTTTTCATTCCTTCAGGTTGACTCTGGTTGCATGAAGTGGAGAGGTAAGCTGGATGAGAATGATATCAAGAGGCTTCAGAGGAAAAAAGGAAATACAGGATAAATCAGGAGTCTTTGACATTTCCCTTTCCACCTGGCATAAACCAGCAGAGTAGCAAGCACTTATTACAAGCAGCAGTCTAGGTGAAATTCTCCGGGAAAGATACTGGATGTTCATTTTTTTCATTGCACCACCTGCCCCAAGGCCAAACCTGTCCAGAATTTTAAACAAGCAGTCCCAGGCAAAAGTGTCAAAACCAGCTACAGCTTATTTGGTTTTTCTTGAGTAGGTACAGTTCGCTCACGGACACTGAAGCTTCAGGGAGCTTGTTCTCATGTGTTTGTTAATGTGAGTAAAACATCTAGTACTGAGCCAAAATATAGCAGCAACAGGAGGGAAAGGCTAAGGGGAGGGGACCCATGTGCTATTGATAGAAGAAAAAATTACACTATACACCACATCCTTTCTTCTACATCCTATCAGCAGGACCCGCAGACATTGAATGCTCTCTGGCCAGAAGGCAAGAGAGGCAAAGAGCTGTAGCACAAAACCACATAACAGAACTGTCACTCCCTCTTAATGCTTTGTCTTTCTGCAGCCTCTGCCTGGGAGTCCTGGAGTGCTCTGGTCGCTTCCCCATTTATCGTCCTTCACGACTGCAGTCTCTCCCTGGAAAGGTTTCAAAGGAATTAGGGAAGAGCAAAGAAATAGGGAAACAAATCCAGCAACAGAATTCCAGCTCCTCTCATAAATTGCTTGCTGGCCTAAGCTTTAGGTGGATTTCAAGGCAAATGTTAATGGTCTGATAAGACTTACAGTCATGGGAGGTTTTCTAATAGAAATAGCATTGACAATACAGTGAGTGATTCAGGAAATTATCCACTTTAGACTAAAACTTCAAAGATAGACCGACTAGTCTCATTTACTGATGAAACTGCCCATGTAAAATAATATGCCTGAAATCTCTCTGACCAAGGAGCCAGCTTATTTCAGAGATAGTCATCCAAGACCTCAGCTAGTGTAAATCAGCATAGCTTGACTGATTGAATCCTGTGAAAACATAATTGGGTAGTGCATGCCCTCCACTCCATTTCTTGGAGAGAGGTAAGGACAGGCCCAGTTCATGTGGCTAAGAGGAGAGAAGCTGTCACAAGTAGAAGTCTACAGTAGTGACATAATTAAAGAGAAATAAATTTGTCTGTGAAAAAATTCAAGACAGTTTGGAACGATAAAAAAATGCAATATAGCTGTTCATTTTCAAGAAAGTGTCATAAAAATGCTGATCAAAAACTCCATCCCACTTTGCAGTACAAAAGACGAAGTAAAATGATACCATTTTCAGTGGAAAACTGTAGGGAGAAAAAAGCAAAAGACCTCATCTCTCGCTCTGCAGAGTAATTACTAAGAGATACCTAGTCAATACCTTTGTTCTGTCAGAGATCATGATAGCATATACGAAGATAAAGCCAGACAGTCTGTTTGGCTAGACATCATTAATATAAACCCCATAATTTAGAAAATACCTCTCCAGATAGAAATCTGCTAATGAACCATGATTCAGTTAGATTCCTAATCGGGAGAATTTCTTTCAAGCTGTGTACTAGCTGGGTGGTATTTTGCTTCATATGTCCCAAGGACCAGTTAAGAATTTTCTATGCAGCTATGCTATAGATAATGAATATATTGCACAAAAATGCTTAATTCAATTTTGAAGAGAAAAATAGGTTGTGTTCTGCTCGTTTCAGTAAAAGCCAAACTGGATGATTTATGGGACCTCTCTAAAATGGAGTTCTACAAGGAAGAGAGCAGGGCAATTTTAAGTCTGGGTTTCAGCATGACAGTTAGTGAGATCAGCCATTGAAGAAATTGATGCCTAATCTGATTTTGTAGCATGTCAGTCACAGTATGCTAATACCACAGTCTTTAGTGGGCCTCCACCAGAGACAGGTTTGGCCCACTTAGCTAGAAGGTCTGGAAAGGGTGAAGTCCTATCAGTAAAACTTGGAAATGGCTGGGAAGCGTAAACTCGTCCACTAATGGAAGGCAGGACTTCGTAACTCTCTCCTCTCATCACAGCTACATGGATCTACTCTAGGCAGCTTTTTTTTACCAGGTCTGAACTCTGCATTAAAATCTTCCCTGTGTGAGTTTAAATTAAATCCTATCCATCCTTGCAAAGAGAAAATACAGAGGAAATCCTAAAGCAAAAATATCCATATGGTTCAGAATCAGAATAGAATCCAACCTCTGCACCAGACTTCAAACAGTGAACTACTATTTTAATAAATAGCATTTTGCAGAAAGATGAGTAAAAGGCTTTCACAAAGGTTCTCTTTCGCTCCTGGAATAAGCAGGCAAGCCACTTCAGTCAGAGAAGAATCATTGTATCAGCATCTTAATATTAGGGCTTAATTGACATCAGATGCTTTATCAGTCCAGGTTTCTCTGCAAAGATAACTGCGTTTGTATCTTTGTCCATTAAAGATTAAAAAGAATGTGTGCAAGACAGAGAAAAAAAAAGCTCTTTGTTTATGTCTGTGAACACCTTTTGTTGCCAGATATTTTGGAGCATCTTACTTTTTAGGCTGTTTCCTGATGGCTTGAATTCTGATTACTTATCCTCAGGAAGTCAGTGTGATGTTAGTTCCACTGATCTAGTTGACTTTGCTTTCATGTGCAGCGGGTAATGCTGGGGAAAAGCAGAAAAGATGGAGTCATTATGGATTCTCAAAGAATTAAAAACAAACATCCACCACAGAGCACTTTGAAGAACTTAGGAGACCCTGCAGCACAGTTCTGCCATAACAACATACTCATCCCCACAAGCTTTATCTTCCTGCGTGGAAAATTTACATGGCAATACAGACAAGCTTGTGTGAGAAGTGCAGACTAAGCCTCCAGGTACAGGCAAGTAAGTCAGTGCTTTCCAGCAAAAGAATGGACAACTAGGAAATAGATACACAGTGCTAGACAGCAAATCTTGATTGATTCCAGTTCCCTGATCTACCCAGTCTTGAGGGAAATTTCACTCCAGGTAAGCGTTAGTCTCTGTCCCCATGTATTCAGTCCATATTTGAGTTTTATGAATCAGCTGTAGAATGGGCAAGGTTTGCAGTGGTATTTAGATGCTGGAAGTTGCTGTAAGGTAGGTAGTAAATTTTTTCCAGATGCCTAGGGAGGGGAGATAGTTCCAATGGAAGTCAGGCAGGTCTTTCCTACTAGGAAATGTATGACACTGGGTGCATATCTCTATGTTCTGACATGCTTTTGAAAGTCTGATCCTTGTTTTGTTTAGCTAAAGCTGCCAAAGCCCTTGCTCTAAACACTGCAGCTCCCAGGCTGGACTCAGTAAAATCTAAGTTAATCAAAGTTGATTAGTAAATTGGCCATCAGGAAATACAAAGCAGACATACTCCCTCCTATTCCCACACCCCTTTTATCAGATCCACATGGAGCATGCCAGATACTTATCTACATGTCTTCCAATACATAAGTTTAAGGCATTAGGAGATACCTCTCCTGGAGATGGCTGGGATTTTGCTTCCTTATTATGCACTACAGGATGTAGCAAATTTGATCTTTTTCAACTGTGAGCTCAGCACTGCAACTCCTTATTGGAGAACTGTTCATCTTTCCTGAAGCATCTAGAGATTTCCTGGCATGAGAAGGTTCCTGTCTGTGATAAGTTTGTTTACAAATTGAGGCTGCTTTGTATTGCAAAAGAAAATCTGTTTCATCTGGTTCCTTCTTCAGCTTGTTTGTTATATGGTTAGATAGAATGCAAGGGAGAGAATAGGAGCTCTGCTGCTTAGGGAAGAGCATGTAAATGACCTTAATTTGTAGATCCCCAAGGTATCGATCACATGAAATGTAAAGATTTTGCAGCAAAAAACACGGCATACAAGACTAACATACCAATGGAACCAAAGGTGAACAGTCCAACAGTTATTAGATAGTTTTCCCTATGCAGTGCTAAAAAGCTAAGGCACTGCCACTGAAAAAACAGTAAGGGAGCTCAAAGAGGGAAAGTGTGCACACACATCTATGCATATTTCAGATGGTGGAACTGGAATACCTTATTGACAGCACATGCTAGTAATTGCTATTTTACAGCACTCCAAACTACATTAGGGTTTGCATTGAAGCATTTGCACATTGATAGCTTTGCACTGATGTCCTCTAAAAGCTGCATTTCCCCCAAAAGCTAATATTGCAAAGGAGAGACTTGCTGAGCTGTGCTAGTACATAGCTCCACAAACTCAGATGCTGACATTTGTATGACCCGTTGATGATCTGATTGGCTAAGTGCCATGTTAAAAGACTGAGTGCTGATTTGACAGAACCAGAAGATGAAACCAGATGTCCAGGCTTTGATACTTGTATTTGACAGCTGGATTCATATCCCATCACAAGATCTCTCTAATAAAAGATACTGACGTCTCCCAGTGAGGCAAAAAACCCAAAAAGACAAAGGCAGAGCTTCATATGAGAGGAGAAAGATGAAGCAAAGACAGTAAAATATTTTGCCTGGCTAACATACAGATGCAGAATAATTGGATTTGAATTCAGAATGGCACCTCTAAACCCAGGACTGACTGATCAGGTATTTTAGGGGCTGACTTTTTCCATTCCAGCTTGTCAGAAAGGCTGAAGCAGGCAGGCAGGTGTATGGCCATCCCTACCACTGCAGGTACAGCAGCTATGAGGGGAAAACTGAATTTGTGTTGACTTGTATTTACTAACCCTCCCCTACCTGGCAGGGGTCCTCTGCTGAATGTAACAGGAATATTTTTATTTCCTCTGAGACATGATTTAAGGCTCCTGCGGAATTCAGAACAGCTGTGCAATGTGAAAAAGAGAAGGGACTGTACAAAATGCAAGGAAAAGGCAGAGTAAGTGAAAATAAAGCTGAGTGGGGTGATAGTGGGGAATATAAGGAAATGCAAGCATGATCCTTGCTAAGGCTGCAATCCAGAGCTTATTAATGTCTACAGATCTTTTCCCTTGTATTCAACAGTCTTTTAACCAACTCCATATCTAGGGTTAGGATCAACAGAGCTTCTTTTTACCAGTTTCCCAGTGTATAAACACTACTGGTACTAAGAACCAGAAATGGAGGACATAATAATGCTGTTGTTCCCCTCACAGAGAAAAGGAGTGCTCTGCATGCCATCAGTCTACTCAAGGTGGTTTGTAAAGAGATTTTGTGTGGTGACAGCATAGATGCATATCAGGGAATGGAAGGACAGAGTGAATTATTGAGACAGACGGGCAAAATTTGCTTGAAGAACTAACTTAAATACCACTAACTTAAATACCCAGTTATAATTTGTTATATGGCAGATATGCAAGACTGAAAGAAAATCTGGAAGAATACTGATAAATTGCTAAAACAAGGATTTTTTTGATGAGCACTATGGATCCCCATATCCTCTACCTTATCCCACGTACCAGATCATTCTAGCTTCCTGTGAAAGATCCACAGAGAACAAATCCAGAGATCTAGAAACTTTGCCAAGAAAGGACTCATCAACTTATGTGGAGAGGCTTTGTAATCAATTGAAGGCCTTTAGCAAAAAGGGGCACATGCTTTCCTGCCCCTGCCCAGGACAGCTTCTGTAGAAGGAAATATTAAAGACAAAGATTATGCCTGATTATTTTCAAATGGAGAAATACTTTTATTAAAGGGGGCATGTAGTTCACAGGCAATGTTATTACTCAATTTTTATATGTCTCATGAAAATCATAAATAGTTTTTAGCAGCAAGTATGCAAGTAAAGAACTGTACTAGGGTAATCCTCTGCAAAATAGAGCAACCAACACAAAACAAAAAATTGCAATGCTGTGTAGCAGCTCCTAAAGGGTCCTGTGACTGTGGTTATAGTCAGCCAGGTGGGATTGCAAAACACCTAGAGCTCCACTTCCACATTTAAGGTTCTTCTGCTCTGGCACAACAGCAGTCTTGGGGCAGAGCCATTTCGGGGCATCTGTGGCACTAGCTATGAGAAGAGGCATTGAGTGACAGGGAGGCAGTTGCTGCAGAAATCCCCAGCATGGTTTTCCTAGCCAATCACCCCTTGGGAAATATGCACTCTTACTGTAAGAGTGAACTTGTTTGATTGCAGTTCCTACTACTAGCCTCTTTTCACCAGCCTTCCTTTAAAACAAAATAAAAATGACAGGCAGTCAGCCTAGCTCTATATTAGAAATTAGTATGGTTGAAGAAATGATGTTTTCTAGACATTGAAGGGAAGAACAACTACAAAAGCTAGCCACCAGTCTTGACTATGCTTTTTGCCACCAAAACAGATTAATGTCCTTTAAGTTCTTTGTGTAGAGAGATATAGACACTAGAGAAAGAGAGAGAGAAGAATTGAAAAATCATTCCAGTTGTGATACAATGATAAGCTGATAAATCAGTCCATGAGGAGCAGAACCACAGATGTACAGTGCAAAGCTGTGTATGCTACAGTGCATCTGAAATTACATTATTAGAGACTTGCATTTGGCCATGTTCTGAACAGCAGAACCTGAAAGAGTCAAAAATCTGTTGTAATTATTCTCTATTTTAGGAGTAGCCATTAAACATTCTGGTGTGAAATTTAACAAGCAGTATTCTGTGAAGGAAAGAGATTCTTCAGTAGTGTGGGGTCTGAGGAAGAAAGACTTAACAGACAGTTCATAAGTCATGTGGCAAAGGCACAGCCTTACAATTCATACAGCTTTTAATTCAGTGCCCCTCTCTGCTGATTTCTGGTGTGAGCTTCAAAAAGCCATGAGGGGTCACCTTGAGAAACCTTTCTTTGACTAGCTAGAGCAATTCCTCCTGGAGGTGCTCACATTTACTCCTCTCTGCCTCATCTGAGAAGACTGAATTCTCTGAGGTTGAAGCACTCACTTACAGTGTCTACACGCTTCGCTTCCCATGGCAGGCCCTGATCTCAGCAGGGGCTTGACATGTCACTGATAATGAAAACCATAGCCACTAGCTTTGGTGAGTGTATGTGGGAATGGTCTGACCTTGTTTCATCCCAAGGCAGGGATGATATTCAGCACTTTTCTTAAATGTATGTGATACAAATCAGAGGCAAGCGGTAACATGAATTTACTTTCCTTCGGGGAGAAGCCTTGATTTTTCTCTTCTCACGAGAAACATGTTTAACAAAATACAGACTCCTCAATCGTGTGTAACAAGCTGCTGCAAAAACTGCTAGGACTTCAGTTTCTAGGAAAAAGAGAAGAGGCTGCTTTTACTAAGACAGACTTGTATGCACAGGAATTTCCAGAAACTCTGTCCCTCCTCCTGCATTTTGCAGCCCCTTTTCACTACTTTATCTTAGGTTTGGACTGACTGGAGTGGTCTGGGGAGAGTGTGACTGTGTACAGTCTTTTACCTGAAAGACCATCATGTCAGCACATCATTTGCAAATGTTAGTGCAATAGGAATGCCTTGAAAAGTGCTCATCAGTATGCATACAGTAGCTGCTGTGCACAAATATATATGAAATTTTGATCGTTGGTATTGAAATGGTGATCCTGAATATAAATTAGGAGGCTTCTAAATATATCAAATTTCAGTTAAATGGGAACCAAGTAAATACTGCATTTTTAAATTACTGTTGTCTTCCATTTTAAAAAGGGAAATCTGATGTTAGTTGGTTCTTCAGGCTAGCTAAAGCCCTTTAGGGAATGTAAAAAAACATTATTAAAATAACAGAGACATTTAAATTTGAAAAATAATTGCCTAGGTATAAGCAAGCCTTTTATCATGCACGTGAAGCTTTTAAATCTTTAGATGTTGTTGAGATATGGCAGATAGGACATGAAAATGCTTACCTGTGCAATACCTTTCCATTATCTGCTCAGGGAATAAATTTTCAAATAAATTGATTATCCTAAACAAACTGTCCATAAACAGAGAGAGAATGTACTGTATCTGGTTCCAACTACCATTTGTGAGGAGTTCGTCTTTACAGCTTGCTTGCTATGGCAGCTCTCTGAAAATCATTAAACCATTGGATATCTTTGTCTTTCCCCAACATTAAAGAAGAGAGAATTCCCATCATCAGAGATGTAGAAAAGCCCACATAAAATTTTCTTCAATTCCCTTTGCACAGGAGCTCACATGCACCTTCCCTTTGCATTGTCAGCTGTAATCCTGCGAGCAGCTCTTCATACCGTCAATATAGAACCCCACATAGGGAAGAGACAATTTTTTCTGGCTTTATCAGTCCTCATCTAGCAAACCCTTATTAAGTAACTATCTCTCTGTCAGAAGTTTTTAATTCAACCAGTGAGAAACACTTGGATCAACAGTGCAATCTTTCAGGTTTGTGAACAGTACACTTATTTGTGGTTTTGAGGCAAAGGTCTTCTATTATCAAAATGCCAAGAATTATCTAACAAGATCCCAGTGTTTCTCCCTGTTTAGGAGCTGTTATTGCCTTCATTCCAAATTGCACTTGAACAGCAAATCTGCTATGTGATATGACTTGCTGTGTGTTCAGTCATGCTCTGGAGCTTCTGTGCATTTTCCTTGTACAAGAAACACACAGTATGTTAGTACCGCACATGTTCAAATCACTGTGATGTAAATATTTGATTAGTTATCTGTTCATCTTAAGCCAGTCTATGTTTAACACATCAGATAGCTATGTCTTTAATTGTGGAAAAAGAGAATGCAATGAACAGCAAAAGAAAAAATGGGAAAGCATGTCAAAAATTCAAAATCAGTTGGGAATAGCAGTTCAGAAGGCGGTACATTATTGGTAGAGCATTATCTCAGTCTCCAAAATAACATTGGTACAAGATGCATCTGTGAAATTGAGCTACTACCTTTGTGATGAAACTGTAAACATAGCTACTTCAAATTTTTATAGTGTAGCATTATTTGAAGTGTATTAGGCATGCTGCACAGCACTTTGTCCTGCTGCTGTACGTTTTAGACTGTGTACAAGCTGGGCTTCTCAAAAATGACTATTGGTTTCTAGTGTTTCCCTATTCCAGAAGCACAGAGGATGTTGAGCATCCATAGAAGCTCAGGATGGGAACACAAACACTAATAAATTCAATGACTGTCATTATCCTGACAGTCTCAGATACAGCCCATGGATCTGGAGAAGATAATCATCTTTGCTTTCAGCTGTATTCCATATTCCGTCCCAGAAGAAGGGGAAGTGAATGCATTTTCATGCTCTGCTGAGAATGACCACTCTCTGAAAATGACCACATTTTCCTCTTACACTGCATGTTATTGTTGTCACCTACGTCTGTTTTCCCTGACTTCCTGCAAACTCACTGGGGCCTGGGCATATTGTTTGGTGTTCACATGTCATGCCATATGTGCTGCCCCATGCCTGTACTGCACACTAAGCAATGCATATTTTGTATTCTGATACCTCCAAAGCGCCCATTTTAGCATTTAACTGTGACATTACAGCAAAAGAAAACTTCTTCCTTTAGGTTGCCTCAGAAATTTAGTTGTATAGGTATAATCAATAAAAACAATCAATCAATGACTGACAACTCTCTGTCAACAATTTTGACATGACAAATAGTTTTGAACTGTATGGAGAAGAGTTGAAACTAGTGCTATTTTATGTATCTTCTACTGTCCCCCCAAATCACCATCAGATTTCTGAATAGCTGTCCATAACAGTTATATTGGAGACTGTCTTTTTGACCTGACATCACCTTTGTTTTATCCCCATCACAGCAAGTTACAAACTATGATACTAGCAAAGATTCTGCCTTGGCTGCCAGTGCAAACATGACACCTGAGACTCCTTCTTATTTTATCAGTGTAAGTGGAGCAACTCCACTGAAACCAATGAAATGATGTGAATGCAGAAGTTGTGCAACATTAGAAGTTGTCTGAGAGCACTGCAAAAAACAAAAAGCAAGTTTTCCTTAACCTGATATAACGGCTTAACCTCATGTCCTTCTGTATACTAATGTGTAGCTATGCCTTTCAAACAGGATTGTTATATACAGCATCATTTCCAAACAAAAGTCCTTTTTAAATGACATGTAAATGAATCTTCAAAAGTATTAATTCTGTTTCATGACAGGGACTCTTATTTATGGCATGAACCAAAGTTCAAATAAGACTGAGGCTGTGAGGATTTAACAAGCAGCAGTTAAAAACATTTATTTTATATAAGACTATTGCAAACCAATGGGCCTGAGTTTTGATGCTGAGTATCTGGTTTTTGTGATATTTAATTTCCCAGTATTTTATGACAATGTATTTCCTCTTCCTAGTTGGAGTATGCCTGTAGAAATAAAATCAGGAGCCTTTCAAAAGGTGAATTATTTTAAGTGGGTGAAAATCATCCTTCTAAGAGACAAGTCCTTACAAGTGCAAATCCTACTCGTGCCCTATTGAAAATGGGGAAATGCTGCAGACACTTTGTGCTAGCCCTAGGAGGGCATCTGATATGTGTTTCTATGTGCTTTTTTTCTTTAATGATGGTAATATTTATACAATCAGTAAGCATATAGAAGAAGAGAAGGCTTGGAAAAAAAATAACAACACTTCAGTGGAATGGCATTTCCACTTGCAGCTGGCATAGTTAATGTTTTATTGATAAGATGCAGGTCTTGCTGACTACTATACATATCCTTTACTTCATTTTCTTTGCAGGCAGCGAGAAATCTGTCATTCACATTCTTCTTTTAGCTACACCTCTCTTAGGCAGTATTCTCAGTATATAGTATCGTAACAGTATCATCTCTCGTATTATTAAGTTGATGTCTAAATGCCTGATCCTGTTGTTCAAGCCCTCGCAGTGGGCAGAGGGGTTCCACAAAATTTTGGAGGTGCATGAACATCTGAGACTCTTGAGTTAGGAAGGAAAAACTGCTGATAATCTGCAAAAGCAATCAATTCATTTTGTACCCTTTCCCTCTTTTTCCTTGCCACAGTGCAAGAGTGAAGGTGCAGACTGAAGAATGATACAGGTGATAGAAATGTTCGTGTACAAAGCAAAGTTGTGCTTCTTTCCAAAGTTGCTAAGATGGAAATCTAAAAACCAGTGAAATAGTGGGTTCACCACCTCCAGTGAGTTAGCATCTATTCACTTAGAGTAAAATTCACTCCTGTACAAAAACCTATGCACTATTTCAGTATCCCTTGGGCTCAGTATTGGCCCTTTTGGTGGGAATAAATGTGTTCTTTAGTACACTTACTTTCATTCTAATTTATAATTTCACTCAACTCACAGGTCTCAGTCATTTTTTGTTTCTGTCTGGACATCAGAACTATTCCTTACTCATATGACAGTCCTATTAACTGAACCATTTTTGCAATAATTATAGAAAATAACTTGTATTTTTGATGTGGGCATAAAAAGAAGCTTGATTTGAGGTACAACATGGAAAGCTGGGAATGGAAGCCTAGACTTCTGCCACTGATGGGTAAACTGATGAAACTGCTTAATGGATTTTTCTATTTGTTTGTATCCCTGTCACTCTAAATCAAAACTGACAATGGTAAATGTACATATTTTGTTTTTTCTTTAATTCATATATGTTATAAAGTTAGTTACTAATGTTGTGTAATTTAATATCATATCCCATATCTCACACCTGTTTTTGATGATGTTAAGAGCTAACTTCGTGATGTATAAAATCATAAGAAGTAGAAACAGTTTGATAGAATAAAGCAATGATTACTGCAATGTGCAAACATGAAAGCTGCCCTGAGGAGGTCCCTTAAACACATTGTTATAAGAAATGCTTACAAATTGAGTTTTCCATGTCACTAAAGTCTACTGCTACAAAATATGCTGTCACTCAAAGCAAAATTGGAAAGATGCCTTCTGGCAGGGTGGAACTGCTCAAGAGCATGGGGATGGATCATGCCCAGCCAGTGAAAGACAACAAAGAAACATTTCTGTGTCCATTCTGGGTCACTACTGTTTTCCTGTTAGCCAACAGCTCCAAAACCCTTACTTATTTTCATTAGACCTGCTTCCACTGTAAATTCTGTCTTTTGTCACATGTGTAATTTTAATTCCATATTTGAGAAGGAGATCTGATGGGTCTGTTTTTGTTCATTGCTTTAAAGGTACAGTTGCTGAGGTCTTGCCTGGTTGGTGTGGGGTTTTTTGTGTTGTCTTCATACAAGTATGTGTGAGTGTGTATGTGTAAGAAAGAGAGCAAAAGTGCAGATAGGGAAGAAGAAGAGAATGAACAAATGAGCACATTCTCAAAGATGCCTGGTTATCTTCTCTTTTTTTTTTTTTTTTTTTTTTTAAGAAGTGTAGCTCGTTTCTCAAGAGTTTTCACCCTGCTTTACAAGTAGGGGAATCTTATTTTCCCCTTGAGAGAGACAGAAAAATTGAGAAACACACAGTTAATGTCCAAAGTTATTCAGCAGTTTCTCTGGGATTTTTTTAAAATTGTCTTATTCACCAAAAATATTCCCTCATCTAATTAATATCTCTCAAAATTTC
Organism: Morus bassanus; assembly: GCA_031468815.1. Taxonomy (NCBI): domain Eukaryota; kingdom Metazoa; phylum Chordata; class Aves; order Suliformes; family Sulidae; genus Morus; species Morus bassanus. Next base: position 18,008,498 of record CM062576.1, on the reverse strand, counting down.
TACCTATGAAATACCTATTTTTGTGTGGTTTGAGCTTTATGTTGGCCTTAAAGTGTAATTCCTTTGGTGCAGGGACTGAGTCTTTTGCAAAAAAGCACCCAGGTGAACTGCCAAGTCAAGACTCAATATGATAACGCTGTCTGAGGGAGACTTTGAAAAAAATAATTAGCTGTCCTCGCTCCTAGATTTCTATTTGAATTTATACATTCTTGTCTTTGGAAGTTCTAGGAAAGTTTAGTCATAAGTTTTGCTTTTCTGTTCCAGCAGTAACTTATCACAAAGTGGTATTTTAAAGCGGGTCAGTAAAACTTTGATCTCAAATTTTCAAATATAGCTATCTTTTGCCTGACATACAGTAATTTAAAGAGGATATGACTTACAGACAGTGCATGCTCAGCACTTTCTGAAGGTGAAGTACCCCTCTTGTCTTTCAAGTTGAATGTTCAAAAAGAGAAGCATCCCAAAACATTAGACACATTTTGGAAGTCAAAGTGAATCTTTGCTATAGCATATTCGGTGTCACTGACTGATTTACTTTTTTTCTCTACTTTTTCAGGCATAAGATATAGACATTACTAAGTCACTCTTGTAGCCCATGTATCTGGAGTAGAACAGGTGGTCCTATAAAAAGAAATCTCATGTTTATGTTCATTATTTTCAAGAGCTCAAGCTATTTAGGTCTCTAAAAAAAATCATTCAGCAGCATTAGAAGTTCTCCATGTAGCAAGTCTGTTCCATTACACTGAAGCACCCAGGCTGAAGGAAGATGCCTGATCAAACAGTCATCTGCATCTTTCAGACTTCACACCTGCTTGGAGTCAAGACAGTTTTCCATTCACGGACTTTCCCCCCACATCACGCTGGCCAAACCAATGCTTAATAGTAGTACTGAGCTGCAACAGCAGGTAATTCATACTTGTAAATAAAGGAGCAGCTTCTACTGATCCAGATGCATGCAAAACAACACAGTTCATACACTGAAACCTTTTCAGTGCTAATACAGACTCAAAGACAGAGTCTTACTTCCTGCCATAATATGCATTTACTCATCCCTTTATCACCACAGAGCAAAAGTGGTTTTCACCTGTCACAGAACTACTGGAACTTGTCTTCATGTGCCACTAGCATAAGGGTTTCTTTGAAAATTTCATGGGAGAGCCATTTCCATGCAGTACGTTGTGGACATGCTCCAAATGCTGCTGCACCACAGGCATACAAATGTAGAAGTCTTATAAAATAGGGTTTGTCGTGGCTAGTGCTTGAGAGGTGGCATATTGGAAAGAGAAAAATAAATGTATTAATTGAGACCATAGCCATTCTTTCCTTATGAGAAGTGTGTCATCTGCCCTCCATTGGTAGTGCTAGTCAATGCCAACTTTACAGAGACCATCACTGAAGAGACAAGTGGGAGTGTACATGGACTTAAGGATTGACATGGAGTGACTGCAACATTTGCAAATAAAATTTGTAAGACCCTTTATTCAGTAGATGCAGATGTGCGTATTAGCGCATTTATAGCTTAATTTACATCTAGTAAGTAATGAAGTGGCAACAAAAGGCAAAAAAAGGAAAGGTCTTTTGCAACACAGAAAGAACTTGCATAAACATATTAAAGGACCCATAAAAATGCAAGGATTAATAGACAGAAAAGCATATAGTTGAAGGGCATACTGTACATTTTCAGCATCTTGCTTTTTTGCTATCACAGATCCTGTAGCTAGCAGAAATAACCATCACTGTGATTCATCATTTTGCTGTATAGTATATCTTTTGCTTTCATCTTCTTTCACTGATATAAAACTTGGTGATTTATGGATATTTTATTTTCTATCCAATAAAATATGTTCACTGTAGTTTCAAGGTACGTGCAACATATAAACAACAATTAAAACATAAGGAACTGACATAGCAGTTCAAAATATAACTTCCCAGACAGCAGGGAAGACAAATGTTTGTGTTCTTATCAGTTATCTAACTGGCATAAAAATATTTTGAATCTTTCATTATCTATTCCCTGCCTATTTGAGCACAAATTCACTATGGAAGTGCATCGATGGTTCCACTATAGGAACTAAGACTCTGAGACTGAAAAGGAGACACTATTACCTCTTCATCAGAAGAGAAAGGACACACACATGGGTTGAGAATAGAGCTCTGAGTCAGGAATCCTGCACTATTCCCTGTGGAATATGCTTCAACTTGGGAGATCAGAAAAGGTAGTTGAAAAAACCCTATTATCAGACAGCTTATATTTGCCATACATGGAGCCACATTGCTATGTCAAGCAGGGCTACTCAAGCTGAAAATGTTGTTTAATAACTTCATTAATGATTTCAATGAGGTATTAGAGAACATGATGATTAAATTTGCAGATTAACACCAGGATCGAAGGGCTGCAAGCATTTTGGAGGATAGGATTAGTATTCAAAGCAATGTTTAAAAATTAGAGAAATGAACTAAAAAAAAGTGAAGACAACTTGATAAGAACAAGTGCAACACAAGTAGGGATGATCGCTACAGCATCAGACTGGCTAGAAACAGTTCTGCAGAAAGGAGTCTAGAGGACTTCAGCGGATCATAATCGGACTTCAGGCAACAGTGCTGTACTATTCTGCAGATAACAAACACCATTTGAGCTGTTCAAACTGAAGCACAGCAGGTAAGGTACATCAATGCTCCAAGCTTCCCTCACCTCTGTTGGAACAATTTGACCCGTTTGGCACTTCGGGCTTTAAGAAAGATTTGGACCAACTAGTCCTCAATGATAGTAGCCAGAAGGGTCACAGGTCTAAAAAAACATGGCTTTGAGGAAAGACTGAAGAAATTGGGATAGTCCAAGGGTGTCAGGGCTGATGGGGGTAGGGAAGAGAAAAAACAAATTGCCATGTAATGAGAATGTTCTTTCTTATATCTGTGTTCTGTCAGTAATGTTCTGTTATCATTGGACTTCTAAGGAAATATCTCTAGACAGCAGCATTTAGCTTTTTTTTTGCTCACCTACAGTACAAAAATATTTATATCCATTTTCTTGGCTAATAGATAGGAGGATGTCAAATAAGTCCCATTTTTCTAGGCCAATCTGACAGAAATAATTCAAATATTGCTGTTTATTGTTACCCAGTATGGCTTTAAAGTTGAAATTCAGTAAAAATGACTGACTTTGTGGTGAAAATATCAAAGTTGGAATTAGACTTTGTATTTAGCTGCCTCTAATAAAAAAGTTTTCCCATACTTACTTTCAAGTATCTAGCTCAGTAGGAACAGGAAAATTATTAATGTTGCTAGTATGTGACCTGTTAGCATTTCACATTTATTTTAACTGTTTATTTTATGGTATTGCTTAGATCGTTCTGGAATCCACATTAAATAGGGCATTAGTGATTTTCCTTTTCCTTGTCTTTTCCAGAAGAGGATGGAATTGGGAGTCTTGTACAGACATCACAGTGGTAGGTGAGCAAAACATGCTTTGGACACTAGCACTTAACTGTCCCCCTTTAACAAACAAAACATTTATTTTCCTTGGTTTATGTCTCAAAACTAAGTACAGAATGAAAAAAAAAAAGATAAAAGTTTTTTTCAGCAGGAGATCCTGCTATTCTGCAGACATAGGTGAACTCTTCTCCCAAAGCATCATAGTCAGTTTGTCCTTGACCATTTTTATCAGCATGGGCATGTAGAAACGTATGTGACTGTGCAGCTATGTAATTTTTAAATTATTTTTATTGGAGTGATATGTAATTCATTTAACTATTTTTCAAATGTCAGCTGTTTTACCACCAAACCTGTGACACTCATCTAGCATTTGAAGTATCAACTCAAGCAGCGTAGAAGGACTGCAGAGCCAGCTCGTCTGTCAGTGTCTATTGATGATCCTCAGCCTCTTCTGTATTCACTCACATTACAGGTATTTTTCCAGCAATTAATTTGGCTTGGCTTCTCTTTTTCTGATCAGCACTGGATTTAGGTCCGGGGTATATAGAGTTGACTTGTTTACACAGAGATAAACAGTGCCCTTCATTGATAAACTAGTTATTTATTTTCAAGATTAGTTATTAGGGGCATAGCTAACACTTCTAGTTAGGCTATTTTATTAAGAGCTGACTGAGTCAAAGTTTTAAGATTCAAACAGCTGGGAATGGATAATATTTTGCAGGGCACCTCCAGTAATTACAGCAATTTTCTTAGAATAATATGCTCTTCCATAAAGTGCATCTGTAATTATTTATCTCATTAATTGGATAATCTGCTTTTATCAGCACGACCATGTGAAAATGCATTTCAAAATACAGATACAATGCTAATGCCTTGTGTGTGCTTATATTACTTTTTCAGCCTTTGAAGTATTAATGTCTTAAGAATGTATCTGTGCAGTGAAGATACTAAAATAATTTTAGTCACTATCCTAGCACTAGTATGCACATCATCATTACAGATGCATCCAACTTCAATGTACTATACTGCCTTGATATCTTTCATGCTGTGTTTACATGATGTATCTTTCTTTTCCCCAATACTCTTTTTAGGAAAATTATTCTTTTCTTATATTATGCTCTGATTTGATCTTTCCCCTTTTTTAGTCTTTCATTTTGCTCGCTAAACTAACTTAATAATCTTCAAGGACAAAATTAATCTAGACCTTGACACTGCGTTTTGCCTTCCTGTAGCTGAATGAGGTTTGGAATTTTTCCATGAGCAATTGCTAGTTCTTCAATTCTTCCTTGAGAACATGCTCTGATATTTTCAGGGACTTAAGTGAGGCTGACTGGCCTGTATTTCCCTGAATCCTCCTTTTTGTCTTTTTTATAGGTCGGTTTTGCTTTTTTCAAATCATTGGGATCATAGGAGCAGTCCAGCTCTTCTCCCAGTGTTTTTGACAAGGAGTCCTGGGAATCAGGCTGGCAATGGCAGGCTATTGATGCTTCACACCAACTGAGGACCCTTGCTGGGATGATCTGGGATTACCCTAATTTTATACAATGGAACAAAGGAAGACTACAAAAGAATCCGATTCTTTATTTTAAATTATAAATAAATTGCACCCTTTTGGGTGTAAACAAGGGACTCGTGAAACTATCTATTGCTGTGCTTTAGCTGAGGATCTGGCAAAGGCTCACATCCCAGGACAAACTATGTTTTATTCAACCAGCACAGTAAAAAAGAGATCAATGTGTATTGGTGTCTGCTGACAGGGGTGATAAGGCTTGGAAGGAGATAGCAGCACCAATGGAAAAGAATACACACACTACAAAAAAAAAAAAAAAGTAAAAAGTAGCTATATGTGAACTAATTTCTATTCAGACACATATAATACTATGAAGGCAAGTTACTAAATGGAACAGTAATATAGGGAAATGTCTTGGCCAGTTACTGAAGGTAAATTGGAAGGAACATGCCTAAACTATGGTGAACAATTTCAAGCAGCTGTGTTTCTCATGTAAGATGTGTTAATGTATTCCAAGGATTTTACAGCTTTCTGTACACATGAAGTAATTTGCTGGGAATAGCAGTACAAGAGGAAGCCATAGCTACATAATACGAATGTGAGAAACTCTGCTAAAATCGCTGGAATTGCTTTGCCCCAAGGTACAGAGGAAATGAGACTTCAGCATCAGTGTGTGATATCATGCTCCTTTAGGAGGTAACTGTCCTTTACTTAAGGTTTTGTCTTTCAGAGGAGACAGACAATACCATGAAACAGAGACTATGGAAATTTTTAAAATAAATCAGAAGAAATTAAGAATGGGGAAGAGCTCTCTAAGGATGTGGTTATCTCTGGCTGTCATGTCAGTCCCTGAATGTACTCCCTACAGCCTCAAGGATCTGTATGGAAGAGGACAGAACCATATTTAGTTGTCCTAACTTAAGCAGAGCAACTGATTTCAACTCTTATAAAAATCAATGATTGGTTCTTAATAACAATAAATAATAATTAAACCATAAAAATTGGAATTTTTACTCAGCCTAATAAACTATTAGTTGGAAAGCTGTGAACCAGCAGACTTCTAAGACATTCTGCTTTATGCAATATTATTTTCTGACCTGTTATACTTGTGAGCAGCTCTAAGGCCGTCTCAAATAATGAGCATAATCTTAGAACCTGCCTATGGTTCTCTGCCCAGCTCTACTGTACAAATTCGTGGAGACAGAGGTATGACAACATGGTAGTGTTACAAACTTCATAATTTTGGTTGGCATACTCAGGGTAGCAAAATCCCTGGTGTGAACACAGCTATTTCGGGAATGATTTTTTCAGCTTACTTCATGTTGTTTAGACAGGTTGCATAACTTCCCCTAAAAAAAAAAACAACAACTCCCTTCCTTCTGCCGTGATATGTTGTGCTCCCAGCAGCTCTACATGCACAGTGGCTGCAGTAAAGGTACAGCTTGAAGCCATATGGGTTCAGGAAAGAGAGTTCTCTGCCTACTACCTGCTATGAGCTGTTTGCTGGGCAATATGGAAGGCTGTTTTGTAGGACACTAGGGAAATATTAATAATTATGGATTTCATATGTCTTGAGTTGTTCAGAGGTTCTACTTAAGGAAGCTTTTTTAACTGAGGATTTTCTCTGTTTCATGAGAAATAAGGTATATGTGTATGCTCTCCTACACAATCTGCATCAGTGTCATTAAAGCCTTTTGGTTAACTCCCTCCAGGGTTGGGGTGGGCATTGCTAATTCCTCTCTTCTCTGACCATTAACCCTTGGAGTTGTTCATCCTGATTTTAGGTCAGCTGTAAGTGGAAGGAGGACAGGACAGTAGGACAGCAGCCAGCTTTCACTTTAAGCAGTTTAACTGTGTCTTCTCACTGCATGGGGCTCCACCGGGCCATCCACTACACTAGATCATACTGATGGGGGCACTGGCCCCCAGGGACTGCAAAGGTAGTATGAGGGAGAAATAATTAAAGAATTGCTCACTCTTGCCTTTCAGCAGTGCTTGCAAGCAGCCTAACCAGGCCTGTGTGGGCTCAAATAGTGCAACAGCCATTGCACTTCATGTTACTGTAAAGATTGTTCTGGGCAAATACCTCAGCCTTAAACTGAGAGTCAGTGGTGCAGGAGTGGAATCCAGGGAATTTCCTTCCAGCATAATTCCTGCTATCATGCTGCATAAATTTGCTATTTGTCAAAAGAGGGGCTTAGAGTGTTGTTGCTAATGACTTGAGGAAATGCACAAAAAGCTGTTTTGAAGTATTCTACTCTAAGTAGTTAACTGCCGCTTTCTAATACAGTTAAGTTTGAATAAATAAAATGTCCTTCAAGAGGCTATTTAGCCATCCAACAGCAAAGGAATAATATTTGCAAAGAGCATTAGAACTGGTGCTCATCTCCAAGAGTTGCTCCTTAGGGAAGCTCTGAATTTGTATACTGGATGCTTGTCCACTTTGGCACCTTTTCCTCTTTCCCTCTTTCCTTGTACATTTATCCCACAAAACTAATCCTACCACAAATTGGTTCCTGTAAGGTGTATCCAAACCTGTTCCAAATAACTGAGGAACAGGGATTGGTATACGAGACAAGGAAGCTGCGAGGGTGAATTGAATGGATGTGACATCTCTGTTCTCCATTTCTGCATTATGGCTCTTATTTTCCTTGAGGAATGAGACAAATGGGGCTTGTTTCCAAGCTAGTGAGTATAAAGTTGAAGTAATTGCATCTGCAAATATGTGGTCATGGTTTATATGGTTGAAATAAATGACATTGTGTCTCAGTGTTCAGTGATGTAGAAAACACAGAGACAGAAACATAATTTTTTTCTTTTTTCTTTTTTTCTTCTCCCTGATTAACCAACATTTCGCGTCTTCCTTTTATCTGAGCTCTAACTTATGCGGTGACAAGCAGTTCATTGGGGTAGAATCTGCAGCAAAACACCTGTGACATGGACATTTGCAAGGGACTTTAATGGTGCTCCTCCAACGTTAAACATGGTCTGATTTGTTATTCCCTTTGTCAAATCCTGAGTATACAGCACAAGGAAAAACATATACATTTGTTATGCTTGAGCAAACAGTGTTTGTGAAAGATCCAAAACAAGTCTGCTGCTAGCCACGTCTTACATATAGGTTGCTATCTTAAAAAGTATGGAGCTTTCCATCAGTGGGCTCCTGTAGAGCTTGAGTTAATACTCTAGTAGTTAAATTTTATTAACTTTATATCTAATACATACTTTGGCACAGTTCAATTAAGTTAAAATTCAAAGAATATTTACCTCAGTTTGGGTTGTTATTTTAACAGAAAATTATCCTCATTTTCAGGAGTCGTGTTACTATACTTGCTATTTGATTCATGGCTGTGTTTAAAAGAAACGTTTGTCTCAAACTATATTTGGGTTGATCATCAAATTTAATCTTGCTGTTGTATTCATGGGAAGGAGCCCTCAGATGCTATTGTAGTAAGATCAACCTGCCACAGGGCAAGAGCTGCCTGCTGTAATAACAGGCCAGACTGATCACATCTCTTCTGTGCTCTGTAATGGGGACAGAGTATCCCCTAGTGCAGCTATTTTCAAATTTGCTTGCTTATTTGAACTGGTGCCTAGGATCTCCACTGGAGATTCAGTTTGCTGACTGCTTTAAAACACAAAGTGGAAGCACTGCCTGTCCCAAAGAGGGACACACGTGGGAGAGAATGTACAAATGGGAGACCTGGATACATACAGAGATGTAGCGGTATGTCCATGGATTGTTTTACTGAATTGCCAAACTGCTCCTGTAGACAAGCATGCTCTGGGGGACACTGGGGGAGAGGTTAGAAGGAGTGGTTTCGAAAGAGGCACTTGAGGGAGAATTGCCAAATCCCTGTCCCCCTGCCAGTAGTAGGAGTGCTGGTACAGCCTCCTTCATGCTCCTGGCAGCTTCCTCTGGTTTGGTGAAAGCCAAAAGGAAGAAGGCAGCAAAAGGAAGAGGGAACAGAGAACAGGAAAGAACATTGGGTTTGGAAATTGCTGATAGAAAAGGCAGGAGGCTTGTTAGGATCTAGGAGACATTCCCAGATTGACAGAGCTGAGGCTGTCAAGAGAGAAGGTGCCGGGGCCTGGCAGAGAAGTGAGATGGCTTTTCAGAAGAACAAAGAGAAATCCTAGGGCAGCTGAGACTTGAGTGCAGTGCTGGTGATGGAGGGGGACATGGAGAATAAGTGGGGAATTCTCCACCCCAAGAAGGAATGGTAGAGCACAGCAAAGCAGAGGTTGTGGAAATCGGTATAGGCGAAGGAAAGGAAAAGAAAGATTTGCAGAAGGAGAGATTCAGTTTTTTCTGTGTAGATCCTGCCTCACTAGTGTTGAGAAAGCCTTGCTAAAACGCAGCAGGGATTCTGTGTTACAGGCCTTGCACACTTCACCGCCTTCTCATCCAAACTACGGAATGGTCTTCAACCCTCACTAGCATCTGAATTGAGAAACTTTGTGGCCTGGATCAAAGAGGTGTATAAAAGCTTGTGTAGGGCTGATAGAATGATTTGCATTACTCTTTATAACCTTTAGGCCATTTTTAAAATATGCCCCAGACAAAGAAGGCAGGCGGTGCCAACTGATGGCACAGTCATACTGTGAGAAACAAGTGTGCATTAGCAAGTTCTCCCATCAAGCTGAGGTGACTGCAGATTCACTTGTGCAGACTCTGTACCCCAATGGAGCTTACTGCTTGGTTTGTGCTGGATTGAATGTTTGCTCAATACAGTTGCTGCCTGACCAGTGAGGAGGAAAGCCCTAAGCAGCCAGAATTAATCTTTGAAACTATTTTCCCAGTTGAAGACATTTGCCACCTAACTCACCCTCCCTGGATTGTGGGTTTATTCCTCATGCTCTCTGAGCACCTAGGGTTTAGCCCACCCGCGTGAGCAGAGGTCCCCACTGGTGAAAGCAACAGGAGGTGGAAGTCTGCACAGCTAGCTGTGTAACAGTTACTTAAATGACTGATTAACAGTGAGTTTGGCCAGAGAGAAGAGACATTTAACAGTGAACAGGAGAAGAGGAAAGCAAAGGGGTATTCTTTCTCTTTCTCAGGACAGTGCTAAAAATCCAGATGCTTTTCCTCATCTTTCCCACCTGCCCTCTTTACAGACCAGCAAATGCCTGTAAGTCTGCATTCTGGAGAACCTTTTCTTTGCCTCTGCAATTTCCCACTCAACAGTTCCTCCCACCTAGCCATCTGAGTCATTACAGTTTTTCGTATGTTAAAGTATACTGCTTTAACTTCAGCTGAAGAAATAGCTCTGTTTCTTCTCAATCTTAGATTTTGGCAGAGGAAATAAAGCCACTGTAAATTTATTCAAGTGCTAATATATGTGCTCAAATTTACTGAGACTAGGAGGATGAGAGTTATGCACAGGTAACTTGGAAAATCCCTCCTTTTTTAGACTGCTGTCATTTGGCATGCTATACTGCACATTCAATTTTTAAAAGATCTTACTAGTGAAGCTCAGTGTAGTCTTGCATGTAGTCTAAAAAGAACCATAATCTCAAGAAATGCTGTTTTTCCCATCACTGCTGTAGCATTATCTAGTGTGTTGTAGGTGCTGCCATCATTAACCATCATATATCAGCTTAACAACTATGTAACTACTGAACTCAGATAGTGTGGGATTCAGGAAAGATTGGGCTGAATTGTATTTATTTTTTGGACACAAATTCACTGCTAATTCTTGAACCTTATATGGTACACTTTGTGCTCGTTTTAATGAGGATTCCCATCAGAATCCAGATTGCTCCATGTACTTAACAAAGGGGATTTCTGAGTCTTAGAAAAAGTTGAGGTACAGTTCTAGGTTTATCTGCTTAAAAAGGAACTCTTCAAGAGAATACATATTGGTAGCTAACCACTACTGACCCTGCCCTAAGGATCTGCCCTAACTACAGGTTATAAACAGATTTTTTTGAGAATAATAGGGAAGAGCATCTCAATGTGAGCACACAGTCTACTTCTACATCTATATGGTTGAAAAGGATGCATTGGAGTATCCTTCCATATTCTGTAAAGGGCCATGATCTACTGGATAAGAGATAGATGCACAGACAGCAATAGCTGCAGTGAAAAGACATTCCTCCTTTTTCCTAGCCGGTTTGCTAAAGACAGCTGGAGAGACTGCAGCCTGGAACCCGGAGCACTTCTGCATAATTTTGCACTTAGTAATGATTAAAAATTTGCTCATTTACTGATTTCTAAGGAGTCAGTTCCAGTTCAGCTGTGGATAACTTATTTTTCCAGCTGCATCTAAATGATTGTTTTCATATTCAGCACCATGATTAATGATTTCAGAAACAATAAGAAAAAGTATAGTTTTCGTAGGCATATTTCTAATCCTTGTGAATGTGGAAAGTTCCTGTAAATAACCTAGTCTTATCTTTATTTGTGTTGGTTTCTTTCTCCTCGTTGTTGCCATACCTGAACACTGTAAAAAGGCTTCTAGAGGAGTGCCATGCGTTTAAGTAGCCAGTGTCCTAGTTTATACTGCTCAGATGATGTAGTTCAAAGCAAATCTGCCTTCAGTGCAAATCTGGAGTAATCCCACTATTGTTAATGAAGGTACTCCAGAATTATACCAGTTCAAATGAGAATAGAATATAGTGCTGTGTTACAAATCCAAAGCGATCCAACTGAAGTCAGCCCTTAAAGTAACCACCATAAATGTACTATAGAGCTGTGGCCACACAAAATCACCACTTCTCAGTTGTTGATTTTAGACATGTTCATTTTTATTCCCAGCAAACCTGAAATGCCATCAGATTGTAAATAAAATTCTCTCCATCAGAATGTGAAATCTTGAAATATTCAGCATTGCCATGTTGCATTCAAATACTCAATCCCAAATTGTTTAATTCTTCTTGCATTTTTATGAACAGGTGAAACTAGTGTCATGAATTAAAGCACCAGAGTTTGGTCCTGCATACTTGGATTCCCCCTATAAGTTCTGTGTGCTATGCTTCAGCTTGTATTTTGGCCTGGGCTGGAGAACTACAGCAAGCACATGTGAGGACACTCATACATATGCTTTGGACTGTTAGATTAGTAGGAGCAGATAGGTATATGATTAACAATGAAAACTACTAAGAGCATTTTATTAAAGAATTGCCATTGTTTATGCCTCAGGTTTGCTGAAGTGTCTCTCATAAAAGAAAGTGCATGCAAAATGGTGAGCCATCTTGCTATGGTTTCATTTGGACAAGTGTAAACAGATATAGGTTCAGATCCAGTGATCCCATTGGTCCATTGATCCAGTGATCCACTGGCAACTCCACTGAATTTGATCCACAAAAGGACAAAACCCTGTATGGCTCCCTGCAGAACACGTTTCTTCCTCATGTCTCAGAAGCTGATTTCAAATGTGTTTCGACAGGCTTTTACCAGAGCCAATAACTTCTGTCCTGTCTTGTACATGGGCTTTTTTAGCTATGGAGGATTTTGACCATGAGTTGCATTTCCGGAACTATTTTATCCTTGCCTTTTCTGAAGATCATCTGAGTTTCTAGCACCATATTCGTTACTGGTGGCATTTTGTGTGTTACTTAACTTTTACCTTACCGGGCAGTCATCATTAAAATAACTTGCCTTACTTGGTTTTGTCTTAACAAATGCTTATTAGCATGTGCACTAATGGAGTAAGTTTTTTTGGCAAGCTGCAGGCTAAGTCTTACTTCTCAGGCACCATTCTTTTATTTGAAAGCTGTCCTCTGCTGGAGACTGAGTTACTCTGTTGGCAGAACCACTTCCTTGAGCACCCTAGATAAAGGAGTTGTGGCTGACAATTTGTCTTCAAAATGCCCTGTTTTCTTTAGGAAGACGTGTTATTAATACATCCCTTTAGCAGACAGTGAATCTTTTTATTGCCAATTTTCAGTCTGTAAAAATACTTCACCACAGTAATAGTCATCATTACCTTGTAAAGACCTTTTGTTTGCTCCTGTCATGAGCTCATTGTCATCGCACCCATTAATCTGAATAGAATGCATGTTGTTTATCTCCATCATTTCTGCAAGTTGGTGATGAGCTCTGTCAGTCCCACAGATATCGAGATGAATGGGTTTCCTTGGAAAACCAATGCCAGGGCAATGAACTACAATGACAATTAAAAGAATAAAGCACTGAAGAAAAGAAAGGTGAAACTTAAAAACTGGGTGTAAAATTGAATTTCCTGGATTTAAAAAGAAGATTAAAATCTCTTCGGCTAAATTGCTGGTAGGTTGACTTTGAGTTCTCTGAAGTCAGCAGGAATTTTGCCTCTCTTCCATGGGAGCAGGATCCCATGTGAAAATGGATACATATTTCTTACCAGCTAATTTCTCAGCAGAAAGAGATAGAGTCCTTTGAGTTGGTTGAGCCCATTGATTAAGCTAAATATAATATGAGCTTGCTGACCACTCAGCTGATCAGATACACGTGACAGCCAGTGTAGTAGATTAGAGCCCGAGGCTCTAACCTAGATCTATGTTCATCATGTGAGCAAAACCATTGTGACCGATCTGGTGAACCTCCATTTCCACAGAATTATAACGAGGCTGTTTCTTTGAAACTCACAGCTATGAGAAGATATACATTTTATTCAGGAAGGGAAGAGTGCTTTATACACTTTTGTAGCTATTTTCAGTGTGTATTTGGAGAGAAATTACAAATGAATAAATTATTATGTTAGATTGCAAAAATTATTTCAGTAGGTAACTTTAAGGGGAATAGCTTTATTTTTATTGTTACACCGACAGATCAAAGTGTTCAATGCTGATGTGGAGTGGCTGTGAAGAGACACCAGTGCATGGTCTTCTGAGTCTCATTGCACTGAAGCACCTTTTAACAAACTGAAGCCCCTTGTAGCTGCTATGGGAGAATCACCGTCTTGCTTCTTACTGTGTAAAGCGCAACGCAGGGAAAAGTGGAAGTGCACTACAGAAATCCTTTGTTGAGGTTGCTGTGAATATGCAGAGATCCAGTTCTAGCAGCAGAGAGGGAGAAAAGCATCTTCCAGGTTTATTTTTAAGGAGTGAATCATATGAAAAACTTGCTAAAGCTGAAAATCTTCAGATTCAGATAAGCTTTTCCCATATATTTCTTATTTGCCATGGCTGCTGATAATGACTGGCCTTTTCACCTGCAGAACTGCTCAAGAGCGCATTAAAATGTCAAATGCTAAATGAAAGCGGGCGGCACATATTCATGAATGCAAGTGGTAGCTTATATCCCAATTTCCAATGAGCAGTTTCATTTGATGTGACAGAAAGCATGCAAATTGGGATATTGGCATGAACAAAAAAAGTTTTTTGTGCATACGGTGTTACAAAAGAAAGCATCAGTGTCTACATATATTAAAACTGATTTGTTTTTAAGGTAGCAGTACTGTGAGGAATGGCTCTTCTTGCATTCAGTGTTTTAAAAACAGAATTGGGATTACACAACAATTTACAGAGAGGATTTTCATACCAAAGAAAATGTAATTCTTGAGGGTGACTGTCCACAAGTGCTATCAGTGGAAAGCCTACAACTGTAACTCCCAAACCACAAGTTAGATACAACAGTGTCTGGTCATGTGCCTAATGCTAATTAAATACTGAGCATTCAGAGATTTCTGACGTAAACCCTTAATTGGTGTTAAAAAAAAAAAAAAAAAAGAAACCGAAAAACTAGAGGTCAGGCAAATTCAGAAGTTTTTTTCTTTTTTTTTTTCTCCCTAAAAGTTTATATAGATTTAAATGGAAAATGCCACTGTTGATATCTTTGTAGTTTTCTCTCTGAGTTGTGAGGTCTTTGACTTTATGTTATAACTGACAAAGCAGAGGAGTGAAAACTCTGCAGAACAGTTTTGCAAAATATTGGCAGTAAGGAAATACTGAGGAGTAGACATATAGGTAGATTTGGTAGTCCCCTTCCTTTTTGCCTCTTCTCCTGCTCTGTTTGCTTGGCCTCTTCCCTTTTTCCTTGAGGCACATTTTCATGTCGTATGTTGTTGCTCATGTTACAAAGCTCCATGTTGCATGTCAATTGTAGAGGTAGATCTTACAGAGTGAACCCAGTGACGTGGGGAGAGAGGGATTTTCTTTACTTGTGCAGTAGCTGCTTTCTTTTCCTTTGGCATTGATCAAAAACACATGATTGATCAGGGTAATATGTTCAATCTCCTGTATACAGGTCAGCTGCTGGCATGTGTGGTCAGTGCTTTTGTGGTTCCCCTCCTTAGTGTTGCCACTGCTACCACAGCTTTGCTGAGACATTCAGCCCTCTACTAAATGGCCACTTTTAGCAAATTCAATTTCTCAGTAGAATACCTGCGTGTTTCAGATGTGACTTCTGGAGCAGGACTTGTGATGACAACTGTGTCCTGATCTCGACCTGTCTATGTGGTGAGTCACTCCCCCAAATAAAGTCTACCAACTCCAGATTCAGACATACTCAGTTGTCTATACGTTGCTCTGTCTACCTCCAGACATCTGATATCTGCTGATATCCCAAAAACTGTGAGACTGAAAGTAAGTAGTGGTCTTATTGGTGGAGGAAAAAGAAAAAAAGATGATCTTCTGCTGGCTAGTTTCAAGATGATACAGTGGAAAATTTGAGGTTTTGTCAGTGTTTAAAAGTGGAAGGAACTGGAGACAGAATGGAACTTCACCTTTTGATAGCTTATGTTCTGCAGATGGGTATCTTGGAAAAGGCTAATCTTATATTGTAATGCTGGACTGTGTTCCAGAGGGAGAGAATAAATTGAGTTGGCAAAAGATATGAGCTGTACTTTGTTTCTATAACTAATTTACTGGCCTGAAATGAAGGGCAAAAGGGCTGGCATGTGTATACTGCCAACCTGAACCTCCAGCAATTTGGGGATGCCTACTTCCCCTCAATGACTCTTAAAGTCATATATGCCATGCAGGCTAGGCATGCTGAACTGCCCCTTTGTTAAATGTCTGCAGCAGATGAAGAGGTTTCCATCTCAAAAATACAGGCTGTAGTCATGGCACAAGGAACAGTTCAGAAAGAAAAAAATGTTGGAAATGTTTTCTTTTCCCATTTCTTTTTCACTTAGACTGCTATTTTTGAGGGCTTGATCCATGCCCACTGTCTTCCTCTCATTCCTGGCAGCTTGAAGCTCTTTGTGTTTCTGAAATATTTGGCCATCTTCTTGCATCTCAGATGTTTTTTTTCCCTTCTTATTCCTTGAATAGTTTGTTTGCAATTTTGATAACCTAATTGTTTTATAGCTAGTGTTTTTTCTTCACTTAGCTTCTCACTCACAATATTCAAAAGGCAAGTAAAAATTTTGCAAGAAGATTGGTTTAGTCCATCCTGGACCACAGGACTTGCATTGTCTTTGTGTTTTTCTCTCCTGAGCTCATTTACACTTTCAAATGGTTTCTTGCTGTCAGCTTCCCTATTTATCTCCTCTATTTCTCCTGGTTGCTTCTGCCAGCATTCTTGCCTGCCACCTATCGTAAGTTTAGAGATGTCATCACTTTTCCCTAAGCCATGTTTGCACTGAGCACACACATTTAAATATGGATGAGCCTGGATAGATTCCACTTTGTCTTTTGCCTGGCACTGTTATAAGCTTGTCATAAACACTTCCTAAAGGATTGCCACATTGAAATATTTAAGAAGCTGTTTAATCTATTCACACTGATTAAAATTATTTAGTTCTTTAATGCACCTCTCTTGCTTGCTTATATTTGTTATATTTACTGTGCTAGTTTGCAAATTTGCTGAGAAAAAAGATCAACAAATAATGATACTAATCTTAGCAACTCGCATGCTTTTGTCATGAAAGGCTCATCTTTTGCCACTTTCTGCAAAGGAGGAGTTGGCAGGAAAGAAATACACAAAAGAAATATAAATATAAAATATTTATAAAATATAAAAGAAATATAGTGGCAGAGGTGTTCAATAATTGCTTAGGCAGGAAAAAAAGCTATAACTGAAAAGACTTTCAAATAATTTGATTCCAGGACTTCAAGCCTGAATTATAGTATCAGTGGCAGTTATGCTACTTCTGTCATTAGGGAAACTTTTACTGCCCTTCAATGTCTGACAAAATCAACAATCATCTGAGAAGTGTCAAATTATTCGTGACTTTGGTTCTGAATGCAGTTAGCTCCTGCTTTATGTGTCATTAGTTCAAAGCCAGTAAGGACGACCAGGTTTTGCCTGTTCTTTGCCTTTCATTCCCCTGGATAGCTTGCCATATCTAATTAATATTTTGTCATTCATCACTATATAAGTCCTCAATGCTGTCTTCCATATGAAATGTTTTAATCTATTTTGCTCTTTGTGCCATGTGTTGTATGACGGGATCTAGCCAGTAGGCAATAGAAGCAGCTGCCTCTGGTGCTAAAATGTGGGGCAAACATGTCCTGTTCCTTGCTGTACTGCTTTGAAGCTCAAACCTCATGGTAAGGCTCAAACCTCAGAAGCATGAAATAAAAATTAGTCTAGAGAGACAAAAATCTTCTATTATCACCAGCAAGTAGCAAGAGTCCATGTTACCTTGTTCATTGTTCTATAAGTCAAATGAATTATGTATGTGTTGGTGGTAGTGAAGAAATAAATAGTAGAAAATAATAATAAGTTTAAAGTATTTTCATTATACATATTTGTAAAAAGACATAGCATTAGGTTTGTGGAAGCCTTTTCAAGTTTGGAGATAACCATGGAGGCTTTTTGGGCTTTGAAGAATTGGTCCTGGAGTCTCTCAAGGAAGAGGCTGCTCGGGAAAATTTTAATATTGTTTTTTCCTGATTTTTTTCAGAGGTTTATCTACTTTCTGCATATTGGCACTTCTCTTTCTGGTGTAATATGACAGGGAGAGACACAAAACTTTACCTTGAATTATGGGAAGAAGAAAAGAGCTAACCTCGATAAGGCTACTGAAAGGTGCCTCTACTCACTTTTTTCCACTTTGGTTAAATTTGGCAGCTCCCTGCTCATGTTCAAAAAATCTCTCCAAATTTCTTCCAAATGCCTTGTGACATTAAGCTGGGTGCATGAAATGCAAGTCTCCAAAAGTCGTATGATTTAGGAAAGCACTGAGTGACCACCCTTTAAAAGTTTTTTAAGGTGTCACAAATTAGTCTTCTAATTTTTTTTTTTTTTTAGTTTTATTATAACATTATGGCTATAACTATTCTAAAATTATTGCTAATTTCTGGAAAATCTTGACTGACACTACTTCGACCTAATTAATTTCCAATTCTTTAAATCTGTTACAGTGTTTACATGAATATTCCTCATCTACTTCACAGGTTTTAACAATACTGAGCTTGTTACCCTGGTATTTATCTCAGCACTTCCATGTAACTGACATTTTTGGAGCCAGCTCCTCTATTTCAGTTACGAATGGGAAGCCAGAATGATTGGAAACAACTTACAGAGTATTTCTACATTGTTGGGAAGCCTCAATATGCTGTAAAGTGTCTCAGAAGTGTCTGTGTGCCAGCACTCTCTCTCTGCCTCTGTCATTGCATGGGTGATGGTGCACAGACAAGCTGTACTGACCTCTTAGAAGATCATTTATCTTTTTATTTGTTGCCTGCTTTGTGCCTTCTCTTGTAGCACTTTACAGGTAGCGATATAGAAAATTAACTGGCAGTGAATTGTTCTTTCCCTGTCCCTTATGTGGGTTTCCACAAGATGTTTGTGATTTAGCAGGAACCTGAACCCAGATATTCCACAGCAAGCTCAGTGCTTTTTTCTTTATCCTTTCTTGGAAATCCAACAGCAGAGGACGAGCCAGACTGGCATTTAGGCTAATGTTGCCTCCAGGGAGCACTTTGCTTAGGAGGGCACAGCGCAAATGAGTGCCAGTGCACCTGCAGCTGGTTTTCCTGATGCTTACTTGAAAGCATCCAACCCCCTGATTCCTGAGTCCCATGAAGATGCCAGTATACATAGGCTGCCCTCCCTCCTGTCCCTTTTCACAGGTGAGTGCTGTGCTGTGGAGCTCCCTGGGAGCTGCTCAGCAGGCAGAGTGGCCAGAGGTAGCTTTCCCTGCCTGTCTTTTGCCTACCAGGCATTTGTGCAGTTGCTTCTGTGGCTGGCTCCAGCACGAGTGCTCTGGCTCCACTGCAGCAGCATTTGGCACTGAACTGAGAGAAGTGTGGCAAACCAAATCTTAACTTAACCTGTGCAGTACTACATGTGGTGTGGGCTTGATCTAACCAATCCTGTATGCAACTCAGCAGTCATTTCCAGTTCCCTTGTCCCTCATTTGGACTGAAAGAATTTTTTGTATTTTAGTTTTCCTTGGGAGAAAACTCCTTCAGAACTGAAATCTTGGAATATACTATTTTGCAGTCAATACAAATGTGCTTATCAGTAGCCTTGGGCTTGAGAGGCACACAGACTGCAGCAGTGCCTATCTATTGACTCTAATATATTAGCTGGCTAAAAGTACTTTCCAAGAAAACAGCAGCAGCAGTTTCACCTCTAAGTAAAGCTGCACTCCCATGTGGCTTGTGAACTAGGCATCTTCATTCCTATTGCTCAAAGATGAGGATGCTGGAGCATGCAAAAGCAGGGAGATGAGAAATTCACCCTACTGGTTCAGCCATCAACATTTTTCCTTGTCTCTCCAGCCCCATCTCAGCCTGATGTACATCTTCTGTGTAACTGATAAACAGAATTGGAAATTGGTGAAAATAAGTGGGCTGTTATAGTAGGAAAGCCTTTTCCTGTTTAGTTGAGGTGTAAGAACTGCAGTCCTCGCTGGTCTGAAGAGCTTTTATTTGGGGAAAGCCACAGTAGCAATAAATTCCAGTCTGAGCTTCAGTCTAAAGAGGGCTAGAATGTCACATCTGAAAAAGGTGGCCATGGGGCCAGCTGCTCTGACAACCCCAGACTGCTTCTGGTTGAGAGACAGAAGCCAAAACCCATCAGGGATTTATTTTGCTTGTTTGTTCTTTGAGGTTCAGATAATGGTTTCCTGTGGTTCTTTGGGCCTGAATTCTATTTTAAACTTTATTTTTTAGGAATCAGTGTACCAAACAGTGACCTGTATTGTTATTGTATCACAAAAGCTATCAATTGACAATGGGGCTATAATGTGGCTCCTAACATATTTACTGATAGTGGGTGGGTAGGTGAAGCATCAATGACACTTTAAAGCGATCTTTAGCTTTCAGAAGGCTTGGATGTCCATGGGATTGAAGAGGGATTTAAACTTTTAATGAAGATAGAAGGGAGTGGCAGAACCATTTAAACAAACTGGATAATAACATAAAGGTGAATCGAGCAGGGTGAGGATGTCAGGCTGTTGCACTGGATGAAATAGTGACATTAAACCCTTTCAGTTCTTATACTGAAAAATACAACTGACCTCTTTGTTCTGTGCATTAGAAGATGGGGTCTTGCTAGTGCTGCTATATTAATTTTCTGGAATGAATATAGGGGTCTTTTCCTGAGCATAAATAATCTTTCTTTTGAAGCCCTTCCTTGCTTGGGGGAAAAGGGTATTTGTTTGTGCTTATGAAGTCAGATTTTACCATGCAGAGTACATAAGAAGTCCCACTGAAATCAATTAAAGAATATATGTCATAAGTGACCGTTCAGTATGAGTAAGGATGGCAAAATCTGGTCTTTAGATAAACCACAGGAGGAGAAAAGTCTGTCTTAATACTTTTTTTTTTTTATAAATCCTGAAGAAAACACAGGACAGTAGTACAAACATGTTGCAGAAATTGAGGTGAGAAGGATTTCTTCTAAATAGCCTCATAGCTGGGTTGAACCCTACAAGACTGATTGGGCGATGAATACAGAAATAAACTAATTAGCAGCATTTTCTGTGAGAGACTAATATCCTGCTGTATTAGCCCAAAGTACTGGGAACCAAAGAAAAAAGACGCAGATGAAAGGATGGAAAAGAAAGGCCTTTAAAGGAAAAGACAAAAGAAAAAAAAACATTTCTGTCTCTGAACAGGTTCCAAATGGATGATTGACATAAAGGATCCTGGTATTGTCTCCCACCTTCTGTTAGGGCTGTCTTATGGCTTGAACTGAGGAAATCTTAATTTTCTAGACTGGTGTAAGAGGAAAAGCATCTTGAATTCCCTGGCATGATGCCCTGTTGAAGCATCAATTCATATGCCGTTTCAGAATTGGCCTGGCTAACAAGTGCTTCTGTTTGAATCCTGACAAGCTTTCAAGGATATGCAGTAGCTGTTGCCTGGCAAACAGAGAGGAGCTGTCTGTTGAAACCCATAGCTGGTGCACATCTGAAGATCTGGACCAACTGAAAATCATACCTGCTCTACTTACGTGTATGAAGAGCTCGGCAGGTTGGTGTGGAAGGATGCAATACTAAGAAAGAATTTGTGTAGCATATGTAATTGTGGTTAGTAACAGCAAAAGACTGATGAAGGGATGTGTACACTTGTCAGTAACAGCTAAAGCCAGAAAAATGTAACTAATTTATTTCTGATTTAATTTTCTTAAAAATGACTGCTGTGATTATTGTACATCTGGATGACAAACAAAAGTACACAGTTGTAATTAAAATTATTATATGTAAAAGAACAGTTGTTATTTTAAGAATATTCACATAAAACTAGAGAATGCACATGCCATACTAGGAAAAGAAACAAAGGAGGAGAAGAAGAAGAAGAAGAAGAAAAAGAAGAAGAAGAAGAGGAGGAGAAGGAGGAGGAGTTTAGTCATGGTCCTGAAGACAAACATGAAGGAAATTGTGTGATCTCCAGGGCATACGCAGTCCTCATCCAACTCATGGTGGCAATGAGCAGTTGCAACTGTGGTAGATTAGGGTGGGCACTGACCAGTGCTAATGTGGGACAAGCACCTAAAGACCCAAGAAATCCCAAGCAACTTCAGCCTTTATGTTTTTTAAAGTTAGACAGCAGAGGGGAGTGTGATATCCTAGTGTGTACCACGATTAGGTTACCAGTTATGGCTGTGTAAGGAACAGGACGTAGAAATGTTGAATGAACTGCTTTGCTCTGCTGGGTTTCTGTACTCTGGCAGGGGTACCTGGTCTTGGGTCATGGTTTATATGCACAGAAGGGTGTACTGAGATGTAAAGGTACCATTTTGTTAAAACTACAGGTGGCTAAATGTAGTGAACTGCTAGTAGTGCTCTGTTCTAATGACAATGCCTTTCATGTTCAAAGGATCTTTCTTCCAAGAATTTTGAAGTATTTCAAATTAAGCCAGGGCAACCTTAAATCTGTGCAGTTTTCTGTGATGCTACTTATGCAGCCTTCCATGCCTCCCATGTTGAAGCCACCTCTGGTTGCTCACTGATGATTCCCTCAGATTTTATTGATTGGGCTATGGCAGAGAACAATTCTCTAGCTATTTTCCTATATACACCACTTGAAAACTTCAGGCTGCTCTCGGCTCCTACAGCCATGCTGGCAGATGGCCAGGGCAAGGAAGCTGGTAGTTCTGAATGGAAAAATGAGTTCTCCCCTTTACTTGGGGAAGTGGTGGGGAGGAGAGGGAGGACGAGGGATAAATTTCCAATTTACTGGACTTGCAGATGTAGTAATTTCTTTGTAGTTTGTCAGCTTTTCTGAGATGTCTTTCTATAAATTTGTAGGAAATAGACTGTAGCAATTTTTTTCATGATTGCTAATGGTGCATACATCATCCAGTTTTAAACTCTACAACCTTATGTCCTGAGCAGTTTTTCCATATCACTTTTCATAGGAGAGATAAAAATTGTCTTGATGTCTCCTTTGTGTGTTTTATTAGCATTATTAATATATTTTGTTTCCAGTTCAGTCCCATTGAAGTCATAACTTCAAGCACATTCACTGCTGAATATCTCATCAGAGAGAGCTGTATATTTATAATCCCTGTTAAGAACTTGCCAGTCACAGAGTCTCATGCTTTTCTTCCTTCAGAACAATTTCATTTTTCAGTTTATCAATAGTTCTGACAGTAGAAGCAATGGATGGTCTATTCTGGACTGTTTGCTTTTACATTATTGCTCTTTAATGTGTTATACAGGAATTTCATCTTTCTATCTCCTCCATTCCTTTGCTTATGGCATCACTGTAAATTTATGTTCTATAACCTCCTTTTTTGCACAAGTCTGGGAAAAACATGAGCAATAAAAGCCCCATTCTCTCCTCTTCAGGGGACATGCAGGCAAACTGTAGTGGTTATTACTACAGAGGACAAAAAGAGATTTTAAATCTAAGTAGCTGGGTGAAAAGAATGGATACTTTATTATTCCATTAGGTAATTTGCGTGATAGTCACATTGCTTTATCATCCCACTCCTTTATCACTTCTATTAATAATCATGTTTATTTTCTGTTAAATTGTTCCTGGAACTTACATCCCTGGAGACATAAATTGTGCTGAAATATGTTGAGACTGTGTACTTGTTTATGCAATTTTGCTAAAGCCAAATTGGATAACAATGGCTGAAAGTGATGCTCAGGATTTAATTCCATTGAATACTTTATCAAAACCATAAAATAATAGATAGTAATTAAATGGTGCAAGCAACTGATTAATGCTTTGTGAAGCTGCATACGAAGTCTGCCCTGTTGCTGCTGTTTTCAAACAAAGGGCTATGACAGTCACTCTATGCTTCATTGACTTCTGTGAAAAAAGTAAAACTTGTTGTATAGCAAGGCCACTTGCATGGTCATTTCACTGCTGACATCTTGATACAAACCCCTTAGGGGTCTAACAGAGATCAGTTTATCAGTACAGTAATAACCTCATTAAGTGCCAGGCAAATCATAAAGCATTAATGTTATAATGCATTTGGACTTTGGTCATTATTGTGTTAGGAAAATGTTATTAATAATACTTTATGCCTGTTTATAGGAATTCTGATGAACAATTTCAGATACTAAATGGCAGGTGGGTTGGTCATGCTCTCTTTAGTCAATAAGCTTTAGCATGAAAAGACAGGGACTCTTAACTTCCACTCTCCTATTACTGCAGACCACCTCCAGGTGACCTGAGCCAGTGCAGCGGCACTGACACTGCCTTACCCCTCAAGTCTCTTCATACACATGTTGAGCATTCCTATCTGTCCAAGACAATATTAGGAACTTCAGCTTTAGTCCTTTAAATAAAACTGTTAAAGACATCCATAGCTGAACAGTACTGTGTTGTGATTCCCACATAGCTAAATCGTGCCATAGGAAAGGTAACTCATCCAAGTTTTCATAGATAAGGTCCTCCTCCTTTTCCATAATTGTTTTAATGTCCTCTAAAGCACTGTGACAGGTAAGTTGAGTCTAATGCCAGGTATCTTAGCTGCAAGTGTGAGGGGCAGCTCTATGCTTGCACCCCCTCAGGAGCTGTTATAGCTGGTATCGCTACCTATGGCTTTAGTTAACATCTGATGCCAGCTGGCACCTAGGGAAATGGTGATGAGTACCAGTTTCCTCAACTCTTCAGGAAAATAGCATATTATTTTATGTGCAGTGGCTCTTTTCGCAATGTTCCTGGGTGACCATGATGTGCTCTTAAAAGGCACTCAAATATGTTGCTAATTCTCTGGAATGTACTTTCTGGAGATTAACAGTGTCATGTCATTTTACTAAAGAAACTATAAAGCACACCAAAGGCACTTCCAACTCTCATCTGTAGTATAACATCAGGAAATGTCAGAACCATGGGTACTGACATACTAAACTTTACCTGGTCTCCTGACACCCAGCTAGGCTTTGTGTTTTAAAGCACACAAATGCATATGATACTCAGAGGTTTAAAGTTAGATGCCCAGGTACCCAGGAGCTAGTCACATCGTCAAAGATGCTTTTTAGGACAGAATGCAAATTCTGTTTTTTAATCTGCTTTTGGCATTTGTTTTGTTCGTTCATTTGTTTCTTGTTTCTTTTCCTCTTTTTTTTTTTTTTTTCTTTTTTAACAGAGCGGCTTGGTGTGTAAGGGTGTCTGTCAGAAGCAGACTCTTCTCAGTGGTCCCCACTGACAGGGAAAGAGACAATGAGCACGAACTGAAATGCAGGAAATTCCATATGAATGTCAGAACTTTTTTTATTATGAGTTGGTTGAACACTGGAACAGGTTACCCAGAGAGGCTTTGATGTCTCCATCCTTTGAGGTACTCATAACCTGACTGGACACAGCCCAGGGCAACCTGCTTTAGCTGACACTGCTCTGAGCAGGGGGTTGGAGTAGATGATCTCCAGAGGTTCCTTCCCACCTCAACCATTATGTGATTTCTCAAAGAACAAAAATTTGGTGCAGATTATGTAATGTTCTGGAAATAAGGAAATATTAAATATAGCCATGGGAATACAGGACAGAAGACAGACTCTCCAAAAGGTATAGCAAAGAGAATTTACACACTTATTATCGCAGCTAATGTATATTAGCTCCTGGAGAGAATGTAGAGCTTACTATCACCTCTGAGAGGAAGGCCAGAATGTAAGCTAATACTCAAGCCAGTGCTTAATTAACCAAGGAAAAAAATATCAATAGAGGTGCATCTGAATGTCACAGATAATATGGAAATACAGTTTCTAATTTAATACGGTAAAGTCTCTAGACATGCCCATCCCATATAAATGAGATCTAGGCCATTATTAAATAGAAAGGATGATAAAGCAGGGAAAGAAAGGCTAATCTAAAACAGCTTGCTGGAACTTTATCAGAGATGTACTGATAGAGATCATCTGTGTTTCTGAACAACCGTACTTTCTGTTTCATAAATTGTTTTAAAGGGATTAATTTGTCATTGGGACTTCTGGTTACAAGTCAGTGCTCTACTATGACTCAAAAAAATAAACAAATCCACCGTCTTTTTTAACCTGAAGCCATTGGATTGGTAATATAGTGTAGCTTGCAGAGTAGGAGCATCTTTTTCAGAGCTGTGGAAGGCTTGCCTGCCAAACCCCAGCTAGAGAGGGTGCCCAGACCCTGCCTGGTATGTGGAGTATCTGAAGCAAAACAATCCCTTGCTTTTTCACTGCAGATCCTGTGCTGCTCCATTCCTGAGAGTGGTGCTGGCACATGGATTTGGTCATATGCATTTACTTTGCATTACTGGAACATATGGAAGTAATGTACCTGAAAGTAGAGAAAGGTGTTTTCTCTGCCATAGTATTGGAAACGCAGTGTGGCAGATAGCTGACATTGTCATCAGCAAGAGTACCTGCTAACTGTTGAATCATTCAAACTGAGCTAAATCTTGATGTGTGCAATGCAGAGCTTTTTGCCTTGAACTGAAATAAGTCCAATAAATTGTGTACTGCTGTTTCTTAGTAGGTCTGTAACAGCAGGTTATTTCAAAGTCAGATATGCTTCAGTGGCATGGATTTACACTGAATCTCTGGGATGTCAGCATTGCAGTCTGAAAGGAAATGGTTCTAAAGTAATACCCAAGATGTTATGTTTTCCTTTTCTCCTGCTGCCTAAATAATCTATCCTACTTTAGTTGTGTCCTTATTTTCCTGCACTTGAGCTCAAAGATTTGCATAGCAGCCACAATGCTTTCTGCACAGCATATCTAATGGGTTATGTAGTCCATAGCAACATCATCAGTTTCAGTTATTGCTATAAGCCTCCTGCATTCATCCAACTTCATCCTTCACTGTGACTTCTGGGGACTTTTATGACAACAAAACAGTATATCTTCTTTGATTTGATAAATCTCTCTGTAAGCATGTGTTCTGTTCATGAATGGTACTGGGTAGTCCTGGAAATTGAACATCCTTTCCTTATCAAACAAAGACAGTGTGGACAGTGATGATGGATATTCTTCTCAACCTCTTGCACAGTGGTCCAGAGTCTTCCAAAAATAATGTTAATACCAACTATAGTTTCTAAAGTTCCGGTACTTTTCTAGTATCAGTGGGAACATCCAATCCCACCATACAAGGCCTTGTTATTATTTAACACTACATAAATTAACAGTTCTCCTTAAAAGTAAATCCACTGGTGGTAGTAATTATAATGGTCTAGAGAAAACCTGTAGACCAGGAATTCCCTGAAGTACTGCTTCTCAGAAGCCTATGCCAGAAAAGGATCGCACAGGATATAATCTTTTCCCAAGCATCTGCTGCTGACCACTGCTGGAAGGAGGATACTGTGCTATGTGGATTCTTGCCTGGCCCAGTGCAGAACTGATGTCCTCAAATCAGCTGCCTGCTGAGGGTAACTTCTTGTTTCAAGTGATCTAAATTAATTGGAGCCAGCAATTTAATTTTTAAATGCTCCTTGTTCCAGGACTGTAACACATAGCTCTCTGGTTGTGTTAATAATGACTATATTCAGTTAGGTCAAAACAGTAAAAAGAGTATCGAAAGGAAATACCCATGGAGAGTGGAGGAAGCATGGAAAAAATCAATATTTGTCAGCAAGGAAGCACCAATATTCAGGAAAAAATGTGACTTTTCAGACCCACTAATAAGGAATACAATAACATAGAGAAGCTTTTGCTCTCTTTTGTGAACAGAGAGGAAATATATAGATGGCTGAATCCATTCAGTTAGGAGAATAAGTAAGCATCATTGAGTACCTCTGTCTTTCACAGCATGTAACTGATATTTAACTAATTCTACACCTAGAGAAATTAATCCTTGTATGAAAAAAATAATTGGATTTTTCCATCAATTCTTGTTTGAACAAGGAGGTCAACATCTGTGCAACCAAATATTGTCCCAGGGAAACATGTACTGTAATATCACTCTGGGCAGGTATGTTAGTCTCCACAGTGTTTTGAAAAATGAGTCAGATCATGCACCTCCACTGAAGTCATTACAATTTCGTACCTCAGTCAGAACAAAATCACAAGCACATTGCACACACCCTAGGAGAAGCATGAGCAGCAGTTTAAGGATGCCCAGACCCAGACGTTGCTTTTTGCACTGCAGTACTTCAAATTATCTCGTCTGACAATGCGACAAAGGTTTCTCTTGGCCACGATGGGCTCTGTGCTGTTCGGTCACTGGTCCTGTTTGCCCTCACTCTCCAGGTAGAGCACCATGAGCAGGCTTTCTGGCTCTCTCATGCTGTTCTCTGAACACCCACTCCTCTGATCTTAAGCAACAACACCAACCTGCCTAATAAGGTGCCCTGCTGTGTGTTCCCTTTTTGTGCTTCGTGCCAGCTACCAGCCAGGAATATCACATCACTGCACAGTAATGTTTCCATTAATACAAGTGCGATTTCCTGGTGCTCTATATACCTTTATCTTGTGCTCATATGTACAACAGCCTGTATCTGTGCTGTGCAGAAGGATGCATCCAGAATGCATTTTCTTTCTCATGTAATATGAAAGCTATTTCTGAAAGAGTAACTAGTGAAGTGATGGGAATCCTCCAGGCTTTGAAGTCTAAGCTTTGCTTGTGTGATTAGTTTAATTGCCTCATTTGCCATATAGGGAAGAGGTATTGATGGGTTTGGGTTTCTTCACCCCCCTGTTCTGTTTTGAAATTTGGTATCTCCCAACAAGTGCTATTTGGAGCAAGCTCAAAGCTGCTGTTGTTTTTTCCCAACAGGAGGCCTCCAATATATATGCAAAGGGGAAATTATCTGGCATTTCTGAGCTGTTCTTTTGGTTGTCCGTGCACTACTTTACAATTAAGGTGTTTGAGAAGATGGTGGTGGGTGTACAAGCTTAGTTGGAATCTCTCCTCTCCAGAAGCCTAGGGCACTTCTCAAGATACATGTTTCTGACTCATAGAGTTAGACAATTGAAAATGCTTACAAGAGCAGATGCAAGTTGTCTATGCACCCAGCTGGACCATTTCTGTAACAGTTATTCAGCCCCCAGACAGTCTCCCACTATAAGGATTTATCTTGGTGTTTGTTGCCTCAGTCTCATCTCCTCCTCATTAAAATGAGCTCTCAGCCAACATAGCCAAGACACATCTGCTATTTATGTGGTCCAAACTTCCCTGTTGCTGGATATTAAGATGGACTGTATGATGAGAAAACTCACTTATGCTGAAGACTGACTTGATTTACCAACACACAAAACAATCAATCCTAGAACTCAACATAAACAACATTTTAGTCTCTCAAACCTCTTTTTACTCATCTACTCTGTTGCTGCTTTCAGCGCAGGAACAGAGAGGACAGTAGGATCCAGAGATAGCTGTAAGCTGTAGAGGCATTGAGGGACCAGCATACTACTGTCATCATTTAAAGTCTGTCTGGAGTGTTACTTTTATGTGTTTGAATCTTCCTACGGGTAGTCATCTGCATGCTGACAGCCCAACATCCCTGTGGATTGCGTCCAATAAGGCTTGCCAGAGCATCACTGTTGAAACCTCCTGTGACTCCGTGTGCAGTGAGCGTGGTCTGCTCTAGCTGAGCAGGGTTTAACTGCAATCATGGGATACTTTAAGTCAGGCTGGGCACTCATCCTCCTTCTTCTTACAGCCCAACAACTGCAAAAACAAGCTGTCTGACTAACAGTCTGAGGAGATAACAGCTGGGCCTATGGGTTGTGCTAAAAAAGAACACAGACTTTACATATATATGTTTAGAAAATCTATGACAAAGGAGTGTTAAAATTACAAAGTTAAGTTCATAGAAGTTGAGCTTTCCTATGTTTCCTATGCAACCTTAATTCACCTATTTTACACATTTGAATTTTGTTAATCCATAATTATGGGATTCCACACTACATTTTTTTTTTTGCTTGGGACCTTTGCTTCATTTAAAAATTAACATAATGAAGTGTGCTCTGGAGATAAATCAATAGTCTGTAGTGAATGAGCACCAAAGCCTTTCCTGTCGCAGAAAGGGGCAAGCACATAGCCAGTGATGCAAGGATCTGCAGAAGGAAAAATGATGGGTTTGTGATGGCTTTCTCTAGTAGCAAGTGAATAGCAGATAAATGGATTTTATCTCCACATGCGCCAGAGAACTCTTATCTAATTCTGAGCATCCTTCTTGCATCAAATGAAACTTTTCAAGGCTGTTTTCTACTTGTGAGTATGTCTTTTTTTGTGGTACACAGCTAAGATCCCAAGGTTGTAAAATGGGTAACTGTTGAGCAATCACAGTTCCAGCTAAAGCCACTGGACTCCTAATCTTCAATATATGAAGTACTGTATAATAGTCTGAAAACACAAGTTTTAAACAGTTTCTGTTAGCTACAAAATTTAGCTGGTACTTCTTACTCAGTTTATGTTCTGTAAAAATGGCAAAAAATTATAACCTTAATATCCCAGAAAGTTTATGAAAATTATTTCTATATTTACATTCAGACACATTGATGTCTGAAGTATTCATCCTATTCTGGTAAGCACCATAGAAAAGCCTATGAAGAAATGAATAATTCTGTTTTCAAAGCAGAATCTGAATAGCATGCAATAAATAATGCCTGGTGAGAGTGAATAATGAAGGGAAAATAAACTATTGAAAACTACACTTTAGTTGAACATTGTTCATTCTGAGCACTGAATGAGGTAAGGGTCTCATGGAAAAGAGTATATGTGACAGTGTCATTTACAGTGCTATCGTGGTGCCTGTGCACGAAGCACATGAGTTACTGTTTCACAGGCAACCACACCATTTTATGTGCTTGATTAGCGGCCTTTATAATGTAAGCATAGTATAGTTTTTGTATGCAATAAATAAGTTACATGGTTTTTAACTCATTTGAAGTCCCTACTTCAAGATCTGAAGGCTCTGAAGTCTTTTCAGTTAAATGGTACTAGGGTTATTCCGTTCTTTCATGTGGGGGAACAATATATTCCCCCTGCTTTAGTTCTCTGAAATATGTGAACTATTTTGTCTGAAACTAAGAAGGAAAATAAGGAGTCATCCTGGTGCAGGTATCTCACATAATGGATTTTATTAATACTGTAAGTGAAAACTAAATTCGATCATGGAAAGTACTGGACAGGGGCTAAGATACCCGTTGGTGACTTCGATGTTCCTGTTGTACCACTGTTATTTAGGAGCATGGTGGTGGTTCATGCACCTCACAACAGTAGTGACTGGAGATGCCAGACTAGTCTTTTCCTTGGCGGAGTCAACGGTCTGGTTATATTTATGTCCTATGCTGCTGTTACTCACAGAAAGAAAAATGTGTAATTTTCCCCCTTCAAGGATAGAGGAGCAGTTTGGTCATCCTCTAGGTGGTGAGGATGAATTGCCTGGTTTTGTAAGTGGTTTTTGTAAACAAATACTGGTTAACACTGATAGGATTTCAAGGTGACTCTACATGGAAGACAGCAATGCAGTATCTAGAGATCTGAGCTAGATGGAAGTGAATCATGTGAGGAGTTCAGGTTGCTCACAAAGTTGTTATGAGGATGGATTTATATCAAGTTCACTGCTGTCTAGATAAATATTAGTGTTGATGACACAGGAAGGTGTCAGAAGATAGTGGTCAGTCTGCCTTCTAGTATGGCAGAAGACAGAGAATTTGGGATTTGCTGAAAGCCATGAACTGCCTCAGGGTCATTAAGTAATAAGCTCCTCTGCCCACAGCAATAATTAAAGAAAGGCTACCATTCAACTCAAATTTTACTTCTCGGCCTTTTTTGGGGGGTACTATTCAGTTTTTGTTCACCAACAAATTCCCATTCTGCTATGCAGGACTCAGACACTGGCTTATTTCTCTTAAGTACTGGTATATTTTACATCTGAATCCTTGTGCACTTGGTTAAAAAACACCCAACAAACCGCCATGTTGCACTCTGTTCATTGTTTACTCTTCCATTTAATCACAGGAATGTTGTTTTGCCCTTTGAGGTTCCTTTGAAGATTGATGAATTCACAGAGGTGTCTAAAGCAAATGAGGGGGCTTTAACTTCACAAAAGAACAATGACAATTTAAAAATTTTATAAGGGTGCCAACCATGCTGGTTTAATTTTTGATAAGGGGTGATGCTACGTTTCTGCATTTTTAATAAAGACACTGACAAAAGAGTCGTTTAAGCTACCTAGAGAGACAAACTTTTACAGCAGGACTATAACCAATTCAAATGTTAATGGTAAAGATACCAGGATAGTCTGTCTTAAAAGACTGACATGAAGTACTCACTAGTGTTGCTGCACAAAAGTCAAAATATTACTTTTGATTTGCAGATACATTATCCAATGTTTTAGATTCTTAAAATGGATCTGGAAAACGTTTTGATATTGTGAAAAACTGATGTAATAAAATCCATGAAAATACCACTCCACACTGCAGGTAAAACAAGAGAGAGCTTGACTGTACTGGATTTCTGTTTGTTAAGGGAAGACTTGATTTTATATTACCAGAATTTTTAATGTGTTTCAGAAAGATAAGTAATTTCAGGTTACTAAACTCTTAAGAATATAACGTATAAGAAAAGATTACTGCTGCCATTGGTACAAATTTCATTACCAAGTGCATGATATGTGTTATGATCAGTAGATCATAACACAAGCATATAAGGCACACTCATATTTAATTTTTTTTTAATTTGCATAGTCTAGCCTTGCAGATTATCCTTGCTTAAGAAGAGCAATGTTTATCCATGAAACATTTATACTATGAGCACCACTCCAAGAAACATGACTGGACACTTTTGCTCAAGGTCGGATTTGGTTACTTTGGCTATTTTGGGGGGGAGTTGAGTCATTAATTGACACCTATCATCATCCATGCATCAGATATGCTAGGTGGGTTGAATGATAAGAAGAGGAGCTCAGCTGAATAGGAGTAGGGCTTTTGATAGGACCTCAGTGCATTCAGGGCCCTATTACCTGGTACACTCCCTGTTTGCAAAGCAATGCCATGGCCTATATACCAATTATGTCTTCTCTGCAGTGGATCACAGAGCAGTCTGACCATCTGCATCCCGCATATGTGACCACAGATGGGGGGAGAGAGGTCACAGTGCAGCGCTGCGCATGGATTTGATATGAGCCTCACTGTGGGGAGTGTGCAACAGGAGATAACTACATTGCTGTCAGCTCTGTGGGTAAGATTAGACTAGACTAGACTAGACTAGAATATTTTAGTTGGAGGGGACCTACAATGATCATCTAGTCCAACTGCCTACTTGTACAAAGCTGTTGGTTGCCTTTCATGGGCCTGTTCAGCCCTGTCTCGCTTTCCTTCCCTCTCTAAAATGAGTCGTGCATAAATTTTCCTGGCCTGGCAAATTTTTGAGAGGCCAATAATGCTGTTAGACCCTAGATGAATATGAATAATAGCCTGTTTGCACAGCTGATAACTGAGCTGTAAAAATGAATCTGCTCCCAGATGAAACCTGACATGCAAAATTTAAGCTTGGGGAGCAATTCTTTGTACATATTCTGAAAAAAAATTGCTTGGACTGCTTAATTTTTATTCATCCTTAAAATAAAAACTCTACAGGAGGGTCAGCAGAGAAAGCTTCTGTGTTTTGACATAGCACTTGAAATTAGCTTTAAACATAAAATTCAGCAAATGTTTAATCTGTAATAAAGTTGAATCTGCTCATTTTGGAGAAGAACAATGGCCGAGGGTCGAAGCTTTAGGTTCTGCCATTGCCAGATGGGATCATTTCCAAAAGGGAATTTGGATGGTAATCAGTGTCCGCTGGGATCCATGCCCACTGCTCCGAGTCCGCGTGCCACAAAGGAGAGATTAGGGGCAGAATGAGAATGTGCAGGGCTGGCATGAATCAAAGGGACTCCCTGTAAAACCTATTACATCTGCTCTCTAAAAAATGCATAGAGAAACTGACAGTCAGGCAAATGCAGTTTTGATTGTGCTTTGATGGCTGGGAAGCTAAAATTGTGTGGGTGGGTGGCTAAGTGTAACTCCGTGTCCATGCCAGCTTTATTTGACTGAGACAGCCAGAGTCAGGCCAGTTTTCATTGTCCTTTCAGGACTTTCAGAGCAGCAGGATAAATAAAGGAATGAAATGGGGAAATGAATTTATAGACTTTGGTTGTCAAATGATTAACAAAAGGCCCAAACCTTGGTGTTTTGTTCTATTGATTTTGTTTTGGCAAAGCAAAGATAAGATTGCAGACCTATACAAAGGGAGGTGGCCTTTACTTCCCTCTGTGCCTTTGTGAAAGGCTGGGTGATTTCCTGAATTGAAGTTTCACTTTCAGACTGAAAGCAGGTGTTATTCTACACTGAATTATGAGCTGCAAACACTATGCCATGTTTTTGGGACCCACAGAGTTGGCTAGGATTAAATCAGAACAGACCCTAAACATTTGGGTGAGAATATCTGAATTTCTCCAATGTTTGCTTTGTAATGGTAAGAGAAACAATCCACTACCCAAATAAAGTTTCAGGTGGACTACAAGGACTTGTCATGATCTTTGGGAGCCCATGTTAGTCCTTGAGGCCTGTGCCCTCTAGCAGGTGAGTGTGCCCATGGTTTGGGTCCTAGCCCTCTAAACCAGCTGAAGAACATGAGCTGCTTTAACCTGATCTGGACACAGGATGTATCATTTTCCGGGGGAAAGGGAACAGCTGTGCAGGGCTGTGAGGTTGGCTGCAGCCCTTCAGTGCTCTACTCCAGTGCTTTGTGATGGCCCGGCGTTGCCCTTCTGTCCTCCTAGGGATCATGGGCCTCCTTCGCAAGTACCAAGACCAGCCTTTGATGACTAGTGGACAATGAATATCAGGCAGTCCTACCGAGTGGCATAGGTTATATTGAAATAGAAAAGTTATTTAAAAAACCAGTAACTCTGAGATTAGCTTGGACATGTTTAAGATTTCTAAAGACTGAATGAAAGGGAGACAGGGTCTTTCTGATACAATAGCAGGAGTGTCATGAGTAAAAATTAAAGTGCTTTAACCAGGTGCTGTGGGAAGCATTGTGGAAGTTCAAACTGCAGGAATCTGACAAGATCTGTGTAGACATACAAATGCATAAATACTGTGCTTTATCAGAGCCATAGGAGAACCCGGGGCTGAAGCACAAGAGGTGCAGCAAATCAAGGGCCAGCTGAATTCGTAGAAGTTGCTTCAGGTTGGTTTAGACTACAAGTATCTGTCTGCTTGTGTTCTTCCAGGCTTGATCCCTCTTGGTTAGAACTTAACGTCTGTGGGACTGAGGGATGCTTTTGCTTTTGAAGGAAGAATTGGGGATAGGGGAATATTTTGAAGGGTGTACTAGTAAGGTTAGGAGGAGAGGTCTTTGTGCTTCTAGAAGCTATGTCTCTAGGACATGTTATTCTGAAGTCCATCTATCACTTGATGCTTTATGTGACATGACAAAATGCCACAGGGATTGATCCATCAACTGCTGTTGTTGCAATGTGGCATAATAGGCAGGAAATCTGAAAGGACATGTTTTCTGAAACTGTTTAAAAGAACTGTAGCTCTGGGAGTGCACATACATGTCTATCACTCATACAAGCGTGGATTCTACACATGGCATCAGTTCTGTCCTAACATTTGTGAGAAAAGGTTTCTCAACTTCAAAGAAACAAGTTTTTCACAACTCAGTGACATTGATAACTCTTCTCAAATGTATGGACAAATGTAAACAAGGCTGCATTTGTGTGACTCTCCTCTATCTCTAATGAAGCTGTGCATAGAGACACCCAGAAGAATTTTATCATTGACTAAGCAAAACACCGTGCAAAGTGAAGAGACATTTGAACATCAGGCCTACATTTGCAAGACAATAATTGGATTCTTTTTCTCCCCCAGAAAAAAAGATCTCCCAGTGTTTCCCTTTTCTTCCACTCTCCCATTCCTCTTTTGGGTGGATTTCAAAAACTAGTTTGATTTTTATCCACTTTGAAAATCAAATAATTCCACTCTGACCAAACTCAGACATTTTGGTTATGCACAAGACTCCATTCATTCTCTTGTTATTTAGAGATTGAAAGTGATGAAATGGCAATATCTAATGAATAGCTTTGAAAAAAATTATTAAAGACAAGCTAGTAAATCAAAAGAGAAAGCAAGAAAAAAACATTCAGAATCCAACCTTGAAAAATTTGCTTTTAATGAGCTCTCACTTTAAAAAGGAAAACAAATGTTGAGTTCATATTCCTTCATAAATAAGGACAGCCTTGTCTAGCAGCTATAAGAATTTACAAATTAGATGACAGAGTCTGCCCACTGCTTAGCATGAAGGCATAGATTCAGCACTAGCTTGAAAGCAAGATGGGTTTTAAAGTGTTCTGCTGTCATACAAAATCCATACAAATATAATGAGAAACATTCCATCCAGACATCATCCTAAATTCCCATTTGGGTATTATTTTCTCATTGATGTTGTAATTAATGCTAAAATAATTTGTCTGTGAGCCTTCAAGATGCTTAGAGCTTTCCAGAGGGCTGCGAGAACCTGAGGGAATTTTGCACCTCACAGAACCAGACCTTGTCTCCGCTTCCGCCATCTACGCACAATACACCACTTCTTTGCAGCATTGGGGCCTAAACAAATAAGGTGTGGGAGAAAAATGGAGCGAGTGTCTAGCTTACAGAATTTTTAAAAAGCAAAAAAAAAACCCCAGGCTTGGTGCTGCTACTAGGTTTCACCGTTTGTGCCTAAGCCCTTTGGGAGCCATAGAGCAAACAGCAGCCTGTGGTACTAATCTGCTGCTTTACAGCATTGGTATATGGTCACTGTAGAGTTACACGAGACACTGTCAACTTCAGTTTTGCTCCAATTCATGATTCCTTTGTTAGTAGTAATAGGATAAATAGTTTGAAGTGAAACATCTTGAAAAAAATCCCACTGTACTTGTTACTAACTATGGCCTCAAGTCTGCATTTCTGTTAGCTTTCACGGTGATTAGTCACTCTATGACAGCAAAGAGCAGATCAGTCTATAGTAGTGCTCCTCTAGCATGCAAAAGATCTTGCCAGACACCTAATCCTCACTTTTTTCTTCTTGGTCCCTTCATTCTTATGCTCATTAAAATTAATGGGAAAGGTCCCTATTGTGACTGTAGGTTTGGTTGCATTCAAAGATCTATTGTCTAGGGATACTGCGATGGCAGGGTGTTCAGCCTTGGGATGGGAAGGAAGGGCAGAAGCCTTCTGTGTTAACTCCTCTCTAACTGAATAAAAAACCTCACCAATGGACTGCAAAGCATCTCTTATATTCCCCCTACTCCCCTGACAGAGCTGCAATAGAGAGGCAGGAGCAAGAGCGTGAAGTGGAAGAGGACGGATTTGAAGCCATACTGGAAAAGTATTGTGAGCAACTCTCCAGGAAGCCACGTTCCCAAGCTGCTCTTCCCAGCCACTTTGGGAACCTTACATGACGCTGGGTAATATTTCAGTTGATTTGCTAAGGAAAACCAGGAGGTGGTAGTCAAAGTGGACTAACTTGGGTTTGCAGTTTTATATATATATATATATATACACACATACACACACTATACATATATATATTTTTATATATATATTGAAAAAAGTTTGAGAGACTGGTTGTAAGTCAGAATTGCTCTGAAGACAAGAATCCATGAGTGTGAGATACAGACTGATATCTGTGCCTGTGTATATGCAGTTAGTGAATGTGTGATGCAGTGTGTTTTACATTTAAGTGGAAGCTTTGGTCACTAAATGTTGCAGTCTCATACCTGGACAATAAATACCACTGAGATTTTGTTTGGCCAACAGTGTGGCAGTGTTATATCATACTGCTTCTTATGCTTGAATAAAGGAGAACTGAGTGACAGTTTTAGGACAAAGAAGAATTATGGCTATGGAAGTGAGAGATTGTGGCTTGCAGGAGAGATGATTCTTGGATGATAAACTGATGGTGTTTGTAGTTTGATTTAAATCTGATTGTGTGATGTCCTCTTTTCTTTACTACGCCATGAGCTAACTTAAAATAAGGATGTCATTAGAAGACTTCGAGTGTGCTAAGGGTGTTAAATTGACCTCTTAGGCATGAAACAAGCAAAAGGAAAGTCCCAGTGGGTGTGAAAGGTCCCTAGGATGTGAAAGGGGAAGATGGATCCAATAGACAAAGTAGTTCAGAGCATGGATTTAAATAAGAAATATGAAAAGCAAAACAGCAAACAGGTGACTTTGGGGATTGGAGTCCTCTGGAAAGAAGTTGAGGTTGAAAGAGAATAAAATTAAGCTAAGAAACAAAAGAGATTGTAGAAGATATCGAACAAAGCATTTTAAAACAATAAAAAAAGTAGCAAAAATAAGAGCATACAAAAGGGGGATCAATGTATGGGCACCGTTTAGTCAGATACAAATAAAAATATGAATGGAAAAAACCCCTAAAGAATTTGAGTACTAACTTGCTTTCACACACACAAAAGAGGATTTGTGCAAATGAAAAGTAATATCACCTGTCATTAAAAGTGCGCTTACAAAGAGACAGACAGGGTGCCGGAGGGTAAAATGTTAATGGACAGCAATGCTACAGTAACAGTGGTCAGATGCATGAGTTAGGGGAAATCCCTATAGCCACATGGACAAGAGTGGAAGTACTTAAGGAATTTAGTAGGGGAAAATTTTTAATTGAGACCTCTTGGAAATCAGTCTAGGGAAAACTATGAATAAAGAGGAAGTAGAAGAAACTTTTCTGTGCAGTTTACAACAGGCAGATTTTGAAGAAATTAATCAAAAGGGAAAGACTGAAGTATCTTAACAGACAAAAACAGTAAGCAGAAGATTTTAAAACAGAGTATTAAACAAGCTGCAAACAAAAGTAGGTTTGGTAATCCCAAAAGTAGGAAGGAAACTTGTGAAAAGCATTAGTAATTCTGCGCACAGCAGGTAAAAACCAGGAACATGTAACATGTAAGAGTCTCAGGGACAAGTCCTGATCAGAAGTGAACCTGTATTTATACTCCACTGGGTTTGTGGCTTGTTTAGTGCCTCACTTAGTAGAAGCAGCAGAAAATGAATTTTAGTTTTAAATGTAATATACAACACTACGTATAGCTGAAAACTCGCAGTCATTTTGGCAAGAGAATTTTATTTTAAAACATAAATAATACTGCAGGTACTAACATATCATTTGGCAGTTTCAGGGATGTGGCTGCTAGTGCACTGGTTCAACTAACTTTAATTAAAAGGTTTAATTTTAATATCTGTTTGCAAAACATATTACATTAGCATATCTAAAAGCCATGAGGGGATTGAAGGAATTAGATTTGTCTAGTTGAAAGACAAGCCTGAAAAAGTCAGCCTAATGGACAGGGGATATTTTCAAAGGTTATTATACATATAGAGGAGGACAGGTTTTTAAATGTCCATTAGAAAGGAAAAAAAAAAAAAAGATTGTAGAAGGACATTAAGTTTTTTGGGGGAAAATGCAGCCGGGGGGTGTTAGTACAAATAGCTTAAGAAACTTTGTCTCCACGGCTTGAAGAATTTCAGCAGATAGACTGGAGACTGCCCAGTGGAAGTATATGTACACTAGTCCTGTTCATCCTCTCCCCCAACAGTCTGTCTTTTTTTTCTTTTTTTTTTCCACATTTAGCAAAGATATTATTGGAAAAAAAAATGAAGCATCTTCCATTCTTCCTTACCTGAGAGAGCTCCCTCTGGCTGGGGTTGTCTCTCTGACAGTGGTCACACGGCAGGGGAGGTCCATGGCTTGTTGACATTCTTGACTGTGAGTGGCAGTAAATAACCCAGGGCGAGTCTGATATTGCTCTAACTTGGCACCATCATGCCCAGGTTATCAGCATTAAACTAGATGGAATCTGTTGCCCATTTCTAAGGCAGTGTGGATGGTGGTGGTCACCTCATCTTGCACAGCTACTCTGTGGCCTCTTCAGCCACGATGTGGTGAACGCTAAAATGCTCCTGTGTATCATACATCAGGTGGAAGTGCTTGTAGCATATTGCTCAGGATGGACTTTTGGTCTGAACCTGTGTAGTGTTCTTCTGCAGAAGAAGGGAAAGTATACGTACAGTGGACAAAAGCTGGAAACACCAGATGAACTTGCATTAAAATACGCTTGGTGCATTGTTTACATGCTTCTGAATGGCTTTTCCAGTTCAAATAAAATCTGTGGTTCGGAGGGTATGTATATGCACGCCTGTGTGAGTAAAGAACAAAAGAATGCGGTATGCTAATATAAGCCTGCAGAAAACCCAGTGTGCAGAATACCAGTTATTCATCATGACACCGAAGACACTTCTTTGATGTGTAAGTTGTAGCTGTCATGAGATACCTATGGATCTAAGTGACCAATTGTTGCAAAACGTATGAAAAAAGTTCTGGGTTCTGTGCTAGGGGAAAAAAGTAACCTAGTTATAAAAATCAGTTTGTGAAATAGACCAAAGAAATGGTGTGGATGATGAAAGACACAGAGCTAGCTGATGGGAAGGTCCATCTGGATGGAGCTCTACAGAAGTAGCATTTCACTGTTCTGATGTACCTCCTTGCTCTGTCAGTGGCAGGCTGATTTGTACTAGTTTGTGTTGTTTAATGTGCAGGGGTATGTGACCAGGAGTAGAGGCAAATTAGCAAATTACACATACAGCAGATTATTCAACTGTCCCTTCCTTCACAGCACTTTGACACGGTCTGAAAGCCTCCTGCTCTCATCATCTTTGTGCCCTGGGGCTGAGGGTGCCCCATTGCTGGTTGGTCCGCCTGAACTTTTAGGATGACTTTGAATGATTAGTTAGTAGACAGAGGTGGAACACACCAGTCACTCAGATGGAGAGAAAGAAGAGTTGACGCAGGAGCCTGAGCCTAATTCCTAATAAAAACTATTCATAAGAGCCAGCAGAGAAACAATCTGCTACAGCAGGAGCCCTGTACTAGCTTGAGAAGTGTTGAATAAAGCTGGGTCACCCCCATGCCACAGATCAATCAAAAATAAGGAACATGTAGTTCAACTCTGTGCTGGACTTCTAAAAATTATTAGGATGGCACTGTGTTCCTAAGTAAGCTGAAATATTTCCATGCATGGCAAGAGCACACATTCTGCGCTATGCACCTGGAGCCAGTAAGGACCAAGCAGGCGCAGAGCGGTGTGAAGCAGAGGTACTTACGTATCATGTAGATCTGGGGAACTCCTTGCTTCAGGACGTGACCCCTGCTAAAGCTTTTGCTTGCATTACGTTTGAAAAGGAACTGATATTCATAAAAAATTATTCAGGACTATTTGAATACAAAGACACTACCACTGTCTCAGGAAGTCCTCGAGCCACTAATGGCTGAAGGTAGGAACCTATTCTGGGCAAGCACTGCTGCATGCTGGCTCTGGTCTTACATTCGCCCTCAGGCAGCTGCTGTCAGCTGCAGTGTGAGTCAGAATGAGCTAGAGAGACCCTTGGTCTCACCTACCATAACCAGTCTTGAGATCAGGAGACAGACTGGTTTATGTGTGTCAAATCTATAAGCAAACTCAGTTGCCAACTAGCAAATGCAGTATATTAGAATGTGTTTTGTATATAATGGTTGCTAAATGTTGCATATTAGCTGTTGGAGACTGACTGTTTGGCCAGGTATGCCTGTGCTGTTGCTTTACAGATTTCCATACAGTCTGGATAAAAGAAGCGTGAGTTCCTGTTCCAGTTTCTGACTCAAGAGGTGAGCTCCTGGAAGAGATGCACCTTGGGAGGTAAATTAGTAGTCTTAATTAACTATTGGAACATAATGGATAAAACTAGATTTAATTTATCTTAGATACCCAATGGTTTTCCTTGCCCAATTTACTTCCCCTTTAGCACCTCTAGTTTCCTTCTTGCCCCTGCAACTCCTTGGAGACACGTACGTCCACAAGATGGTACTAGGCTACAAGTAGCCCCTTCAACAGCTGGTCAGTGAAGGCTGTTGAAATTGCTGTTGGTCAGGTGTCAGCAGAGCAATTTATTCAAAAAAGCTTATTAATGTTGTTTTCTGTGAGAGGCATTCAGGCCAAAATACCTGTTTGGTTTTTTTAATAAAACAAAATTCTGATAGAAATCATAGCAACTCCTTGCTGTGACTGATGCTCTGCACACTCGCACCTGTTTCATGCCAGATTGCTTCTTTATTGCCTTTGGAGGCACTTCCAATTCAGACTAATTTAGGAAAGAGAAGAATGAGGCCAGGAATTATAGTAGCTGTATCAATTTGTGTTTTGGCACATTTAGAAAAGAGAAATTTGACCTAATGTTTTATAAATACCTCATTTGCTTTAAGCAATTATTGTAATCTATCACATCGATCCAGCCACCACAAACACGTGCTACATTTTGCGTGGGAAAAAATTGTTCAAAAAGGGTTGAACAAATTGTGAATACTCTATAAGCTGCTAGTGAGATAGCTCAATGATGGGCTCTTCTCTTCACATGATTCAAACGCATTAGTGACACTACTGACTAATGACTCGCAGAATTTTTGTTAAAGGCACAGGTGCATTTTTAAATGGCGGCGGACCAGTTCTGCCGTCAGTGGCATTTCAGGGTTTGGAGCCGAAAAGTTTTATTACATCGGTTTATGTAAAATTAGTGCTTGATGATTTTTTTTTTTTAAATAACACTCCGCATAGAATCATGCTAATCCTGTTGCGATGTTAGATTCAAGTTACTCCCGAAAAATATCTTTCCGTAATAAGATTACCGAAATACTCTTAATCCCGATTGTATGAACAACGCCGCAGTGTTAATTAAAGACAGCGAACCGCTTTTCCATCAGCGCTGTGCAAACAGGGCGATCAGCACGGCCCCGATAGCTTGGGAGACATTGCCTCTGTAGTTACGGACCAAACCGATGCAGCTCCTGCCAAGGGAGGCTGCACCTTTCGCACGCTCCGTCCTCGCCTCGCGCGCGCGGGCGGGCGGCGAAGCGGAGGCGCGGCCAGAGCGAAGCCCCTCAGTGCCACACCTGACGCCACGAGGCGAGCGCGCCGGGCGCGACCCAAGGCCGTCTGAGAGCGCCCACGTGTCTGACCGACTTCATAAAACGAAGCTCGTGAGCGGGGCCGTCGCCGTGCGCCGCGCGGGCGGTCCGCAGCGCCGCGCCCAGCCCGGCCCGGCCCGCCCCGCCCCGCCCCAGCACGGGCTCTCCCGGGGCCCCGGCGGGCGCGTGCCGCCCGGCGGGACTTCGCCCCTCGCGAAGCGGCAGCAGGTGAGCCCGCCCGCCGCCGGCCTCCGCGGACGGGCTCGGGAACGCGCGCGCGGGCGCGGCGCCTGCCACCCGCGGGGCCTCCGGCGGCCGCCGCTCGGGCGCGCGGAGGGAGGCGCCGCCGCAGGCGTCCCTCCGGGGCCCCGGCGCGGGCCCGCTCTCCCCGGTGGCGGGGGCGGTGGCCGGGGCCGCGCCGAGCGGCGGCGCGCGGGGCCCGCCCAGCGGGGCGCGTCACGGCGCGGCGGCGGCGCGCGGCGGGGCGGGGGCGGCGCCGGCCGCAGTCGGCGCGGGG